>JAVJIF010002588.1:0-136505 GCA_038442645.1 Agave tequilana | reverse complement strand
CGGATAGGCAGAAAATGGGCAGATTTGGTGAGTCTGTCTACCACTACCCAGACTGTATCCAGTCCTGGGGACGTCCGAGGAAGTCCAGTGACGAAATCCATCGCAATTTGACTCCACTTCCATTCAGGAATAGATAAGGGCACTACAAACCTGGGGGCTTCTTATGTTCGGCCTTGACTTATTGACAGACTAAACATTTGTGGGCAAAATTAGAAATGTCCACCTTCATTCCATCCCACCAGAAGTTATGACGCAGATCTTGATACATCTTTGTGCTTCCGGGATGAGCTGTATATGGTGTACTATGAGCCTCCTTCATTATTTCTTCTTTGATCTCTGCTACATCTGGCACACAAATCTGCGTCCAAACCTTAGTACATCACCTTCCATTTGAAACTCCTTGAGTTCTCCTTCTTGCACTTTCTTCATCATCTTCTTTATTTGAGTATCTCCTTGTTGGGCCTCTTTGATCTTGTCGTATAGATTAATTTGGATACTCACTTGATTCAGTTGATAATCAGAATTTGAAGAATCAATGACTCGCACTTCTATTTGCATTTCTTCTAGATCTCTTAATATTCTTGCTTGACGAGTCATCAAGGCGGCCAGAGTCCCTCCTGATTTCCGGCTCAAAGCATCAGCCACCACATTGGCCTTCCCAGGGTGGTATTGAATAGTAATATCATAATCCTTCATTAGTTCTAACCACCTCCTCTGTCTCATGTTCAGTTCCTTTTGTGTGAAGATATATTTCAAGCTCTTATGATCAGTAAAAACTTCACAAGATACTCCATACAAATAATGTTGCCATATCTTTAAAGCAAAGATCACAGCGGCTAATTCCAAGTCATGAGTGGGGTAATTTCTTTCATGGGTCTTCAATTGTCGGGATGCATAGGCAATAACTTTTCCGTGTTGCATTAACACACATCCCAATCCCAGTTTAGATGCATCACTAAAAATGACAAATCCTTCAGTCCCCGAAGGTACAATTAAGACAGGAGCAGATGTCAGCCTAGCTTTAACCTCCAGGAAGCTCCTATCTTGATCTTCTCCCCAAGCAAACTTCTTATTCTTTCTAGTTAATTTGGTCATTGGTGCCACAATCATAGAAAATCCTTCTACAAATCTTCTGTAGTACCCCGCCAATCCCAAGAAACTTCGAATTTTAGTAACATTAGTGGTCTAGGCAGTCTCGGATTGCTTCAATCTTTACCGGATCTACTGATATCCCTTCTTTAGATATAATATGGCCAAGAAACCCTACTTGCTCTAGCCAAAATTCACATTTCTTCAACTTTGCATAGAGTGTTGCTTCTCTCTCAAGACTTGAAGAATAAATTTTAAGATGTTTCTCATGATCCTCTATATTCTTTGAGTAGACCAGGATATCATCAATGAATACTACTACAAACTGGTCTAGATATGGTTGAAATATCCGATTCATTAAGTCCATAAATGCTGCCGGGGCATTAGTGAGTCCAAAAGGCATGACTAGAAATTCAAAGTGTCCATATCTTGTCCGGAAAGCTGATTTGGGCACATCTTCAGGTTTGATCTTCAACTGGTGATATCCTGATCTAAGGTCTATCTTAGAAAATACACAAGACCCTTGCAGTTGATCAAATAAGTCATCAATTCGAGGAAGAGGGTACTTATTCTTGATAGTTGCTTATTCAATTCCCGGTAGTCAACACATAATCTCATACTCCCATCCTTCTTCTTTACAAATAGTACAGGTGCTCCCCAGGGAGATATACTTGGCCGAATGAAACCTTTGTCTAATAAGTCCTGCAATTGAGTTTTAAGTTCTTTCATTTCTGCAGGGGCCATACGGTATGGTGCCTTAGAAATTGGGGCACAGTACCAGGTATTACATCTATTGTAAATTCTACCTCCCGATCTGGGGGCAGGCCTGGTAAGTCTTCCGGGAACACATCCGGGAACTCATTCACAATTGGAATAGTCTTAATATTTATATCAGTCCTGGTGGTATCCAACACCGAAGCCAGAAATCCTTGGCACCCTTGCTTCAATAACTTGGTGGATTTGATGGCTGATATGTGAGGTATATCATGACTAACTTTCTCTCCTTCAAAAAAATTTCCGGAGTCCCTTTCATTTTAAAGATAATCCTCTTTAAAATGATCCTCTTTTATTACAATCTACCTGAGCACCACAGGCAGACAACCAGTCCATTCCTAGTATGGCATCGAACCCCATTTCGCCTAGCTTAATCAGATCAATAAATGTCTTCATTTCTCCAATTATCACTTCACAATTCGTATATCTAGTGCTAGCTATCAAGTTCTCCCCTATAGGTGTGGACACAAACCAACTGAAATCCTAGGGGTTTTGATTCTTGATTTAGTTTATAAGCAAAAGCACTAGATACGAATGAATGAGTAGCTCCAGGGTCAAATAATGCATGGGCAAAATGTCCTGATACAGAGATCATACCTTCCACCACTGCATTTGAAGCCATTGCTTCCCGTGGGTTAATGCGAAGGTTCTGCCTTGCACCCGAGGTTGTTGAACCGATAACTGGGTTGCCAGCAGAACGTGGGGCATTACTGGGCTGCATGGAGTTACTGCTTGTCCTCTGGAAGGATTCGTCCTCACGATCGGCCTTCCACTTCCTCTACTCGGCCCTTGGCTTCCACGCATCATCGGACAATTCCTCCCTAGATGTCTCACCTCTCCACAATTAAAACAAGACCTATCTAGGAGACAGTTTCCAAAATGGTTTACTCTACACCTCTGACACCAGGGAGCCTCCGAGAATCTGGGATGGGACGCAGAGGTAGCTTGTGTCTTCGAGGGAGTGTCTCTGTTTTCTCAACCATGCTCTCCCGCTCTGGCTCCTCCTCCTCTATAAAAAGTACTGTTAAACCCAGACCCTCTGCCGCTGGTGGGTCCTGATGCCGTCCTCAAAGGAGGTTCTTGATAACGGGGGCACTTAGAATTGGGAATTTCTTCCACCCAGTCTCCCTGGCCTTCTTGTATGTCCATTTCCACCTCCAAAACTCTTTCTACTGCCTGGAGATAATTCCTCAATTGTAATGGAATCAGTCGGCCGCGAATATCTGGTCTTAGGCCCTTTACGAATCTCTTTGTCTTTTCGCTTCACTCCTGACCAAGGTATCAACATACCTGGATAGCTGAGTGAATTTCTGATCATATTGGGATACATTCATAGAATCTTGACGTAGTTCAAGAATTCTGTTGCCATCTTATCTCTGGCTGTCTCCGGAATGTATCTCAGTGAATTTGTTCACCAAGAATTCCCAGGTGATTGATTCCCTTGCATTCTTCATACTATGCTTCACTGCCCTCCACCAATGTTCCGCTTCTTTTTGGAACATAAAAGAAGAGAAGGACACCTTTTGTTCATCCGTGCAGCTCATAACTTCTAAGATCTTCTCTTTGAAGAAGCCATGATTCGGCTTGTAAGGGGTCCGCCTCCCCTTCAAATACGGCGGTTTCATCTTCTGAAACTGCTCCAGTGCTCGATGGGAGTTGTTATTACTCGCTCTTGACATTAATTGTGCGAGCCACTCCGGCATTGCCCCTGGAGTTCTTTCATTCCCTCCTATTGAACTTCAGAGTCTCCATCATTATTCACAGGGGGTGTACTCCCCATCTCACTGTAGTGTGTCGTATCGAGCGACAGGGACTCATCAGGGGGTAGTTGATTCAAATCCATTTGTTCTCCCTATAAAAATAAGGGCGTCTAATTAACACACTACACCATATAGGAATGCATTAGGATAAAACTTTAGTCTCAGACAATCATGTTAATAACATCACTTTTGAAAACAAGCAACTTGTTATATATATATATATATATATATATATATATATATATATATATATAGCTACATCCATCATGGATACAAAAGGCATTATGCTGACATGCCTTCCTTCTTTGGATATCCAGACTAACCCATGTGCATTCATAAGATATATGCCAGGGTACATACAACAACCCTAAGGATATCCATCACCTAACATACTAGGCCTATACATGTATATACATCAAAAGTGTCAACTCCAAGGTTCACCCTTTATAGGGTAGAGTATCCCCACTAGGATCTCCGCTAGTGCTGCTGCTATCATCCATATCCTCCTCGGGGTCTTCTTCGGTGATTCGTCCCCGGCGCAGCACCAGTCGTCTAAGTCATCATAAAGGTCCATATCCTTTTCCCACGTTTCGTTCCAAAAGACGCCTCCATATGTAAATCCCCTTCGGGTTTCTTCATTAATCGTGCTAGAGTGCTCTGTTACTGGTATCTCAAGTGAATCTCCCACCAAGCTTCCTGTGTCAACATTGGTTGGTTCGGGCTTATTAGATGCCTGCGACTCAACCTCCTCACAATCTACCCAGTTTAGGGGTAAAATCGTTTCCGCTGGATCAGTTTCGTCCGACTCGTACCCCCAGTCCATGGAATAATCTCAATCATACGGCTATCATCAAGAAGCAACATAAATATACACACTTATAATTGTACTTATCCTTAATCTACTCATAAGTCTCATGTCTTTAGAACAACTCAGATTCCATAGATATTTTAATGCATTTCTTGTCACATAAGACTAACTACCTAACTATGATCATATGTCTACACGTATAAACCTAACAATTTCCTCATCTCTTACTCTTTCTACTTCTAAACCTTTGCTCTGATACCAACTGTAACGGTCCCAGTTAAAAATTTTCCATTTAATCATAATCATCTCGTATAATCTAAGCGTGGGACCCATCAGGGTATAATACTTCCAATACAATTATCAGAAACTCTTTACTATACATCAGAACTTCCACTACAGCTAACATGCATGATCCAATCGAGACTTATCATATATAAGTTCAATGATCCATAAGAACACAATCTACATTTACCATATCAACATATATATATACATACAAGTAAGAGTCCAACACCAGGTCCTCTAATAATTACAGGTCAAGAGTAACGCCCAGCTAAAAGCACGCATATTTATACAAAATCATATACATAACAAAAGTAGCTTCTAATACAATGGTCCTGGTGACGCTTGTCCAGCACAATTGCCCTTAAGCGGGTCCCTTGCCCTTGTCCAAACCTGTCGGTGGAGTTAGAATAGAGTGAGCTGACGGCTCAGTGAGTAAAACAATATTTAAATATGCTTATCAAGTAGGTATACATGGCTAAATTATCTGGTTGACATGTGTGTCGATATACTATTTTTGTAGGATCTTGTAATTAGCCATGAGCCAAAACAAAACACAGTAACAATACCTTACTAGTCGACTAGGCCACTCTATAGTCGACTAATTCTAACTGTAAGTCGACTAATCATGACGCTATAGTCGACTGATCATACTTCACACGTACCTGCTTCTTTACTGGCAGCCAGGGACTCATGTAGTCGACTACCCTTCCTGGTATAGTCGACTAACTCAAGTACTAGTCGACTTGAAGTTCCCTATAGTCGACTAAAACTGTGAAAAGTTGTGTTACTCACTGTATGTCACTTATAGTCGACTACCCTCCTGGTGTAGTCGACTACCCAATATATTAGTCGACTGGGTATAGACTATAGTCGACTAAAACTGTGAAAAACAGATTGTTAACTTTCTGTTTGCTCTCTGTATCTGGGATTAGTCGACTACAGCCTATATGTAGTCGACTAATCCTGCTACCAGCAGGTTATCTGCCTCAAATATCACACTTATAGTCGACTAATTCCGGACTTAGTCGACTAATCTACCTAGAAATTGCCTGTTAAGAAACCATTCCAGATTTGATGTTAAGGATTTATGCATGAATATAACATAGGACTTATATCATAGTGATGTTCATATACATACAACAAATCTCCCCTTCTACGCCTCCGGTTCAACCCGGTCCCTTCCTCCGATATATAATATATAATCTCCCTTCTACGCCTCCGGTTCAACCCGGTCCCTTCCTCCGATATATAATATATAATAATCTCCCCTTCTACGCCTCCGGTTCAACCCGGTCCCTTCCTCCGATGCATCATGCCATCATATAATATCAATATGCAAGACATATCATAAAATCATGGATTCATAAACAACATGAGTAGTACTTGCGGAAATTGAAACACATGAACCCAGAATATACATAAGGTTAAATACTTGTGTATCTCTTACACTTATTTCATTTCCTACTTATTTCTACTCATCATGTTGTTAAGATTAGCATGTTCTACTCACTTTTGAAGTAGTATGGTCTGATTTTTGCTGTTGCCCTTTGTTATCGCTGATATTGCTCCTTTGCTGCGGCTGTTGCTACTGCTTTTGCTGCTGCAATTGCTGCTGCCTTGTTGTTGCAGCTGTTGCTGCTGGAAAGGAGAGAGAGAGAGAGAGAGAGAGTTTTGTGAAGATGGAGAGAGTTTTGTGAAGAGGGGGAGAGTTTTTAACCAAATGGATTAATTCTCTTTAACCCTCCTCTATTTATAGCCTCTAACCCTCCATAATTATATGCCATGTGTCCCCTAAACATCCCATCAATGTCTAATCAACTCCATGCCTCTCCCCTCTCCATGAAGTATAAGCATGGTGGGGATGGTGGTGATGTTGACTTGGGGCAGTATTTATACCTATATACATAGACGTATAAATACTTACGTATACACTTGTATATACATACCCGTATAATACCCGTATAATACACATGGCTTACTAAGATATCATGCATGCATACTAATTCCATTTCCTTTATGATTATTTAGGAAAAAGAAATGTTTTAATCAAGGCAAGTGTTACATAAGTAGTATTAGTCGACTATAGGATGACCTAGTCGACTAATAGGCCCTGTTACTGTGTTTTGGTTGGGACTTCAGTTAATACCTAAAATTTACATAAATGATATAAAGACACAATTGCCAACCTGATGATTAAGGCCATATAGACTTACTTAACGGGCATGCATAAATATTGTTTTACTCACTGAGCTGTCAAGCTCACTCTGTTTCTATTATCACCTTCAGGTTTGGACAAAGGCAAAGGACCCGCTTAAGGCAATATATGCGGGATAGGCGCCAATGGAGATATTTCACCCTTTTGATTTCTGCTTTTGATATGTATATGGTTGTAGAAAACTATGCATAACTTTTATTTAGATGTTTGCTATTAACTTGTAAACATTGTAGTACTTGGTGCTAGACTCTAACCTTGTATTACATTTTGGAATAGTAATATATTTATACTGTGTTTCTAATGAGTTGTCGGACCAAATTTGTTGGAAATATTAAATCATGTTTAGATCAAACATGCTATCTTAGTGGAGTTTGATGTATAGTATAGAGCATTCTGATGTTAGTAATGGGAGTATTGTATCTTGATGGGTCCCACGCTTGGATTATCTGAGATGATTGTAATCAAACGGAAATTTTTAACTAGGACCGTTACAGTTCCCATACTTAATGGTCATACCCTTTAGTCTGGTATCATACCCTTTAGTCTAGTGTCCACACTGGATTACCCGACCAGATACCATTATAATGCCAACTTTATTCATTCCAAATTTCCAAATCATAAATTTAAAATAATCACAAATGTCAGGATTAACAAAAAGAATAACTACAGTATTTCATTAGCATAAATGTTTATAATGTTTATAAGATCTTTTAAAGAAAATCCAATAGTCAACACATAAATCTTCAGAAGAAAATGTTATTATTTTACATGTAACTACACATATTATAATTTTAAACAGGTTTGAGTCTTAATTGGAGACAGTAAGAGAAAGAACCATATATGACATATTCACTCACAGGATAATGGGTCCAAGCCTTATTAGGATTGGTTAGCATAGAAATCTAATCTGAACTTTCAAATCAGGTCTACATTAGGTGGGAACCATGGAGAAATCGGGCTACTATATTAAGTGTTACAAAATATTTTACATTAGCTGTAGAAAAAAGAGGACACTTAATGCATGGGTAAAAAGATTTGAAATTGCTTGATTTTTTATGATTAGCTTAATTAGAGTATGTAAATCAAGATGAACGGTTCAGATCATCCATGAGGTTGCCCACCGTAGAGTTTTCGCGAAGTTTAATTTAAGAACCATTCTTATAGGATCATCCCCCCCCCCCACATACACATATAGGCGCGTGCGCGCGCGCGCACACACACACACACATGTTTTCCATCAGATTGAAGGAAAAAACTTTAATTGAGTTGAAGAAAAATTACAAGTAAAAAATAAAGAAAGTTACAAGAACTCTCTTCTAAGGTTTCTGGGAAGTGTGTCGGTAGGAGTCTGGGCAGTGCGTGACCACTTTGTCCTTTGACGATGTGAATGATGTGTCATCAAGTCTCTGCAAAGATTTTTTCTTGCGTAGTTTCAGAGATTCCTTGTGATTAGAAGATTAGGGTATTAGAACCCTGGGATTATCCTTGATGGATGAGAGAAAGTATTCTCTGAATTCTTGAAAGTTAGAGAGCAATTTTCTTCTCAATGCGCATATCTGTTGGTTATCATCCTCTCTCCTTTTTTTTTTGAGTCTGCTAATGGGCTATTTATAGGCTTCACAAGGGTAACTGCCCCTAAAAATCAGTAAAAGCTAAAAAACAACTTTTATAGCCTCACAGGCAAGTTAAAAACAGGCTTCGCGCGAGCTTAAACAGCTTCCTACGAAGCTATAGCAGTCGTTCTGGATTGTTAGGGGGCACCTCCCTCTTAAACGTCTCCACTTAATTGGGATATCGTAGGGTATAACTGCCTACTTAAAGTGGGTATTAATCCCACCAATATAGTGGGGGGCTACCCAACTAATCTCGCTCAGGGATTGAAGCAGTCAAAATTATAATGGTCCAGATTTTATTATCTTAATCCTTCATAAATCCTCGATTAGGAAAAATAATTATCTTTCTTGTCATATAGAAGTTCAAAATTTCAATAGCATCTCTCTTTATTTAGTGACTTGCTCAAATATAACATATATTAAAATTAACCCACATGGCATATCTCAATCCAAATACATAATATATCAACTCGACAATCGCCCACACAACATATTAATACAATTTCAGCTTGACATCGCATGCTTATATGAAAACACAACAACATAAGCTTGAAAGTACCCCTCTCGACATCCATAGAATAATGCAACACTGATATATTACCAACTTATCATGATCATAACCATTAACTCAATAATACATCTTTGAGAATATATAACTTGATATCACTAATTGATAAAAACTATCTCTAATGTTAACTCAAAATGAAACCCTTTACAGTATACCTCTAAACCTATTTATACAAGATCAATTTTCTATCTCACATCTAACATATGCTATCACAAGCACAAATACTCAAGAAATTTGACATGATTAAATTATACATAAAGAAAATAGATTTATTTAAAATGAGTTTCAAATGAAGTTTTCACGCAGCTTAAATTAGGCCCCTGCCTTAACGGAACCTGCAAACAATTTAGCCTGTAGGAGAGTGAGCTCAACATCTCAGTGAGTAGAGTTAGAAGAAAATCAAGGAATAGTGAACATAATTGATAATAAACATGATTTTTCAAGTAATAGAGCAATTTTGAATGAACAAGCAAAACAAAAACGACAACATCTCATGATATAACAATCAAACAATTATCTCCATTATCTTTGGGAGCTGTCTAATTCTTTTGGTCATTGATTTTCAAATACTTTTAAGTTTTTATTTTACATATAATAAAAATTTATGGGTTATATAGAACAAGTGTTTAGTTATTTAGCTTATTATCGAATTCATCTTATATATACATAACATGTATTATACACGTATCTTATATTCCGCACAAGGTGATACACCAATTGCAATAAGTAAATCGTATATGTAGTTTATGCATTCAGATAATACATGCATCATAAAACATACTTGCATATCATAATCAGATCAAACTTCACATATCGCAATATCACTTCACACTTCACATATCCATATATTATATTTAAGGAGATACTAATTATACATTATTCATATGCATATACAATTCACACGTGAAGTGTGGAATCCTCTGTCTTCCCCTCCTATCGGCTCCTGCCCAGCTCCTGCATCCACATAAATAATAAACCCTATCTTCCCCCATATATATATATATATGGATATATAAAATAATAACCCCTATCTTCCCCCTCCTACCCACTCCCGCACGGCCTTCCTCCGTGTATACAGAAACATAAAATAATAACATCGTCTTTCGCCTCTTACTGGCTCCCGCCCGACCTCTTCCTCTGTGTATATAGATATATAAAACAATAATACCACCCTCACCCTCCTACCGCCTCTCGCTTGCCCTTTCTCTGATGTGCATAAATTCAAAAGACATATTTATAAATTACATGCAAATAATAACTAATGTATCAATGAAATGGATATCAATTAGAATCTATGATTTGTTTTTCAGCTTAGAATTCTATTATCGAGGAGATACATATGGTTCACTATACATGAAAGCATATATAAGCTACAAGTTAACTATATAGTAAGCTACTCACCTCATTTATATAGATTGAATTCTCATTCATATTATTAGTATCTAACTTTCTTGATCATACTACTTATATATATGTGTACACACATTGTCAATATGGCGCGTACATTCAAGTTCATACAAGTCTCGATCCGCATGCATCATGGGGATCAATTCATCGAAAGACACGATGCTTAATCATTTACTTAAAGGGCAATTACAATTATTAATATGGTCTTCGATTTTCGATTAGGCATCATGATATAACCACATCAATTTCATGCATTCGGTATACATTATGGCTGTAATCACTCATCACTTATACATAAGTGCGTACATGTATTAATATCTATAACAATCAATGAATAATTTATCAAACGATTATTTGCACTCTAACACACATCTTTAGGTTACACGGTTAGACTTTGTAGTTAAGTATATTTCTCTTATATATGTTCAATATTTGATGACTGTAGTTGACTACTATCAACCCCATGTTTAGAGACTTAACACGCTTGTTAATTATGGATGGTCCAATAAGTTGACGCTCAAGCAACATCCTCTGCTTTTATTCTATCAAAATCATTACCTGAGATCTATGATTATATGATTCACTGGTTTAAGTTTTTGTCATAAGTTATTAACCAATCTTCAAGTTTCACATTTAACTTATGTACACAAATCAACGTATATCAGTTATTATTATTTATTTGTTAATTGTATACAAGTCTTGTTTCATTTCTACTTACTTTTCATACTTATTTAACTCAGAGTTCTATTTCACTTACTGATACACATTTTCAATTGTTGATCATATCATCAAATATAAAATATAATTACAGATCAATATTTAGTTGTCATTACCTTAACATTAAGACGTACAGATCAATATTTAGTTGTCATTACCTTTAACATTAAGACGTAGTTCTTATTTGTAAATTCAGGATACGTTCTTGATCTTTCAGATTATTTATATTAGGTAGATACAATTTTTTCTAATAAAAACTATTCTCATCAAACTCTAATTTGACTATGACAATATCATAGGAGCAACTATTAATATATCACATTTTTATGTCAACAAGTTTTTAAAAAAATTTCAAATAAACTTAGAAAAGTTAATGATTTGAGAAGTCCATAGCTTTCTTGAAATGAGCACGTAGACAATATTTTATTTAAATTGGAAGCAAGAATGCCAACCTTCTTAACATTAATAAATCTTTCACATATATCCCAGCGTCCGAATCCCTAAGAAATTATCATGCGTATAATAAAGGACGGATCTCATTTCACTTGGTACTAATACTGCATAAAAATTTGCTTGTATCCAGATAGTTTAATGAACCAGATAATGATAGCTTACTATTAGTAGTAAACATAACTATTTAGAATCTTTAGTAAACTCCTTCGTGTTGGCCCAAAGGCTATTAGCCCGACATTTTGATGATGACAAATCATATTTAGTTATGTTTTTAACAATTTTGTTTATATAAGTTTCAGGTAAATATAATAGTTGATTTGACGGCTCCAACTCAAGACTCACGCTTTTGGACGCCGCAAAGGATTTGGATCCCTGAGCCTAGCACAGTAGAAGCGCTCCCGGATCAAACATGAAGAAGAATTCAAGATTTGTAATTTCTTTTTAGTTAGTATTTTTAGATGATTTTGTCAAAACCTAGATGATAGAGGTAGAATACTTAGGATTGTCACACACACACACACACACACATCTAGTATTGCTTCATGGCTTCAAAACAATTTTTATAACAAAATTTCTAACCTAGTTTGGAAAAACCATGTTTCGAAAAATCAGTTTTAGAAAAACCAAATTTCCATTTTACCAAAAGGATTTTCATCAAATAAAGTTCAAACATTTTTGGGTGTTGATCTATGATCACACACTGTTTTTATAAGTCCTAGAACCTTATTTCATAAATCTTTAATCAAAGATCTTTAACCAAAATTTCCCTTTTCCTTTAGCAGACTCTAGAAAAACAGTTCTGGCAGAGTCCGGATACCGACCCAGTCGACCGACGTGCACGCTGTGCATGTGTGCACGTCGGCCGACCGAGCAAACTTGGTTTGCTCTCTGTTTTTCTTCGGCCGACCGCAATGGTCGACTGACAGAGAGAGTTGCTCTCTGGTTTTGGTGTCGGTCGGCCGCCCAGTCGACCGACCTCCCCAATGGTGGAAATCTGACCGTTGGCGGTCGACCGGCCCGGTCGACCGTTAGCTGTCAGAAGTTCTGACAGACTCCAACAGCTATATTTTTTCTGGACAGCTTTTTGTTGGGATTCTCCCAACGACTCTTTTGAGTTTTGTAGATCATTTTTCATCCCCTATAAATAGTGGGACACTTCTACAAACTAAAAAACAAGATTTATAAGTAAAATTCAAGTTTTCAAAAGCTTAGCATTTTAGAAAAAGATTTTCAATCAAGCCAAAATTTCCAACCCCTTCTTGAAGCAATCCTCTACTTCTCTCTAGTCTTTTGCACTACACAATCTCAAAGTATCATCTCCTTCATATTGGTTATAGGATTGTGCAAGTGAGCTCTTTTTGATCAAGTGTGATCAACCTTTCTTATTGTGAGAAGTTGTAGAGGCATCGGCCTCAAGCGAGCGGGTGTGCTTCAAAGTGTTGTTGCGACACTGAGAGATAGGACAAGTGTGTTCTTGTATTGAGGATCCGGTGGGATCACCAATAGTGGAAATCCTTCATCGTGTTGAAGGCGGGGACGTAGAGCGTGGCTCGAACCTCGGAAAATGTGGACAATCGCAAACGCAAGGATTTTTTCGAGGTTCGAGCCACGCTCTACGTCCCCGCCTTCAACACGATGAAGGATTTTGGTACCCATTTTCTTTTGGGTCCATGAGGGTTAGTATTGTAAGGAACCCAAACATTCTTATTATTAGCAAAATTTGAATAATTTATTCTATCATAACAAAATCTTGCTAAATGGCCTTTGCGGCCACATGTGTACACACTTGTACACTCTAGGATGCATATGTGTATGAGTGTGATCATGACGTGCAAAGTGTGCATAAGCATGATGTGGGTGATGTGCATGAACATGTGAAACTTGTTTCCTTGAAAATAAGGTTTCCAATCTCTTATGATTAAATGCACATTTGCTCAAAGTTGAGCTCAAACGATCAATTTTATTTTTCAAAAATTTAATCTCATTTTGATTAATAGTGGCATGTAAAGCATGGTGAGATTGAGAATCATATTCTTCTTAGAAACATTTTTTTTTCTTTTTCAACAATTTTTCTTTTAAAGAAGTGTTTTCATGCAAAGCAATTTCTTTTTGTTTTTTCACCAAACAATCTTATTTTTGAAAGTAGTGTTTCCTTCACAAGGATCATTCAATTTAGAAAATAAGGAAACATTTTCATTTTTCAAACTTTCATTTTCTTTTCAATGCATGCCATTTATTTTTAAAAGAATCATTTTCTTTTAACAAGGAATCAAAATTATTTTTCATTTTCTTGTTATTCTTTTTAAGCAGTCATATTTTCTCGAAGTTGTTGACAAAATGATTCAAGCTCATCATAAGACATATCAACATCCTTTTCTAGCTCGGATTCGGTAGTTACCTTAAGGGAGTTATCCCCTTGGACCATGTAGCACACGTTGGAAACCTCACTTCCAACATTCGAGTCGCTCCCTGCATAGTATTGTTCTTTTTCGCCAAGGGAGAGTATTGATTATAGTTCATTTTTGCATCATCTTCCCCCTCTATACTATGCATAATATCAATAAAAATCTATTTTTTACTCTTTTTCTCTCTATTTTTGCAGGTCCATATTTTAATGGAGAAAGGCCCACAAATCCATGCAATTATCAAGAATAAAAGGGGATTAATTCAAAGCCCAAAAAGAAGCCCAAGAGTTGAGCCCAGGATCTAGAATCACCCACGCATCCAGTCAGCATTCTAGAAGATCCACGTGGCCAACAACCTGCAACAAACTCGCAACAGAATTCGCTGGCATAACGGCCTAGATTCTGCCGCGGAAACGCGGCTCTGGCCGCGGATCCGCGGCAGTTATCTAGCCGTTGAGCCAGCGATTGATCCCCAGCTGTCTAATTCTGGAGCTTTCTTCTCCTGAGGCCTATAAATAGACCATCAGGGCCAGTGCAAAAAGGAGAGGAGAGAATATAGGAAAGAGCTTGTAATTTTTAGTTTTTCTCTAGGTTTTAGTGCTCTTAGTCTTCTTCTTCCTCCTAGAAATTCTGCAAGAGAGAGATAGTGAGAGAGTGAAAGCTTGTAATCAAGGGGTGACAACTTGAAGTAAAGTAAGGATTAATCCAATCTACTTTCTCTTCTTTTACAATTTCTAGCGCTTTTCATTACTTGCTTTATTTCCTTCAAGCTTTACTTTCATAGCATAATGTCTTGTTGTTTTCTTTCTCTTGTAATGGCTAGCTAACTTCTTCTAACATGACTAGCTAACCACTAACTTTGCTAACTTCTAACTCTTGGGTGAATGCTAATTCTTAATCTTGCAAATGTTGAGTCTTTTTCATCCCCGATGGGTTACTTTCATTCTTGGCAATCTCTTGTTGTAATTCTCCATATGATTCATGTGTGCCTCATTTAGAGCCTTGTCTTAGAACAAGTGCCTTGATGGAACACGGAGATGGAACACCAAACATATGCTATTATTGTACAACTTTCTTACTTCAATACTAACTTGTTGTATGGCCTTGAATGTCTAATGAATTTTGTATCTTCTTCCTTAGCATCCCTTGAGTGATACTCCCCGATTCCACCATGAAATTCTATCTTGAGAGCTGATGAAATCAATGAGGCTACAAGACAAGTCCAAGATGATCACCCATCCATCAAAGGGGAAAGTAACTTGACCAACAAGTAAGACAAACACTTGCCGATGAATCAACATGAGGCATGCTTCACCCTAACAGAGATTAGTAAGTTAGCAAGTTAGTAAGGTTAGCTAGTCATGGCTTTTTCCATTCTAAAAGTCTTTTGCAAGTTTCTCTCCTTTAGTTTTCTTCCTAAAAGCAATTCTTGTTTTCAAATTCTTTTCATTCTCTTTTCATCGTTTTTACTTTCATGTACAAAACCACAACCAATTCTTTCACCTATTTTTTCATGTCTTTTTCATTCTTTTGAAACAAAGAAGAACTTTCGTTTGTCTTTCTTCAACATCAAACCGTAAAGCTTCCATCATGAGCTCTCCTTGTGGATTCGACCGTATAGCTTATGCTACTACGGTGATTTGGAAAGGAGTACATTACACATTGTGAATACACTTCGGAGTGATTAAGCACCTAAGGTTGACTCTAAACCTTCTCTCTTTTGTTGAATATCTGTGCGAATTATACTCCACTATTCCTTTCCCTATCAAGTATTGTGTTCTAAACTACAAAAGCCGAGTCAAGATTGTTGACACTTAAAAAAGACAAGATTCTTATTGGTCCGAACAATGTCTAAACTTGTTGACATTTACAAATGACAAGTGACAGACGAGCTGAAGACCAGTTTTCACCCGTCTCCGAGAGACAGGGAGAAACTTGGACTCCACTGATCCAGCAAGCAGACAGTGAACCCAGATTGTTTCTAAACAGACCTCAGCAGGTCTAAAGATGCTAGCACTAGCATTACATGAGCCCAAAGGGATAGCCTCGCCTGAGAGGCTAAGATCATTCAACTTCGCATTGAAGCCATTTACAGCTCCGCCAGAAATTAACTCATAGCTTCGCTTGAACTGCTAAAGCGTAACTCCGCAGAGAGAGTTAGCTCCGCCTGAAGCCACGCGCAACTGCGTAGAAAGGGTATATGATAGCTTCGCAACAGATGACATCTAGCTCCGCTGAAGAAGCTTTCCTTTGACTTCGCTAGATACTGCCTCCAGCACCGCTGCGTGCAGCGCGCTGCTGGTTTGCTATGGTCAACCCTTGACCAATCAAATCTCCAGATGAGATCAAATCCAATTAGAATTAAGATCAAATCTAATCAAGATCAAATCTGAGATCAAATTTGGCAGTTGATTGCCACAATCTCTTGACTCTTCTAAAACGAGTAAGAGGATCAGGGGAAATCTTCCAATTATATGGAAAGGATCAAAACAGATCAAGAGGATCAACCGACCTGCTACTTCTAGCTTCGCAGAAGCTGATCCTAGCCTCACAGCAAGGCTACTTTCCAGATTTAAACAGATTTGATTCAATTTGTTTCCATATTTTCAAGGGACAATTATACCCCTGTTCTCTCTATAAATAGAGGACCACCTCCAGAAGAAGAGGGACGCACGCGATACGCTCGAGAGAGGACTCCACAACCAGAGACTTCTTCACGACGCACCGTGCGCACAAGAATTCAGAGACTTTTAGAGAATTACTTTTCTAATCAGGGTGCTGATACCCTAATACCTTCTTCTCAAGGAATCTCCGGAACCAAACGAGAAAGAATTCCTAATTGAAGGCGGTTTTGAGAAGTAGCAAGAAGGTTCTACCAACCTTCTGTTCTCTGATTCCCCGAACCAGGCGAGAAGGGAATCTCATTGCTCGCATCATCAAAGGGATAAAGTGGTCGCGCGCTGACCAGACTCCTATCGGCACACTTCTCCAGAATCTCTGAGGAGATCTACTTGTAATCTTTTAGAATACTTGTAATTTAGCTCCTCAACCCTTTTTATTGTAAGTTTCCCTTTTGCAAATCAATGAAAAATAAGGTGGCGACTCCGCTGGGGAACGTATTCTCCACTGCCGAGAATCAAGTGTCGCAATGCGACGAACAGACCTTCGGGTCTAACTCTGAAATCAGAAAAGCCGGTGCAGCCAGAGCCCCTCTGGCTAAATCTTCAAAGAAAGTCTCTGCGGAGACAGAAAAGGCTCCCTGCGAACCTACTGCAGTTCTATGGTGCAACAACGAAGCACGCCCGCAGCCCAGGTCATGCACTTTCGAGAACTTGGTGGTTCAGTTCGATCAAATAAGATTTGAAGAAGTCCTCTCTGGGGGTGGCCTAATGCTTCGAGCGCGGAAGCATAGGAAGGTCTCCATGACCAGGTTTCAGAACAGAAACCAGAAGCAGAATTCTGCCAACACCCTTCAGCCTTGCGCCTCGCTGATCAGGTTCCATGCGAACCTAAGTATCCTCTGCCAAAGCAGATGTGGAGGCCTAAACAGAAGTCTCTGGGCAAAGCCTCAGGCATAGTTACGCCAAAAATACGTCTCTCTCGCGAAGAAAAAGGCAAGATGCCTATCTGCTCCAAAATGCTGCCAGTCGCGAAGTCACGACGGCAATCATACCGTCGCCCAATTCGAGAGCAGCAACGCCTTGCGCCGGCCTCGTTCTCATGAGCGAAGCTACTGTACCACGGCATACGCGCAGGGTTCATGGCCACGAAGTTAGAGCCAAAGTACTATCCAAGGCTAATCGCCTCCGCAGCAGCATAGCGGGCAAAGCACCACAGCGTGCTCCGCTCTCCGGGTCGTCAAGCGCTAAGCTCGCGCTTTGTGGCGAAGTTAGAACTGAAGCACTATTCCATGCTAACCCCTTCTACGGGGGTAAAAGGAGCAGGACATCGTCCTATGCGCGATCCAAAAGAGCCTCTGCGCTGGATTGTTTGACAAATAAACAAATCTCTTCCTCCTGTTGTCAACAAGTGGGATGTCAGTTAGTGACAGTCCACTCAGTCCACTGCCGGCTGAGACCAATCTCCGGCACCCCTCCAGGACGATGATTGGTATTCAATTCTGCATATTTTACCACATTATTCCCATGCATATTACAATAAAAATATGATTTTTACTCATATTCTCTCTATTTTTGCAGGTCCACATCTGAAATAGAAAAAGCCTAAAATCTCTTTAATTAGCAATAATTAAAAGAGATTAATTCAAAGCCCAAAAGAGAGCCCAAGATTAAACCCAGGATCTAGAGAATCTACGCGCCAGCTCAAGATTCTAGAAGGCTACGTGGATAACAACCTCGTAACAAACTTGTAACAAAAATCTGGGATCCAACGGCCTTGATCTTGCCGCAATTTCTGGGATTTTGCCGCCAAATGCGGCAGTTACAGAGTTGTTGGAGCCCGGATTTCTCTCCAACAACCAGGGCTCTAGATCCTTCTCTCTGAGGCTATAAATACAGGACCAGGGCTTGCGCAATAGTGGAAGGTGGAGGAGAGATTAGAGGATAAAGCTTTGTAATTTTGTTTTTTCTCTAGGATTTTAGTGCTTTAGATCTTCTTCTTCCTCCCTAGAAATTCTGCAAAAGAGAGTTGTAAGAGAGAGAAAGCTTGTGTACACCAAGGAGTGACAACTTGTGAAGCAAGGATTCATCCATTCTCTTCTCTCTACTTGAGCATTTTCTAGTATTACTTGCTTTCTTTAATTCTAGCTTTACTTTACTTGCACTTTTATTCATGCTTTGCTTTTCTTTTATTGTAATGGCTAGTAGCTAATTCTTCTCATGTCTAGCTAACCACTAACCTTGCTAACTACTAACTCATGGGTGATTGCTATCTTTATCTTGCAAGTTGTATGGTCTTCTCTTCTCCGATGGTTACTTTCATTGCTTGGCTATATCTTGTTGTAATTCTCCATATGATTCATGTGTGCCTCATTTAGAGCCTTGTCTTTAGAACAAGTGCCTTGATGGAATATGGAGATGGATCACCAATATGCTATTTGTTGTACAACTTCTTTACTTCCATTAATGAATGTTGTATCTTCTTCTTTAGCATCCCTTGAGTGTAGCTCTTTTGATTCCATTATTGAAAGTCTAATTGTAGGCCAATGACATCTATGAGGCTACAAGACAAGTCCAAGAATGATCACCCGTCATCCAAGTGGGAAAGTAATTAGACTAACACGCAAGACAAATCTTTGCCGATGAATCAACATGAGGCATGCATTCACCATCACGGAGTTTAGTAAGTTTTAGCAAGGTAGTAAGGTTAGCTAGTCATGATCTTCTCATTCTAAGAGTCTTTTCAAAGTTTTCTTTCTTTTAGTGTTAATCTAAAAGTCAATCTTGTTTTGATTTCTTTTCATTTTCCATCATGAACAAATCCACCAATTCTTTTACTTCTTTCTCCAATTTGTTTTTATTCTTTTAAGACAAAGAAGAATCTTCGTTTTCTTTTCTTCACTACCAACCGTAACGCTTCCATCGCAAGCTCTCCCTGAGAATCGACTCGGTATAGCCCATGCTATAACGGAGATAGGAAAGGGTACATTAATCATTTGGAATACATTTGTGGAGTGATCAAAGCACTTGAGGTTGAATCTAAACCTTATCTCTTTTTATTGAATATATTTGTGTGCAAATTATACTCCACAATACAACACCTTTCCCGTCTAATCACAAATCTCAAAATCTGATGGACTCACAATTTCACTATCACTTTCAAGACAACACTTCATCTTTTCATCAAAACAATGAATTCATCAATTATGAAAAGATGCTTGAAGCCATGACTCATGCTCAAAATGCTAGAAATCGTGACATAGATATGATGGTCGAATCTCTACGTTCTCACCGTTTGACCAGATCTGGTGTCACTAGCCACTCTGTTAGAGCCGATGAGTCATGTAGTTTTAGAAATCAAGATTCTATTTCAGCACGACCACCTAAACTTGTCCAAACTTCAAAACCATTGACATTTTGGCAAGTTTTCCTTTTCCTGAAATAGAACTTGACAATGAATATGATCTTGAACCCCAACTTAGTGATTCAATTCTTTTTCCTGATTCAATAATGACTCCGTAACTTTACCTGACTTCAATCTTTTCCGGAGTCGACATTGGATCCTGTCCCAATTCATAATGAAGTTGAATCACCCATCTTTGAGGATCATATTGAACTTGACCAATTATACACTTCTGAAAGTCCCCTTGACAAATTGGCAAGTTCTCCATTCTTTGGTATTGAACTACATGAGAAATGTGACCTAGATTCTCACTATCTCTTTACTTCTGAAACTGATTGTACAATTCTGACGGAAAATGTTGACCTTAGTTTTGAAGAATTGTATGGCGATGAGCTTGAATTCCTTAATATTGGAAGTAAAGAGATATCACCCATATTAGGTCACATTCCATTGTTGGACAATACATGTGGATTGGAGTTTCAACTCTTGACTTGGACCCAATTCCTGAACTCATTTCGACTCCTGAACCTTTACTCGACTTAAGTCACCTTCCTGAGTCAGTATTAGTTCCTGTCCTTCCTGAGTCCAAGTCAACCATTCTATCATTTCATACACCATTCTGGGACAAGGTAGTTGACAAATTTGACTCCGAAATTAATTATGGAAAATGGAAATTAGATGGGGTCCATTACTTAATAAAGATCCTTCATGGATTTATCTTTTTAATGGGTCATATTCATGATATTTCTGGTGGGTTCCTCAAAACCCAAAGCAAAGTTGATTGGGCCATGTTTCGTGGACCAATCAGACCACCACCGGAACCACCACCTTAAGGTAATTTTTTCCTTCCCTCTCTATTTTGTTTCATGCATACATATATCATGATGCATTGAGGACAATGCATGAAATAAGTGTGGGGGAGGGTTTACTAACATAGAGTTTTTAGATCTTCTTTCTTTTACACTTCTTTTAGAAAAAAAAAACTTTTTGAAATAAGAGACAAAGTTTTGATCTATTTTTAAGAAATTAAGATGTATCTTAGAAATTAAGAAAGCCTTAATTATGACATCTTAAATCTAGTTGAAATAATAGATCTTGTTTAAAATTATAGGTTAAGTAAGAAAAATTGGGGAGATATTTTTATCTTGAATTTCTTGCCTTAGATCGTATGCACTTCACACTTACACATTTTTGGGATGGAAACAAAGACCAAAAAGGCCATAAAAAAAAAAGAAAAAAGAAAAAAAAAAAAAATATATATATATATATATATATATATATAAAAATAAAACATCACTTATTAAGCTGGATAATTGTGCCTCAAGAAGCATGATTATTCACGCCTAACAGTGGTAAAGGAAATAAATAATCCCCTTTAGTTTCGTGGCCTTTTTCACTCGAGTCCTTAAACCCGAGGGATGTTTTCTCATCTGGTGCCCTAAGACCAACTGGTTGGGAGTCATCGATTATAGGCTCGTTACAAGGGTGAACTAGAAAGCCTAAACTGAGGGAAGAAAAAGAGAAAAGAAAATAAATATATATATATAATAAATGGCTTGATGGTTAGAGTTGAAATCCAAGAAATCTTCACTGTCACGGTGTGCATACTATCTAGGTTTTATGAAGGATAAAATATTCAATCCAATTTTGAATTCTTACCTTAATTGAAGACAAGATCTTGCATAGAGACTAAGTTTAAGGAAGAATAATTATAGGTGGACTTATGACCTTAGATCACTTATATTTTTGCAAAAATAGTTCGAAAACATGTCTCTCTTTCAAAATGTGTTTTCAAAACACTAACATTTGTCTTCTTTCTTTATGAATTTTGTGGGTGCAATCCGCTGAAAACCCTCAGGAGACAACACTCCTCCTCTAGGGTAACCTAGAGGTTTAAACGGCTTGTTGCACGTGCTCAGTGCAATCGCGTCACCTGCGAAAGTGGTGTAATAAATTGGTAGTATAGTTTTTCTTTTCTTTGTTTTGCTCGGGACGAGCAAAAGAATAAGTGTGGGGGTGTGATTGGTATTCAATTCTGCATATTTTACCACATTATTCCCATGCATATTACAAATAAAAATATGATTTTTACTCATATTCTCTCTATTTTTGTAGGTCCACATCTGAAATAAGAAAAGCCTAAAATCTCTTTAATTAGCAATAATTAAAAGAGATTAATTCAAAGCCCAAAAGAGAGCCCAAGATTAAACCCAGGATCTAGAGAATTCTACGCGCCAGCTCAAGATTCTAGAAGGCTACGTGGATAACAACCTCGTAATAAACTTGTAACAAAAATCTGGGATCCAACGGCCTTGATCTTGCCGCAATTTCTGGGATTTTGCCGCCAAATTGCGGCAGTTACAGAGTTGTTGGAGCCCGGATTTCTCTCCAACAACCAGGGCTCTAGATCCTTCTCTCTGAGGCTATAAATACAGGACCAGGGCTTGCGCAATAGTGGAAGGTGGAGGAGAGATTAGAGGATAAAGCTTTGTAATTTTGTATTTTTTCTCTAGGATTTTAGTGCTTTAGATCTTCTTCTTCCTCCCTAGAAATTCTGCAAAAGAGAGTTGTAAGAGAGAGAAAGCTTGTGTACACCAAGGAGTGACAACTTGTGAAGCAAGGATTCATCCATTCTCTTCTCTCTACTTGAGCATTTTCTAGTATTACTTGCTTTCTTTAATTCTAACTTTACTTTACTTGCACTTTTATTCATGCTTTGCTTTTCTTTTATTGTAATGGCTAGTAGCTAATTCTTCTCATGTCTAGCTAACCACTAACCTTGCTAACTACTAACTCATGGGTGATTACTATCTTTAATCTTGCAAGTTGTATGGTCTTCTCTTCTCCGATGGGTTACTTTCATTGCTTGGCTATATCTTGTTGTAATTCTCCATAACATGCTATTACCTTTACAGCGGAGGATAGTTTGGCAGATGTTCTTCGATGGAGGATCGCGAATAGGCCCTAAAGGTAAGATTATTGCCAGAGTGGGGGTTGTGTTCATCTCCCCACAGAATCATGTCCTTCCCAGAGCATTCTCCCTGACAGAGTCATGCTCCAACAATGTAGCAGAATATAATGCTCTACTCATTGGTCTTCAGCTCGCCCATGGAATGGGGTTATGCTACCTTGAAGCTTACGATGATTCAAAGCTGATTATCAATCAGGTTAAAGGCGAATATGAAGTTCGCCACGAGGATTTGGTGCCTTATTACCACACGGTCATCGAATTGGCTAATCTTTTTGAAGGCTTCTATATCGGGCACGTGTCTCGATCTCAAAATACCAAGGCAGACGCTCTTGCTGCATTAGCAACAACACTAGCCTTGCCAGCTGACACCGAGTATCACCTCATGGTGGCGACTCGACACCTTGTATGCTCTAAGCATATGTTAAGAACCCGAGAAGTCTATAATGTCTCCATGGATCTTGAGCCGAGAGATTGGCGATTTCCTCTCATCGACTACGCTTTACATGGTCTGCTGCCAGACGATCCTAAAGAAGCGGCATCTATCAGACGAAGGTCTCTCCGTTTCTACTACGATCCAACTCTGAAGACACTTTATCGTCGTTCATATGACGGTATCCTCCTCCGTTGCCTTTCCAATTCAGAGGCACAGGAAGTGCTTAAAGAAGCACACGATGGCATTTGCGGAGCTCATCAGCCAGGTCCAAAACTCAAAGACAGGTTGCATAGGCTTGGATACTATTGGCCAACCATGATAGCCGATGCCATCCAATATACACGAAGGTGTAAAGCATGCCAGATTCATGCGGACTTCATACACCAGCCCCCGAAGTTTCTCCACCCAACTGTTGCTTCGTGGTGGCCATTCGAAGCATGGGGAATCGATGTCGTAGGGCCAATCAGCCCCTCTTCGACAAGAGGTCACCGGTTTATCTTAGCAATAACCGATTACTTTTCAAAGTGGGCGGAAGCTATACCACTGGTCGAAGTCAAACCTCTAACGTGGTTAATTTCCTCAAACACCATATCATCCATCGGTTTGGTGTCCCTAGGCGAATCATCCATGATAATGGTCCCCAATTCATAAGCCAAGTATTCTATCGGTTCTGCGATAAATACCGAATTCAGAATGTGGCTTCAACTGCCTATAATCCTGCTGCTAATGGTTTGGCGGAGGCATTCAATAAAACGATCATCAAGCTACTCAAGAAGTTCGTCTTCTCGAATAAGCGAGATTGGGACGAAAAGCTTGGTGAATGTCTTTGGGCATACCGAACCACGGTTCGAACACCGACGCAATACGCCTTTTTCCTTGGTATATGGGTGCGAAGCAATCATCCCATTGGAAATCCAAACGCCATCATTGCGAGTCGCTCTGACCACTAAGATCACATCAGAGGACAATGATCGGTTGCGTCTTCAAGAGCTCGAAGCCCTAGATGAGAAGCGGCTACAAGCTCAGCAGCATATCGAGTTATATCAAGCTCGAATCTCAAAAGCCTTCAATAAAAAGGTCAAACAAAGAGTCTTTCAGAAAGGAGATTTGGTTTTAGCCGTCAGACGACCGATGATTATGACGCATAAGACCAAAGGCAAATTTCAGCCTAAATGGGAAGGACCGTTTGTAATAGAAACAGTCTATTCAAACGGAGCATACCGCCTTATGACTTCAGATGGCGATTTACTCATGATGCCGGTCAATGGCAAGTTCTTAAAGAAGTATTATCCTTGATTAAGGATCCTTCTCATGATCAAGTTAACACTACACCTCTGATCAAGACCTTCATATCCAAGGTACATGCAAAGAGAGCCTTTCTCTTCCTCCAAGCGAGATCACACACCAGTAAGGAACCTGGCCATATACTGGTTCTCCCAAAAGAGAATCAAGGTTACACATACGCTAACCAAATGATCCAACATCCTTAACGATTAAGGATAGAGGAAAATGTTGGCCTTTAAGCCCAACATAAGTCCTCGACAACTCATCATGCTGAGGGGAATAGCATGGCTAGCCCAATTCAAACGGTAGTTGGTAAAGGCATATCAAACCCGTTGATAGCTGGGGATTTGCTAAAAATCCTAAGGGACCCTGTTCCCATTTGATTCCCTCTCCAAAATCACTTACCAATTCTCGTCCATAGAATGGTAAGACCACAGATACATTTCGCTGTTACGTTAACATTAAACCTATGACAGTGATTCCCTCGTTTTTTCCCATGAAAACGAGACCTCCAAAATCACTTACCAATTCTCGTCCATAGAATGGTAAGACCACAGATACATTTCGCTGTTACGTTAACATTAAACCTATGACAGTGATTCCCTCATTTTTTTCCATGAAAACGAGACCTCTAAAATCACTTACCAATTCTCATCCATAGAATGGTAAGACCACATATACATTTCGCTGTTACGTTAACATTAAATCTATGACAATGATTCTCTCGTTTCTACCAGTAAAAACGAGACCCTTCCCCAAATTCCATTACAAATCTTGAGCTTGGTGGCGTCTCAATCGGTTATGTCATTGCGACCTCTGAACCAGCAAACAACCAAGTCTCAATTTCGAGCTTGTTGACATTTACAAAAGACAAGTCTCAACCCCGAGCCCTGTTGACATTACAAAAGACAGGTCTCGATACTTATTGACATTTACAAAAGATAAGTATCACCAACCTTGAGCTTGGTGGCGTCTCAATCGGTTATGTCATTGCGACCTCTGAACCAGCAGACAGCCAAGTCTCAATTTCGAGCTTGTTGACATTTACAAAAGACAAGTCTCAACCTCGAGCCCTGTTGACATTTACAAAAGACAGGTCTCGATACTTATTGACATTTACAAAAGATAAGTATCACCAACCTTGAGCGTGGTGGCGTCTCAATCGGTTATGTCATTGCGACCTCTGAACCAGCAGACAGCCAAGTCTCAATTTCGAGTTTGTTGACATTTATAAAAGACAAGTCTCAACCCCGAGCCCTGTTGACATTTACAAAAGACAGGTCTCGATACTTATTGACATTTACAAAATATAAGTATCACCAACCTTGAGCTTGGTGGCGTCTCAATCGGTTATGTCATTGCGACCTCTGAACCAGCAGACAGCCAAGTCTCAATTTCGAGCTTGTTGACATTTACAAAAGACAAGTCTCAACCCCGAGCCCTGTTGACATTTACAAAAGACAGGTCTCGATACTTATTGACATTTACAATAGATAAGTATCACCAACCTTGAGCTTGGTGGCATCTCAATCGGTTATGTCATTGCGACCTCTGAACCAGCAGACAGCCAAGTCTCAATTTCGAGCTTGTTGACATTTACGAAAGACAAGTCTCAACCCCGAGCCCTGTTGACATTTACAAAAGACAGGTCTCGATACTTATTGACATTTATAAAAGATAAGTATTACCAACCTTGAGCTTGGTGGCGTCTCAATCGGTTATGTCATTGCGACCTCTGAACCAGCGACAACCAAGTTTCAATTTCGAGCTTGTTGACATTTATGAAAGACAAGTCTCAACCCCGAGCCCTGTTGACATTTACAAAAGATAAGTATCACCAACCTTAAAGCTTGATGGCTTGTCAACCAGTTATGTCATTGCGACCTCTGAACCGGCAGATAGCCAAGTCTCATTATTCAATACAGTAAGAACTATGTTCTCAAGTGGCTGCAATACAACTTGGAAACGACAATTCAGCAGATAAAGCAAGTTGGAGGTTTGACAAGGGAGTCAAAACAAAGTTATTTTTATTGAGTTCGAGAAGAAGAGATACATGAAGGCACATATATTACAAGCTATAAGCGTACGTCATAAGATTTGATCCGTTCTTCAGGGAGGCCAGCCTTGCCTCCCTATCATCGGCAGCCTTCACAAGCGCCTGTGACCTTAGTTCAGCCTCATTAAAACTCGCCGTCTGGGCCAGGCGAGATTCAACTTCAGCCAAGGATGCCCTTTGAGCTAGCTCTTGCCGCGAAAGCCCGTCACTCTGAATCTTAAGCTGCTCAAGCCGCGCAGTTTCTTCCAGACGCACTGGTTCAACCTTGGATAAGAGAAGATTTCCCTTCCTGATCATTTCCTTGGCCTTCTCAACTTTGTCTTCGGCATCAAGAAGAGCACTGCTAGAAGCATCAATAGAGTCCCCGAGCTCTATCCTCCTTGTCTCCAGGATTTCAAGTCCAAAGAAATAGCCTTAGCGGCTTTCTGAGCAGCAAGACGGGCTTCATGCATTTGAGCGACAAGATGCGCAAGCTGCTCGTTAACCGAAGATTCCAGGTCCGAGCGGCTAAGACGGCGCCATTCCTCTACGTCCCTCTCAAACTGGTCTACCCGAAGCTCTAATGCAGCGGCCTGATTATCCCCCCCCAAAGTCCCGA
This sequence comes from Agave tequilana, assembly GCA_038442645.1. Classification (NCBI taxonomy): domain Eukaryota; kingdom Viridiplantae; phylum Streptophyta; class Magnoliopsida; order Asparagales; family Asparagaceae; genus Agave; species Agave tequilana. The sequence goes on along the minus strand of JAVJIF010002588.1, from coordinate 109,048 downwards.
ATACTTTCAATAATGCGGGAAAGGACCACCTTTAATGTAGAAAATGGCATAATCGAGCCTTTCAAGACAAGATTGATGGATCGCTTCAAGCTTTTATAAAAGCTATCGACTATGTCACCTATAAAATCGTTTTCAACCTCGGCCACTTCTGGTAGATGGACAGCCTCAGAAAAATCCACCAGCCTAGTTGACACTACTGCAGAAGGAACGGCGAGAACACTGGCTGCAGCAGCATGACAGGTCATCGGTGATCCCGACGGAGTCTTCATTGAAACCAGTACACTAGCCACCGCTGAGGTAGGACTAGTAACCATCTCCTGAACCGCAGGCTCAACCACCAGGGTTGGGGAAGTAGGGCTTGTAATCACCCTCAGCTCCGCACCCGGCACAACTGACGGCGCCTCACTCGTTGATATAGTTGGGAGTGAGGACACCTCCGGGACTACCACCCCTTCAACCTCCGTTCCTTCGGCTGGCTCAGGCCGATAAGGGGGAAGGTCACCATACAGCGCGTCCAACACAGCAGCATCCGCCGCGGTCGAAGTGCTCATGTCACCTCTTGACCCCTCGGGAAGATCGTCTGGTTCCCTTGAAGTTGACGCACCCTGAGGCAGAACGCCTGCAACAAGATTGTGTTTAGGCAGGACACAACAAATAGTAAAAGTCAAAAAGCCAAACTAATACCAAAGGATGATGTCCCCTCAAACATCTTGGCAGCCGCATCAGTGTCTACGAGCTCCATTGGAAAGTCCTTTGCGGAGTCAACACGAATGGCCGGCCTGCTTTCGCTTGCCGAATCTTCCGTGGACCACCCAAAAGAGCTTAACGCTACAGGACTTCCCTTGAAAGTCCCAGCGCCCGAAGGACCAACGTCAGCTGCACCACCTCCGGATTCCTCCGGGATGGCAACATAGCCGGCCTCATCACCCTCGTTGTAAGCGGATAGAGGATCATAATGTTCCCCATGTTCTCCGACCGCCCCAGCTCTCGAGCTCGTCACCGCCTCGGCCCCTACATCACGAAGCAGATAATAAGCGGTCCGGAACACATGGAAGATATATTACAAAGACGAAGCTGATCTTACCTAAGTCCGAAACAACTTCACCAGTAGTCGGTTCAGCAACTGACGGTTCAACTACTAATGGGGCAGCAGGAGGAAACGCTGCAGAAGGTTCGCCCACTACAACAACCGTAGGAGCTTGGCGACGGGGCTTCTTCACCGACTGCTTCCTACGAGACCTACCTGTCCGTTTGCGCTTGAGGAGGGCATCAGAACCTTCCTCCTCTGCTTCCTCTACATGTATTGGGGAAGCTGTCCCATCACGCCAGAACCGGCTGCAAAAGTCTCGGCACCTGCCTCTGCTTCGAAGCGAGGACTTTTCGCATCCGAGGCTTTGCTGTTATCAACAGCAACGAATTCTTCTATGCCCGGGACGCGAACCCTCTTACCTTCCCGTCTCTCAGAGACCTTCCGCTTTAGTCGCTGAGAAATTAACTTCACATCAGAACTGTTAGCATTGAATCCAAGGGGTATGGAGTTGGAAGTTGCATACCATTGGCAGAAGCACAAGGTCATTAGAAGATTGGGAGTCCTCAACGGCATACGCAACCGCGCCTCGGTACAGCCCGCAATGAAAAAAATTGTCAGGCACGGGCTCCATCAATGAGACTCCCCATGAAAGCCAGATGAAGATTTGGGTTGCCCATATACAGTTGGTCATATCCAAAGTGCCGAGCAAACCGACTTGGAACATAAGGCTCCAAGTAGCAAATGTCCCCGCTCCGGTATAATAGATGTGAGGGCCGGATGCTGACTAGCCACTCAAAAATTCCCCGGCTCAAGGATGACTGCCCTTCCCCCGCATCTTTGAACTCCTCGTCATAGCCTGCATCCCGAATACGGGGAAAACAGCGGAAGAGATTATAGACGTCATAGCGGCGCACCAATTTACGGGCCTCAGCCACGTAAGTCTTCTGCCATGAGCATCCTTCGAATCGGCGGAGGAGCGCCATCCGAACACCTTCGGGAGGGTCCTCTCCAGCTTCAATCAAAGAGGGACAGTGCAGGGTGAACCACGCCATCAAATAAGTATATGGCAGACCTACTCTGGGGTTAGGCCCGTCGCGGGGCAAAATGATCCCTTCCCACGCTTCGTCGTTGGCGGCCTGCAAAAAGCCTCCGTTAAGGCGCGAAAGCCTCTCTAGATACAGCACACCATGGCCAGAAGAAGACCCAGAGGATGACCATGGACTAGACGAACAGCAGGCAGCAGGACGTTCGGATGAATGACGTCACCCAAGGAAGACGGCACCACGCACCTCTTCAGCCAGACTGTCAAGAAGCCAGCCAGCAGTGCCTTCTGGGACATTCCCCGACGAGCCTGATGATGGAAACTCCGAAGGACATCATCTTTTTCATATGGACCATCGTCTTCCTTCACAACTAGATCCCCTTGGAAGTACTTTTGCATCCGGTCAAAGATGTCTTCGACAGTGACTCCACAGTGAGCCGCTTCAGGAGTGTTCTCCATATCTGGGAACAAATAATCTCCCCAGCTCTTCAAGCTACAGGAGGTTCCCTTACTGCCCCCATGCATACTGGAGCAAATGTATAAGTGGCACATTAACTCTCGGTAAGTCTCGAACAAGGCGGGCTCCTGCTTCTTCAGAAGCGCCGATTCTGCCTCGCACGGGAAGTATTCTTCATATGGAAGAGGCCCAAAAGGTAGAGCAGAGACTTCCCACACCTCATGCAAGGCCATACCCAATTCGCCAACAGGGGTGAAGAAAGTCCCTGTAGCCGGGCAGTACAATTCAAAGATGGCGTAGAAGCACGTCACGTTCATCTCAATGCCATAGCAAGTTGCCCTGACGGCTTCATAGAGATTTAGCCTCTCCAGATCCTCCTCGAAATGAGCAAGGATGTATACAGTTAAATCCCTCCACCATGCCTTCGGAGGGTGAATCCAGCCTGGAGTCCTAAAGTCAGTGGCTGGGTAGTTCCCATTAACTTTGCAGAATTGGTTGCCAAAGGTCAGCGCCACTGCAGGATTTTCTCCCACTGGGATCTCTCATGACATGCTCCCAGGATGCAGACCCATTATGCAATGAGGAGGCCCCGCTCTTGCATAACCAAAAGATTGAAGCATCGATTTCCCTATGTGGACAGAGTCAGTACTCCGGCTCACTTCCCACGACATCTTCCGAGCCTGCGTCACGCACTGGAAGGAAGACAAAGAAAAATGTCGTTTATTGGACGGGAGGTAGAACTTCTCACCATCCAACTGGAAAATCTACTGCCCTTCCCCTGCCAGTAGTTGGTGATCAGGATCTGGTGCGGCATGTCCGAACATGAAGTTGGGCTTCCTATAAGTTCGACGGTCAATATCTTCAAGGGGAGCCGTAGTCAAAATACTCCTTGTGGTGTATTGATCACCACCATAAATAAGCGTCTCTCGAACGAGAGAGCTCCGCTCACTAAACAGAGAAGCCTGCCCTTGAAATTGCAGGCTGATATTACCGTCCAATCCCCTGGTCATCCCAAATAGATTGTTCGAAGGACCAGGAGTGTAGTGCACTGCAGAAGCAAAGAAGAATCATGATTAGTTCATCAGCCAAGCGGATACAAAGGCACAAGTTTCGCCAAGGCATAGCCTCGCCCTTTGAACGAAGCTAGCAAGGCGATAGCTTCAACAAAGCTTAGCCTCACAGTCAAGTCCGCACTTCGCAACAAATGATCAAGTATTAGCTTCGCTTCGAAAAGCTTAAGCAGAAGGTGGCACAGCCCTAAGGATTAACTTCGTCAGAAGGGCATTAAGGTCCTTTCCAGAGGATAGCCTCGCACCCTATATTCAATAGGATGTGATAGCCTAAAGGATAGCTTCGCCTGGAAGCTTAAAGAAGAACTCTTCAGTTCTTGGATCCCCAATTAGGAAATCAAAGAGAAAATTCAGGGAACCAAATTCCCTAAGAGCATCAGATCATAATTGATCATTTTTTTGGATTCATCCAAAGACAGCCAGACATCGGCTTTAAAAGAGAGACGGCAGTCTCTAATCGAAAGAGAAAGTTCCCTACCGGCGATTGGTCTTTCAATGACCGGAGGAGGAGAAGGACCCTCCGCTGCAGAAGTTGCCACTTCTTTCCCCGCTCGTCTCTTGGGCGCCATTGAAGAACTACGGAAGTTCTTGAACTCTTGAATAAGGAGAAAAGAAGGAGAAAAAAGAGTCAAAGTTCTCTGAAAATTTCAAGTAAAGAGATCTGCTCTTTCTCAGCCCGATCGGGCTTTTATAAGCCGATGTACGCCTGAAATGACGCCTCGAAAAAAAGTACAGGCTGTAGTTTCAAATTAATTTGAAACAGCGTCTAAAGCGCCTTCCCGAGAAGCGTTGATTCAGCCCCACTAAGGGCTAATTTCGCCACGAGTTAAAATGCGGACTTTGCACAATACATCAATGACTTCGCCAACAGGATTGCCTTAACTCCGCTGAAGGCATAGGCCGAACTCGTAGATATGCTAGCTTCGCTGGAAGCTCGTTCCTATCTTTAACCCCGCATGGAGTTTAGCTCCGCTAGCCAAGTTCAAGATGAAGGCAAAGCAAAAATCAGATGAGCAGAAAATGGACTTTCATTAATTTGAAAGGGAAAGGTACATTGATACTACATCAAGGTTGTATTTCATACAACAGAATCATTTGCTCGAGAAGCATACAAGCGGTCCTATCTACTTTCAAGCCAAACCAACTGGACACGAAAGGCCTTCCTCCTGCACAAGGCCACAATCCTTCACATAATGATAGAAGGTGCACCAGAACAGATTGTGCCACCAGGAAGCCGAACCTTCTCTGATTAAAACTGGCAAAGGACTGATCGCCACCAGCAGGTTGGATCTTCTTTAATGAAAATTGGCAATGAGAAGATCCGCGACCTTACAGGTGACGTCCGCTTTCCCGAAGTGGATCATCTCGGATAAGCGACTACCAGCCCGCCTCGAAGTGGATCATCTCGGATAAGCGACTGCCAACAGCCTTTGGGACACACATCAGCTGCCCTAGTTTGTTCCTCCTGCTTAAAAGTAAAGCTTCACCTGGGGAAGCATAACACAACTTTTCGGTCTCTTTCATCTAGTCACAAGATTGGCGAACATAGCTTACTGCAATGCAAACTGAAACAAGTTAGCAGTTAAACACCGGAGAAGCTGCAAAAGCACTAAGTCAAATTCTTGGGGCGAAGCAATCCAATTTCAGTTAAAGCAGAGGATAGCCTCGCTTGCACAGTGATGATGGGCTAGCTCAGCAAATGTCAAGTCCTAGCTTCGCCTATATAGCTAAGCCAGACTGATCATGTGGGACACAGTCTTAGCCCCACCTATATGGCGAGACTGGCTCAACTTTGAAGAAACTAAGTCCCAAGTTCTGCCTGTGTAGCGAACTTAACATGCAGTGATTTTTCTCTGATCAAGTCAAGATGATAGCTTCGCTGGGAAACTATGCTGAAATCCTTCTCTGCAGATCAGTTAAGTGAAGAACAAGAGATCCCTGAAGCAGCTGATTAAAGCTAAAGCTAAACTAAGGGAGATGAACTCCCTAAGGTTTATTGGTAAAGTCTCTGGATGATTGAGACTTACCGGTCCTTGGCCGGATAATGACCAGAGTGGACATTCCCACTACTTCAGAGGTCTGAGTATCTCTCTCAACCAAGAGAAGAGGAGAAGAGCAGATGACTTCTCTTCAGAGGACCTCAAGTGTCCTATTTATAGGCCCCATGGCCTGAGCACTGCCGCCTCAAGCGTAGAAGCACGAGCACATTAAAGGCATTTATGGCGCCTTGAAGAAAGGGAATATCCTCCCTCGGAAATGCACAAGAGGAGAATATCTCCCTCGATTAGTGCGAGAGAAGAAGTAATCTTTCTCGTAATCGGCCCACGGCAGTTGGCCTTAGGAAAGCAACAGATGTTCCAGAGCGAACTTACCTAGCCGCGAAGCTACCCAGACGCGAATCGACATGATTCCTCGGCGAATCTACATCCCAAAGCAGGATTCAACGCGAAGCTGAACTCAACCATCATGGCGACGTTCATACTCCCCATACCACCAATCAAAGCAGTTCAAAGTATTCCAAAGTCTGAACCATCACAGACTTTTGAAAACTTTGAAGGGGGTCTTGTTGATACTTAAAAAAGACAAGATTCTTATTAGTCCGAACAATGTCTAAACTTATTGACATTTACAAAAGACAAGTGACAGACGAGCTGAAGACCAGTTTTCACCCGTCTCCGAGGGACAGGGAAGCAACTTGGACTCCACTGATCTAGCAAGCAGACAGTGAACCCGGATTGTTTCTAAACAGACCTCAGCAGGTCTAAAGATGCTAGTACTTAGCATTACATGAGCCCAAAGGGATAGCCTCGCCTGAGAGGCTAAGATCATTCAACTTCGCATTGAAGCCATTTACAGCTCCGCCGGGAAATTAACTCATAGCTTCGCTTGAACTGCTGAAGCGTAACTCCGCAGAGAGAGTTAGCTCCGCCTGAAGCCACGCGCAACTGCGCAGAAAGGGTATATGATAGCTTCGCAACAGATGACATCTAGCTCCGCTGAAGAAGCTTTCCTTTGACTTCGCCAGATACTGCCTCCAGCACCGCTGCGGGCAGCCGCTGCTGGTCTGCTATGGTCAACCCTTGACCAATCAAATCTCCAGATGAGATCAAATCCAATCAGGATTGAGATCAAATCTAATCAAGATCAAATCTGAGATCAAATTTGGCAGTTGATTGCCACAATCTCTTGACTCTTCTAAAACGAGTAAGAGGATCAGGAGAAATCTTCCAATTATATGGAAAGGATCAAAACAGATCAAGAGGATCAACTGACTTGCTACTTCTAACTTCGCAGAAGCTGATCCTAGCCTCGCAGCAAGGCTACTTTTCAGATTTAAACAGATTTGATTCAATCTGTTTCCATATTTTCAAGGGATAATTATACCCCTGTTCTCTCTATAAATAGAGGACCACCTCTAGAAGAAGAGGGACACACGCGATACACTCGAGAGAGGACTCCACAAGCAGAGACTTCTTCACGACGCACTGTGCGCACAAGAATTCAGAGACTTTTAGAGAATTACTTCTCTAATCAGGGTGCTGATACCCTAATACCTTCTTCTCAAGGAATCTCCGGAACCAGGCGAGAAGGAATTCCTAATTGAAGGCGGTTTTGAGAAGTAGCAAGAAGGTTCTACCAACCTTCTGTTCTCTGATTCCCGAACCAGGCGAGATCTCCATCGTCAAAGGGATAAAGTGGTCGCGCGCTGACCAGACTCCTATCGGCACACTTCTCCAGAATCTCTGAGGAGATCTACTTGTAATCTTTTAGAATACTTGTAATTTAGCTCCTCAACCCTTTTTATTGTAAGTTTTCCCCTTTGCAAATCAATGGAAAACAAAGATTAGCAACCCTACAAATAATCATCATTTAGGGTACTCTTAAAGCATGGATGGTTTTTGCATTAGCCTCAATATTTTTGCCATTTAAACAGTAAGAATCTCTAGTAGTGGGAAAATAAACATGAATACCTAGGGTTTTGAGGTATAAGGACATCTTAACCTTCCAAGTTTGGATGTTAAGAATGTCAAAGGTGGGAGGTGACATGAAATCTATAGTGTGTGCAAACAAATATTGTGGTTAGCTATAAATGAGGATCTTTAACTCTAGGTTGTAAGACCCAAATCAAGAGCACTTGGCTCTGATACCAATTGTAATCACCTAGAGAGAGGGGGTGAATAGGTGACTAGCTAATCTAATGGTCAATTAATGCGGAATTAAAACTTATTTAATGCAAACTAAAACTTCTCAAACTAAACACCAAGTATAACACAAGAGTGTAGCCGGATTCCCCGTGAAGGGCTCTAGACTAACTCCTCAAGATTCTCTCTAAATAAGAGTTGAGGTACCGCGTTGGCTCTCTTGGTTGAATACAAGTGTTAGCAAACAATCCCCAAGCATATAACAATAAGAGCACAAATATATATATCAAGCATATAAAAATGAAAGCAATATAAGTATGCAAGATATAAACAAGTAAGAGATAGAGAGAGCAATCGCAAACACAGGATATTTGTTTCGAGGTTCGAGCACACTTGCTCTACGTCCCCGCCTTCAATACTATGAAGGATTTCCACTAAAAATCGATCCCACCAGATCACTCAGTGCCACAACACCTACAAGGCGAGTTCACACGTGAACTCCTTGGACTCTCTAGTCCCTTCACTTGTTCCTGCAAGCCCACTAGCTCGCCGAGGTCGCACCTCAAACACTGAGTTCACACTAGAACCCGAAACAATGCAAACACACACGTCCGCCTCCTCAAAGCACAAGAAGAAGTCTTTGGTGATCACAATACTTTGATCACCTAAAAACAATCTCACAATAACACTCCTATAGGATGAATATATCAATGGATAGCTCAAGTGTTTGTGAGAAAAACAAGGATGGAAGTTGTGGTGGAAAACACAAGAAAATCACTTTTGAAGACTCTTGATAAACTCTCCTTTTGAATGAAAGTATTAGGCACTTAAATAAGTGAAGAAACCTCTTAAAAGAGTAAGAAAAACCGGTGCAAAAACCCACTTGAAAACTTGTTAAAAAAACAGTCCCACAAAGCCCCCTTTAAATAGGCTCCAAAAACTAGCCGTTGGGAGTCAGGATGACCTGTCGGTCGACCGCCCGGTCGACCGGCCAACGGTCAGATTTCTGACCGTTGAGCCAGCGGTCGACCGGCCGGTCGACCGTGGCATGGATACAGAGGGCTGAGCTCTCTGCCGGTCGACCGCCTGGTCGACCGGGGCCATTTCCAGAGAGCAGACACTCTCTGGCGGTCGACCGTGCGATCGATCGGCCCATCCTGTGCATGTCTGTGCACGTCGGTCGACCGTTCCGGTCGACCGGCTCCTGGTCCGGTTGACCGCCAGAGCCTGACAGGCCATTTACAGGATTTAAAACTTGAGAATTTTATTTTTAATTAAATCTCATAAAATCTCTAAAAATTCATAAAATAGTTTCAGTATTATACTTTGATATACAAACATGTTTGAGTAAAATCAAGACATGTTACAAACATTTTGAACTATTTTTGTAACTTAAAATTTTGGCTAAAAACAAAAACCGTATTTTTTCAAATTGGTTTTTCCAAAACTTCTCCAAATACAAAAACAAGATATTTTAAACACTTTTAAAGCATGGTGTGTATGGATATGATCCACTAACATAAATGATGAAATATCTATGTTTTTGACAATAAGCTCTAAAATAAGTTTGGTCAAAGACGTGTATACTTTGAATTCCAAAAATCAAACCGGTATTTTTCCAAATGAAAATCCTTTTATGAAAACTTATCTAAATCAAGAGTGTGTGTGTATATGGTATACTTGAGCAATACACCAACTATTCTATCCTTTACATTTTATCTATAAAAAAATCTTAATAAAACAAACCTAGACACAAGTCTTGATCTTGAAGGTCTACACTTGATGTCTTCACATCTTCTTGATTTGGTCCAAACTTGATCCAAAGAGCTAGACTCCTCTTGAGTACTTGATGTGGTCTTGATGCATAGGCTCTTGAATCAAGCCGTGCTAGCTCCAAAACTTGACTTTAAATCCTTTATTGAAGCTAAATACCAACTAAGATCTTGATCATAAATCTGAGACTAATTAAACACAAGATCATTAGTACTATAACTACATGAGTTAATTATCATTAAAACTAGAGTGATTGGCCTTTGGGCCAACAGCTACATGGTCCAAGGAAATGACTCCCTTGAGGTAAATTCGGAAACTCAACTAGATGATAGTGCTAGTTCTTCAAGTGATGACTATGTTGATCCTTATGCATTGAATGAAGAACTATCCATTATTTGTGAGAACCTTTTGCAAAAATACCAACTCTTGAAAAGAAAACCCTTAAAATGAAAGAAGAAAATAAAAATTTGTCTTCTAAATTTGATTTGGTTTTGCAAGAGAAGGTTGAGGTTTCAAATGAACGTGACTCTTTAAAATCCCAACTTGAACTTGCCCTAAAAGAAAATGAAATCTTAAAAAGTAAAAATGATTGTGATGAAGTTTTAAAGAAAAATGAAGTTCTATCTTCAAAACTTGTTTTTCTTTTAAAAGAATATGATTCTTTGAAAATAAAATTATTTCTATTTCAAAAGAATTGGATTTGTTCTCAAATGAAAACATTTCTTTGAAAAATGATTTAGATACTCATGTTTGCGATGCTAGTGTAGCTTCATCATCTAGTATACCTATAACATGCTCCACCTCTTCTTCCATGATTGAAAATGATATTTATAATTTAAAGAAGAGTGTTGATTGTTTGGGCTCCACTTTGAGCCAATATGTTTTGAATCACACACGTTTGGAATCCATATTTTGCAAGAAACAAGTTTCACGGCATGCACACCATACACGGCTTACACATGCTCATCATGCTCACACACATGATTCAAAGTATCTCATGTGTACACTTGTACACATTGTGGACGTAAAGGCCACCTTGAAAAATTTTGTTATGATAGGATACATGATTCAAATTTTGCAAAGAAATTTGTTTGGGTTAGGAAAGGAGTTAACCCCCATGAACCCAAAAGAGTATAGGCACCAAAAGCTACTCGTATTTTATTTGATGTAGGTGTGGGCTCTCACTCGACTGAGGGCATTGGTGCCTTGAGGTGAATGCGTTCCGAGCTAAACGATGACTATTTTGGATGCAATGACTATTTTGGATGCATCACTTTCAAGGGGAGTTTGATGGGAAGGCCACCATGGTTTGGAGGCTAGAGATGTGCCCTAATAGTTTTGGTAACGATCTCTAACTCCCATTTATTTTTAGCATGTTTTGTTTTCCAATGATTATTATGTTAAATGCCATGATAATTAGACTTGTGATATACATGATTAGTATTTGAGATACACCCATGTTTATATGGACTTATATTTTTGTGTTCTCACTCTTGTGTAACTATTGTGTATATCATAGATCTAAGACATGTGCATTTACTTAATGATCATATTGGCTTATGTTTTTTTTTTTATACTTCATATTTTGATTACATGTTTAGATATAGGTTTCATTGAAACTTGTTTATATACTTGTACAACTAATGAGCCACAAATAGACTATTATTGTTTGTGCTTGATTGCTCATTTATACTCATTAGATGTACTAATATAGCCTAGTTTTGATGATTAATGCATTTCAACCTGTATTCCCTATTTTTGGACATGTTTTTATGATAATATATTCTAATTTCATGTATATGTCAATTTTGTCAAACTTTAAGATATACATGTATAACCTTGAGTCATTTGCCTTTTATGCAAAATTCTTTGTGGACTCAATTGTGTTTGGATATGTATGTATACTTCTAGTTTAGACTAAACATACATATACGTTGAAGTAGATTAAGTTTTGATGATGTTTGTAAAGGAATTTCATATTGAGCCTTCTTGCCTGCTTTCATGATTATGCTTCTCACATCATTCTTGTACACTCACATTACTTGATGTTTTCTCATGACTTTGTTTTCATGAATATTATAGTGCTATATAGACTTTGAGTGTTGATTATGTGATTTTCATATTTTTCATGAAAAATATTCTTATTTTATTCCTCACTTGAAGGATTTCGTATTAGTTTTCAAGATTATCATAAAACTAGTTGCGTTATCTTCATTTGGTAAAGTTTTCAATTATGCTATATAATTTTTTTTCAAACTTATTTTTGAAAACCCCTTCTATCAAAGGGTGGTTGGATGGGTGACCATGCCTTGTATGCTCAAATTGAAAATCATTTTAACATGTGCATGAATAAGGAGGTCTTTATGAGTTATACATTTGATCCTCATTGTATTTTTAATTGGTATCACAATTGATATTTATTTTGTATACTCATATTTATTTGTATATATGTATGCTTCAACTTCAAATAATATCAATTTCGATTGGTATTTAATTTTTCAAACATATATATGTGTTTTGATTGTGCTTACTATATCTTTATATCTTAGAGCACAAATTTTGTTATGCTAACCTTGATTTAGTCCTTAATGACAATTATTTTTCAATTGGTATTTCATACAAGCTTTTGCATCGTTTTCATTAATATTTCATAAAGGGAGAGAAAACTTATGTTTTACCTTTAAATCGGTTTTGTTTACAATTGGTATCTTACTCTCACTCTTTATGTTGAAAAAAATGATATTTAATAATTGATATCTTAGTTTTCAATTGGTTTCCTACGCTCCTAATGAAAAATATTTTCAATTGGTATATGTTTCATTTTCAATATTGGTATCAAGAATCTTAAATTGATATCATTCTCTGTTTAGTATCTCTATTGCAAAATGATTTTAATGTTTAACCAAAAAAAAAGATTGGTTTATGTTTTTTCAATTGGTATCATACTACATTTTATATTAGTATCTATATTGAAATAAGCTATGTTTACCTAAAAATTTGATTTTTACTTTCAATTGGTATATTAAATAAAATTGTGTTTACCTAAAAATTTGGTTTGTACTTTCAATTGGTATCAATACTTATAATATTTATATTCTTATCTTTGGTATCAAAATTATAAAATATTTTCAATTGGTACTAATATTTACAATTGGTATCAAGATTTAAACTATATATTTGTTTCATTTGGTATCAAACTCACAATGTTTCATTCTCTATTGATATAAAAATTTTACAAGATGTTTTCAATTGGTATCTTTTGGTACTTTAAAATTTTTATGTAGTTTCTATTGGTATCATAATTTGGTATCATAATGTTTTGATGTTTATTGCCTTTATTGTTTGATTTGTGAAAAACAAGAAAATTCTTTTGAGCTTATTTTGTGCCCCTTTGTTGATGATTTGACAAAAAGAGGGAGAGAAATTTGGAGATTTATATATGCATGTTATGCATGTTTAGTTTATGCATGTTTACTTTTGTTTACTTTTACAATTGGTTTGTTTTTACAATTGGTATTAGTATAAGAGCAATTAATATCATGCGAGCAATTGATATCATGTAAGTTTATATACATGTTTATTTATGCATGTTTATGCATGTTTAAGTTAAGTATTCATTGCATATCTTTATGTCTATTGCTATGCATGAGTTAAGGGGGAACTTCTATAAAGCTTAACTTTAATCCATGCATTTATAACTCCATGAGATTTGCCATCATCAAAAAGGGGGAGATTGTTGGCCCAGAGGCCCTTCACTCTAGTTTTGATGATGATTAACTCATGTAGTTATAGTTTACTAATAATCTTATGATATTTAGTTTCAAATATTTATCAAGTTATTAGTAGGTGATTAACTTCAACAAAGGAGTTTTAGAGCTTTCACATGTCGATTCAAGAGCTCGAGCGTCAAGATCGCATCTAGCACTCGGATGGAGTCAAGCTCGTTTGGATCGGTTTTCGATCGAGTCAACTTGGAGAAGGAGTTCTACAAGAAGATCTCAGTTTGTTTAGTTTAAGATTGTGTTTAGATCATTGTAAAGATTAGATAGTGTTGATATGCTCAAGTTCACAATACACACACAAGTTTTTAGTTTAAATGTTTTGTTTTGGTTTTCGATTTAACCGATATTGGATTTCATGTCAAAAACATAGATATAAATCTTTATATGTATATTAGATTCTATCCATATACAATATGCTACAAAGTTGTTTAAATATCATGTTTTTGTATTTATATGAGTTTTGGAGAAAACAGTTTTCCATTTCAAAAATTCAAGTTTTGAAAAATACGAATTTTGGTTTAAAGCAAAATTTCAAGAACACAAAAATGGTTCAACTTGTTTATAATATGTGTTGAATTTTTGTCACATATATTTGTATTTCAAAGATCTAATAAGAACTTATTTTTGTGGAACTTATGTGTATTTTATGGATTTTTTAGAAGGCAAAAAGACAAGTTTTTAATCTCTAAATACCTGGACCTGGCCTTCTGCCGGTTGACTGGACGGTCGACCGCTGCAGAAGTCGGTCAACCGGTCCGGTCGACCGACGTGCACGATGTGCACGCCAGTTTGAGCTGGTGGGCCGGTCGACCGTCTAGAGAGCTCTGCTCTCTGAAAATGGCCCTGGTCGACCGGCAGAGAGCCCTGCTCTCTGTATCTAGCTCAGGTCGACCGGGCGGTCGACTGGACAGAGAGCTGTTGCTCTCTGTTTCCAGGTCCAGTCGACCGGTGGCACAACGGTCATAAAAATAACCATTGGCCGGTCGACCGGGCGGTCGATCGGAAGGTCATTTCTGACCTTTCCTGACTGGCAATGGGCAGAATTGTTTGGGGCTATAAATACCCCTCATTTCAGCTCGTTTTATACAAGTTTTTTAAGAGAAAAATCCTCATCTTCTTAAGTGTTTTAACTACAAGTTTTAAAAGAGTTTTTTGGTTTTAAAAGATCATTCTTTATTTGTTTTAAAGTGTTGGAATTTCAAAGAAAATAGAGTCTTTTGGGAATTAATTTTGATCTAAATTTCTATATCTATTTGGAGATTTTCCCAAGTATTTTTCTTTGTTCCAAACTTTTTGATCTAAATTTCTATATCTATTTGGAGATTTTTTTCAAGTATTTTTCTTTATTCCAAACACTTTATTTTCTCACACTTGAGCTATCATATCTATAGGATCTTGTTTAGTGAAAAAATTGGTTTGTGATTTGTTGAAACCACCAAGTGTTGTAAACCCTTATCTTTGCTTGGCTTTGTGCCTTTCCCTCTAAGTGTAGAGGTGGTTGTGCAATTGGGTTATTGGTATCCCTCTAAGTGTAGATGTGATTGAGTTTGTTGGTATCCCTCTAGTGAGAAGTTGATCTTATGTTTGTTTTGTGCCTAGCCTCGTGTGTAGAGGTTGTTGGTATTTGAGAGAGGAGTTGTGTACTCTAAAGTATTACCCAAATCCTCAGTAGAGGTTCCCCCTGTGTGAAGTCATGTGTGGACGCTATAGTGAAAATCCTTCTGTGTGAAGGCGGGGATGTAGAGCTGGGTGCTCGAACCTCGAAACATATCTTTGTGTTTGCGTTTGATCTACTATCTCTAACTCTCTCTCTCTCTGTTATATTGTGTCTTGCATCATTTCATATTGTTCATTCATACTTATATGCTTGGTATTGTGTGTTTGTGTGCTCATACTTGTGTTCAACCAAGAGAGCTTCAAATAACACCTTAACTCTTATTTAGAGGATTTAGAGGAGATAGTCCAGAGCCCTTCACCAGGAGTTTGGTTACACTCTTTGGTTACACTAAGTGTGTTGCAATTAAGTTTTAATTCCACATTATTTGTCATTAGATTAGCCATACACCTATTCACCCCCCTTAGGTGCACTTTCAATGACGAATAATGTGATAGAGTTTAATTTTTGTTAGGATTTAAATTCTGAGTTTTAGTTTGTAGGTTGCATCTGATAGATTATGTTAATTACAAGATCAATAAGGATCTTATAAGATTTTCTGTTGAAAATTTGAATTTAGAATTGACATTAAATTTAGTTCAAATACATTGAATCACTCTTATAATCACTTTGAGTATTAGAATTTGATAAAGATAGACTCGACTTCAAGTCATAATTTTAACAATTTAAGTAATATTTTTTAAAATTAATTATTTATCATTTTAATTATCAATTTAGATGTTATGGAGAATGTTACAGTAATCCAAGGAGCGTCGGCATCATCTGAACTCTCCCTCAAGGTCCGTGGGCCCCAATCCAATCTCATCTCTGCTTGTTGATTTGATTTCATAGAAATGAATCACATATCAAAATTTGTTTACAAACAATCGATTTGATTCGATTCGTTAGGTTGGGGATCCATGAAGTTTTACAACTTACTGAATATTGATCATCGATAACTAAAGATTGGAATTTGCCGGGAAACGAGTTATAGGTAGCGCTGGCACCGCTACTGTGCGCTGATGGGTTCTGGTGTCCGGAACTGAGAATGGAATGTATTAGGATCTAAATTTGTTTAATGATATTTTCAATAAAAAAAGCCTAGTTTTGATGTCTAATGTTGTTTCATGATCCATTTGGGTTGCCTATGTTGATCCAACCTGAACATGAAAGCTCAGCATAGCAAAAACAACTCAGAGCCTGTGGATGCTGATGATAATGATGGGATGAGGATGGGGAAGGAGACGACGATGGAGACTATAAGAAGGGTGAAGAGGGATATGAAAAGCCTAACAATAATAGTAGCAATAGGTCAGTGGATGGAGACATTGGAGGTGGAGGAGGAGAAGAAAATGGAGAGGAGGGAGAAGAGCCCGATGACCAAGAGGATGGGGATGACGACGAGGATGATGACGATGGCAACGACGACGACAATGATGGAGGGGATGATAAGGAAGAAGTGGTAGAGGAAGAGGATCAACACAATGAGAAAGATGAAGAGGAGGAAGATCACGAGGAAGAGGCACTCCAACGTCTGAAGAAGAGGAAGAAGTGAAGAACCTCTCATTCACGAGGAAAAGGAACTCCAGCTTTAAACTTATCTTCTACTTTCTTTTCCTTCAGAGGAAACTCTTAATATTCTCTTTCTTTCCTGACTTTGAGTTGCCATCATCTTATCTAGAGTACCTTTAGGGGTGGATGATGGTTCATTCAGGAGTGTCGTTATTGTTGTCTATGTATTAGAGAGAGGCTATCAAACTCTGGATACAATGGCATTGAGCCAGAATGAGCCAATAAGAGAAATTCATCCTGGCATTACCAGGAATTGCGAAAAATTTGTTAAACTTTATATAGAGTTTGATGAAGCTGGCCTCTTGATCTTGAAATGTTGATTGATTGTTCTTTTACAGATTGATGCTGAATTGGTTGTCTTTGCTTTCTCATATGTGTTGAAATTACAGTGCGTTAACAATATCTCTCATCCATTAAAACAAATTAATCTATTGCAAGTATCCAATTTGATCCTATTGGGCAGCCAAAACTAGGGATGTGAACAGTTCAGATACGGATCAGATATTGGTGTTATCATGTTCGTATCCATTTTTTTTAGCGGATACGGATACGTATACTAATAGTGTTCAGATTATTCATATTTATTTAGACAAATTCATATTCTAATCTGATATGGATATAAGTCGGATAATATTGAATTTTCTAACATGTATTCGGTTATTTGGATATCCATTCAGATATTTCGGATAGTTTATCACTATTCATGTCCGTATTCATATTTTAAATTGAGGGGATATAGATATTCATATTTCTCAAATTTTGGATGTAAATGAGGGTTCAGAGAAACAAAAAAACAAATGTATAAATCTAGAAGAGAAACATGAACGATCGAGCTGCAATCAGACCAAAAAATTTCAATCATTGAAAGTGAAGGGAAAACAGAGCTAGCAGCAGCAGGGGATATAGCAGATGCATCTGAGAGTGGATTCAAAATCGAAGTGGAAGGAGATGGGGGCGAGTGGCCGCTGCATCTCCGGAGACGGAGCAGGAGTCACCTCCGAAGGGGAGGGGGGAACATGAACGATGACAGAGGAGGCGTTTCTGGATAACGAAGAAGGTCCAAATGACAAGGGAGAGAACTGAGCAGAGTTGTTAGCAGTATTTATACACTTGGCGAAGCAAGTGGGGCATTTTCGTCCATTTTAAGCACGTAAAACGCACGTGTAGTTTAAATTAACAGTCAACTAACCGAGGATAGAAAAAAGTATCGTTGAGGGTAGCAGTTTGTACTGAAAATTAATTTGGGATACATAATTTAAACTACCCCCATAGTTGGAGTTTTCTTTTTGTAATTTACCCTGTGACAGATGTGGTAAGGGGCTTTTACGAACTCTAAAAAGACTAGAGCTTATATATATATTTCCCCTTTTTTGTCTTTTTCGACTGTGCTATTGCTGTTCTAATAACCGCTGTCTCCTGTTTCACCAAACATTTAAGAAATCAGCATGTGACCACGAGGAATTAAAATAATATATATTTTTCACATGTTCCGTGTCAGAGGAATTAAAAATATATTAAATTCTAAAGGTGCTCCCCCAGTCAAATTTCCGATCTCTAATATAAAGCAAACCTATCAAGCTAGTTTTTTAATTTAATAAAAAATTTAAAACAGTATACAATCAACAGATTAAACATTACTTAATTACTAAAATATCTTGATAGAAACAAAATAAGGGTGCGGCTAATAATTTATTTTAAGAGTAATTATTGTAGATAGACTATAAATTATGCCTAATTATGCACTTGTATACTTTGTAACATGACATCTAAAAGCATTTTATTTGTCCTTCTATATCTTTGCTCTCCTTTTTCTTTTATACTCTAATTTCATTTATTTTTCTTTTTTTTCACAACCCCAAAGATAATCTTATTTCTTGAAAAATAAACACTAACAAAGAGTCTGTCAATGGTTCGGGTACGGGGCAATATGAGACTTATCAGACTCGAATAAGTATTAGACCCGACCCGATTATCCACGAGTTTAAGCTCACTGTTCCATGTCTATCCATGTATTCACGGGTTGAGACCCAATTACTTGATCCGATTATCATAACATTATTTGACACAAAACACACACTAAATCAAGCAAAATTTAAAGAACAAATATAAGTATTGCAAGTCTATCATATTTCAAACAACACATATTAATATATTATTAATTAAATAGGTACGAATCTCAATGGCTACAGTCAAGTAAAAGCATATTTGACTAGTTTATTTTTGGGTAATTGGGTTGGGTCCTGTGCGAGTCTGTGGGTATAAAAATCTAACCGATTAATCGGCTCTGGCTCGGATCAGGTACAGGTCCAAACCCAAAAGTGACTGGACTATAGTGTTACACAGTAATGGTGCACTGAAGTGGAGGATAGTGCTGTTTTAAGAAGTGGCTGATAAATAGTGGAGAAGGTCTGAATAATAAAATGATAGGTGGCGCTGTTTTGCTAACAGGAGCGATGGGGATCAGAATCTCCCAATGACAATCATAATAAAGACTAAAGGGGAAATCGTCTTTGAGTTTATGTGAAAATATATCCATGTCAAAAAATCCTTGAAATTTAAAACCATGTGAAAAAGCCCTTTGATTAAGATTTATAGTGACAAGGCTCTTGTCCTCGTACAAAATTTTTAATATGGCTCTTGAGTAGATGTCTTCCATGAATTGATTTGAGTTTGAGCAGCTCACGTGACGGGCATTTAATATTCGCCATGTACTACTCGCATAGGCCGACTTGGAGGGTTTTTTTGAGATAATTTTTTTTTTTGCATTAATAATTTTTTATGCAGAGATAAGTTTTTTACATAGATGTTATATATTTATCCACCCTTTTTTAAGTTTTTCTGTTTTTCTGTCAAATACTAATTGTTCATCGAAAATTTTCCCCAGAGATTTTCCGTTAGTAATTTACTCATCATAACAAATTATTCATAACATATAAATATGAGATAGATTTGTGTCCTTTCAAAAGGAGTCGTGGCTGAATCTTTCCCACTCAAATTCAATCCTATGACATTAGAACAAAAGATCCTCTCCGTTGAAATTGATTTATATTATTTCAAGAATCTATAAACCAAAATTCAAGTGTTTTGAATACTTTTTGCCTATCCATCAAGTAGGAGAAAAACGGACGGCCTAAATAGTGAGTTAGTTAGTTTAACAGTAGATCATTTGAAACCTAACAAAAATTAGTTTGTAGGAATTTTTAAATGTTTAGTTCATAATGAAATGGCCGGATTGAAAATTTGTATGTCTAAAGATATAGATCTAATCAACCACTACTTTCGGTCGTCCATTTTGCGCCGCTTGATGGATGTGCAAAAAGTATTTAAAACACTTGAATTTTGTTTTATAAATACTTAAAATAATATAGATCAACTTCAACGGAGTGAATCTTGTATTCGAATGTCGGAGGTTTGAAATTTGAGTGGGAAGTATTCGACCACCAATCCTTTTGGAAGGACGCAACCCTATCTTTATAAATATTTATATATTTAATTTTATCTTATAATTATATACACCTTTAATATTCTCTCTATTTTCTTCAAAATATTATCCACCTTCTCATATATTCTGTCTACTTCTCTAATATTTTGTTCACTTTATTTAATATTCTGTTCACCTATTCTAATTTTCATTAATAATATGTCCACTTTCTTTAATGTTATTTCTCCAAATTATATTCACTTTTTTAAAATGACTTATTTAATATTCTGTCCACGTTTCAAAATATTATGTCGATCGCTTTATTATTTTGGATGCCTTGTGATTGATTTTATCCGCCTTCTCAACACTTTTTTTGAGAATGAAGACAACCTTTTAGCGACCCCATGAGTGGTAGGGGTGAAGATCGCACTCAGTTTTTCTCCTTTTCTGTTTGTCCTAATCAATTTCTGTCTATTTTTTATATATTTATGTCCATCTCTTTTGAAGGACTTGGGGCACCATCCCAACAGGCTAGCCTTCTAGGTAGAGTTGCCCGAATCCTTATATATCTAAGACCATCCTCACGTATAGTCGATGTTGGACTATTTGTTCGACCCAAATCCCAACATTTTTCTCTTTCTATCCATCTTCGTTAATGTCTGTCTACTTTTATAAATTACTATCAAACTTTCTATATTTCTGTCTACCTTTTTCAATTTTTGTTTTTTAATAAACTTTTGTTCAACTTTATCATGATCTGTCTTACTTGACCAAATAAACAACATATAAGAATATGTTTGATCATAGAGAGATTTAGAGGCTCCAGAGAGATAAAAATAAAATAAAAATATTAATATAAAATGGAAAATTATGCACTTTTCTCTCTTTTTTTGACCGTACTCAACTCCTATCTACTTTTTTATGTTTTTGTTTCTTTTATATTTTTATCTATCTTCGTCAATTTTTGTCTAATTTTATAAATATTTTGAGTAGATAGATAAAATGTTAGAATAAGTGGACAAAAATTAGAAAAATGGGCATAATATTTGACAAGTTGGAAAAATATTTTGAGAAGGTGGAGAGAAGTTTGAAGAATGTACGTAAATAGAATATCAGAAGTGTACTAAATTTATAAATTAAAAATAAATAAATAAATATTTATATGTTATAAATAATTTTCTAATTATGAATAAATTGGTAACAGGAAAGCTTTAGAGGGAATTCAATGGTCATTTAATATCCATCAAGAGTTGACAAAAATATATCATCCATGCGCAAAAAAATATCTTTGAAAAAATTTATTAATGTAAAAAATTATTTACCTTGTACATTATGTACAGAAATTAAAAAAAAGTGAACAAAAATAAAACCTTCAAATCAGCCCCCACATCTAACACAAGACGAGCATTAACTTGGTGTAACTGCTTCTACAAGTCAGTTCAACAGTACACTGACGCAAACAGACAACCAACCACTCCCGGCCAAAAGCGCACCCGTGACAGACTAAAAGCAATCGGGGAGGTCTAGACTGTGTATCTAGACACTCAACACGATCAACTCTGACGGCTTCAAAGAGTTCAACAGTACACTCACGAAGACCAATTCCAGATAAGATCAAACCCGAAGCATCAACAGTCCAGTCATAAAACGCGAACACGGCTAAGGTCCAAAGTATTCCGAAATCCGTCCCATTCAACTGCGGAATATCAGAAACTTTGGAGGGGGTTCTGTAGGCTGTCTAAAAATGACTAACAGACCAGCCATTAAGGAAGCAGAGTCTCAAGCTCTAGACGCGAGAAATCGATGCTCGCGTCTCAGCATTAAGACGCGTTGGCTCTACACCTGCGTCACAACATTCAGACGTGAAGGCCCGAAGCCCGCGTCTCAAACCTCAAGGCGCGTTTGGCTCGAAGCCCGCGTCTCAAACTTCAAGGCGCGTTGGGCTCGACGCCCGCGTCTCAAACTTCAAGGCGCGTTCGGCCCAACGCCCGCGTCTCAGTTGCAACTGCCCTGATTGCGGGGCCAGTCACCGCGCATGTAGCGGGTAGTGGCCCCTCATTCGGGAGCGTTTTCAGGAGGCACCTTCACCCCCTGAGATCCCTATAAATAGCCTTGTTTTGCTATGAAGAGAGGATCGGAGTTTTTTTGGAGAGACACACAGGGATAGAGGCTTGAGAGGATCGAAGCTTGGCAGAAGATCAGAGTTTGAAGAGAGAGAGCTTTGAGATAGGGCATCATCAAAATCGATCGAATCCAGGCAGAAGGATCATCAAGAGAGAAGCACGACTCTTCAGCGAGCTTACTGAGTACTAGCCGCTCTTCGCCTACCTCCTCTTTGGAAGTGTACTGTTGAACTGACTTGTACTAGCCGCTCAAATCAACTCAGATAAAACATAAAATCAAAGACAATCTGAATATTGAAAAAAAATGCATGAGAAGCACTTACACGATTTGAAACTAAAGAGAGTTTTCCACGTGAGCATCTTATCTCAACAACTAAAGGCAATTTTCCCAAGAGGAAAAACACAACGAACATGCTCACCCACCCACACACACTTATCCCACTGTCTCTTCCTTCCTTTCCCTGACTCTCACCATTAAATCCCCTTTCATCTTCATGATCAAGCTCAGCTCCGCCTCCCTCTTCTTCTCCTTGTCCACCACCTCCACCTCGAATCTCTCCATCACCGTCGCCGCTACCACCTTCATCTGTATAAACGCCATGTCCTTCCCCAGACACATCCTCGGGCCGGCGTGAAACGCCGGGTAAACGTACGGGCTCACCTGCCGGAAACCCCCTTCTCATCCAACCACCTCTCGGGCCGGAACTCCTGGCAGTCCTCCCCCCACAGCCTCTTCGACCGCGCCATCGCGTATGAGTTGTACATCACAGTGGTCCCCCTCTTCACCCTCGTCCCGCCCGGCAGCACGTCGTCCTCACTGCACGTGCGCCCCTGCAGCGGCACCGGCGGGTACAGCCTCAGCGTCTCCGACAGCGCCGCGTGCAAATAGTTCATCTCCTTCACTTGCTCAAGTGTGAACACTTCTTTATTCGGGTTCGGGTTCTTGGCCCGGACCTGGCGGATCTCGTCCATGATCCGGTCCCTGACCCCCGCCCACTGCCCGACCAGCCAGAAGAACCAGGTGAGCGTGGCGGACGTGGTGTCCCGGCCCGCAAGCACGAAGCTGGTGATGATGTCACGCAAGAACTCATCTGTGTATCCATTATTTTCCTCAATGAATTTGGATAGCAGGTCGTCGCCTGATCTCTCTCTTCTCCGCTTCACGACCTCCATCGAGAAGCGGTGGACTGTGGCGATTTTCTCTTTGAGTTTCCGCTCTGATCCGACGTTGAGAAACCGCTTGATTTTCCACAAGAAACCGGGGAAAGTCTGGAACCGCTTCACGCAGAGGGTGCTGGCCTCCTCGAACGCCTCGTTGAACTCTCGTCCGACTCTGCCTCTCTCATCGTCGCCGCCGAGGCGGGCGAGATCCTCGTCGAAGACGACCTTGCAGACGTTGTCGAAGGCGAAGCGCTCGAGGAGTTCTTGGATATCGAAGGGGGTCGCAGAGGCGGCGGCGGAGGAGAGGAGGGGAGGAGGCGGTCGGCCAACTCGAGGTGGACGTTGGCCATGACGAATGTTCGGATGGTTTTGGTGCTGAACTCTAGGCTGGCAGTGCGGCGCTGGAGCTTCCACTGGTCGCCATCGGTGTTGAAGATGCCGTCGCCGAGAAAGTCCTTGAGGATGGTGTTATTGTGGTCGCCCTTCACGTAGACGTCGAAGCGGGACTTGGTGATGTGCTCGACAGCGGCGGGGTCGGCGGTGATGACGCCCATAAACGTTGTCACGGTGCCGGTTGGGCTGGCCAGCGCGAGGTCGGCGGTCCAGTCGAGAATCCGGTGAGTGTTCTTGATGAGCTCGGTGAGGGAGCTCGGATCGGCGGCGACTTTCGGTTCTCGCTGCCGCCACTGGTGGTGTCGGAGGTAGAGGAAGAGGACTGTGAGGAGAAGGGTGATGCCAACGACAGTGAGCTCCATGGCTGTTGCTCAAATTGGGGAGTGTAAACTATAGTGGTATATATCTAAAAAGCTCAGAGAATAAATACATAAAGGATGGGTCAAAGTAAATTATAGGTGGAGTGAATTGCTCAATCAAAAAATGAAGGGGCTTAACTAAAAATTTCCATTTATTTTTGTGGGTCCTGCTTGTTAATTCTCCCCTCCGCGAGTCCTGATTTTATTTTATATTATGGGCACTCAAGCACGCGGCACGTGAGTTCATATATTTAAATTCCTCGTGCATCACACGGCACATTTCTTATTTGTTTCAAGTAGAGGGGTCAAGTGGGCCGGTCCGCCTGGCCCGACAACGCAAAGGCATGGCCCGGGAAGCCCGAGCACGGACCGGCCCATGGTCCAGCTGGGCCGGTCCAGGCCTGGGCCTGACCTCGTCCCGGGCGCTGGCACAACTCACCCCGGGCGGCCCGAATTTCCAATACTAAAATAGCCGTTGGGTGTCAAGCCAAAGCCTGGCCTGACACGGTCAAGTCAAACCCAATTGCTGTTATAGTTGTTGGCGGGCCGGGGGTATCTGCAATTTTTTTTGCAAATAACCCCCAAACAGCCCTAAGCCGTTGGGGGGTATTTACAATTTTTTTTGCAAAATATCCCCCAACAAGTATATGGTTTGGTGGCTTTTTTAAAAAAAAAAATTGTAAAAAAAAATACTCCACTTCTCTTCTATAAATACTTCATTTTTCTTATTCTATTTCATCACAACAAAAATCTCTTAAATCTCCAAAAAAATTATAAAATTCTCAAGTTCTTAAGTCTTCAATCCTACAAGCTCTCAAATCTCAAGTCCTCTAGCTTTACAAATAAAATGGATGTCAATTCTTCGTCAGCTGAACATAGTCAAGCTTCTGGTTCTACATTTCATGGTACATTTAGTTTAAGTAATAAATAGTGAGAGTTCTAAATTTGCGAGAAGAATTGGCTGGATGTAAAAAAGAGAAGTCAAAATAAAACA
The DNA here is from genome assembly GCA_038442645.1 of Agave tequilana. NCBI lineage: Eukaryota > Viridiplantae > Streptophyta > Magnoliopsida > Asparagales > Asparagaceae > Agave > Agave tequilana. The sequence goes on along the minus strand of JAVJIF010002588.1, from coordinate 84,075 downwards.
ATTGACGATCTCATTGAAGATCTCCAGAAGACTCCTCAGAAGATGAATGAAAACTTGTAATTTTTTCTTTGTGAATGATAAAATGTAAGAAGACTTGCACTTTTTTATTTATTAACGATAAATTTTAAAGAACTTTAATTTATATTTTAATTGTATTTGTATCCATTACCTAATTTACTGAATTATTAATAAAAAATTTACATTTTCATTTCACCAGTTGTAGTTTTATTTGGTATTTTTTTACTTGTTTTTTTATATTTTATATAATTTTTTAAAAATTTGTTAGAAATTTTTTAGAGTTTTTTAAATTTTTTAATAAGGCCAGCCTTATTCTGGCCCAAGTCTGGGTCACCCAGGTCACAGGCCGGCCGGACCTAAGTTCCAAAAATAGAACTCGGGCCTGAGACGTCCCATTTTGGCTGGGCGGGGTGAGCCCGGCCCGGCCCGGCTGTAGGCCCGTCGTGCCTAGCCCGACACCTACCCACTTGAAAACCCCTAGTTTTGAGCCATCAGTATTAAAACATAAAGGAGAAGAAAGAAAAAAAATCATGAAAGTGTTATAAACGTGGCTGCCTACCTTTACTGTGCACCATTAATGAGTTTACTATGCGCTGATGTAAGCGATGACGCAAGCGTGCATAGTGGCTGCATAATACCCCAAAGTTTTCCTATAAATAGGCCCTCCTTAATTCATTTCAATATACACACTTCAGAAATCAATAAGAATTCCTACTTCTACTCTGTCTCTAGAATTCTCTATTTTGGTGTTATATTTTCGGAGTTTTACAACACGTTATCAGCACGATGCTCTAGTCTGTCCTCAGCCTCTACCTCCGTCAGCTCCAGGAAAAAGTTCTACCACACAAGTCTCTGCCTCCATTAGCTTAAGGTAAAAGTCTTGCCACGAGCCTCTACTTCCATTGCTCAAGAAAAAGTCCTATCACAAGTCCCAGCCTCTACCTCTACAATCTCAAGGTAAAATTGGCAAGTTATTATACTAATTATGTTCGTATAACACCACTACTATAATGAAAGGAGGCTCTGCCACCTATTTATAGAAATGTGATGTGATTACGAAAAACTGGATTATTATACTATTTATGTTCATATAACACCACTACTATAATAAAAGGAGGCTCTGCCACCTATTTATAGTAAAGTGATGTGATTATGATATTTTTACTAACTTCTAATTTGATGCTTGCGTGGATTAAACCCCAAGCTTCCAATATTGTATATTTTATTATTCTGCTATTATATCTGGATAAACACCCACTGAAAGGTTTACCGAGTAGCGTGATGTGCCAATATTTATTTCAATAATTATTGCTTTATTAATTATGCCTGCAAAGCACTCACCAAGTAGAGTGGTGTGCATATATTATAACTCATAAATATATGTAGTTCAAAGCATTTATTTTATCATTTTCTTAATTTGTAACCCCCTGCTTCCCGGTGTACGTATCACCGTATCGGTACGCGATACGACGTACAAAAATTGATTTGATCTCCGTGGTAGTCCGATTGAGCTGATTTTAGTTTTAAAAATCATTTTCTAATATTTTAAATTTTTCAGGATTTTCTGGAATTTTTCTGGATTATTTGGAAAAACTCCGTAGTCGGTGTCGACCGATACCGATAACCGGCCTTTCGATTTTTCTTTCACAAATGGAGTTGTATTTTGAGAATCCGCTTTCACCATGTGTCTTAGAATTGTATTTTCTACGTTTAGGTATTTTTGGGGATTTTTCTTAATTTATCGAAAATCCGGCCAAACCGGTGTCGCTCGTATCGGCGAGACACTCCGGGATTTTTAATTTACAAACCGGATCGAGTTTCTGCAAACCGGATTCATATTAAGTCTCAAGATAATATTCTCTATTTTCTGTAATTTTTGGGCACCGTTCGGAGCTGGTCGAATTTTGGCCGAATTAAATAATATTATTTATTTTTTTAAAATCCTTTTATTTTCTTTTTCTTTCTTCCTTCTTCTCCAAGCTTCCCCTTCCACCGCCTCTTTCAATCAAACCCAACCGCCTCTTCTCCCTCCTCTTATTTGAAATCCCTCCTCTCTCTCTCATCTATTCTCTCTCTCACTCTCCCAATCTCTCTCTCTCTCTCCAAACTCTCTCTCTCTCTCTCTACCTCTCTTCCTCTCTAAAAATTTCTCTCTCCCTCTCTCCATCTCTCCCTCCCTCTCTGCAGACCGCCCGCCGGGGGAAGCCTGGCCGTTGCCGCCGGCCAGGCCAGGCCGGCGCCTCCCCTCCGGCTGCCGCGCCCCGGCCCGGAGCGTCCCTCTGGCCGCTGGCCGCCACGGCCACCGGCCATGTCCAGGGCAGCAACTGCCCTGCCTTTTCCCTCTCCCCCTCTCTTTTCCTCTCTCCCCTTTTTTTCTCTCTCTCTCTCCCCTCACCCCCTCTCTTGGCCGGACTGAACCGCCGCCGGCGGCCGCTAGCGCCGCCGGCAGGCCGCCAGCGCCGCCGGCCAGCTGGGCTGGCCGGCCGGCTCGCCTGCGCAGGAAGCATAGCAGCAGCAGTGCTGCTGCTGCTGCTTTATTCTTTATTGGGTTTGGGTTTTCAACCCAAACCCATTAACCCAATTAAACCCCCCAATCCAACCCGTTAACCCATTAACCCTTTTACCCATTAAGTTAAGTTATGGGTTCGGGTTATCGGAGCCAAACCCGATCCGTTACCTCACCTAACCCGCATCCGAAACCCAATAAAGGTACTTTTACATAAAACCCCCTATTATTATTTCTTATTTGCATTTAATAATTTATTACATATTTAACCCCATTTTATTCCTTTTCATATGCGGACGATATCGGGAGCATCCGGACTCCGATTAGGATGATTCTGGATCCGTTGCGATCGTGGGAAAGAGAGCTACCTCCTCATGACTAGTTTGTGAGTGTTTTTATTTTATAAATTCTATTTTATCATGTTTAGTGACATTGACTGATATATCTTGATTATGGATAAAAATGCGGTAATTATTAATAATTTACTGGACATGATAGGACAGTCATTGTACTAGGAATAACTTCGAGGATTGTTAGGTAATCCCTGATTTCATATGAGGTAATAATAATAACAATACATATGGACATCGACAACTCGGACACGGTCATCATACCTGCACAGCCACGGATACACAGGCCACTGTGTCACCATCTTCATGACCACTGGTATGTCATGTATTGGATCACAGTTAGAGAACGATAGTCACATGTAAACTGATCCACAATACTCGGTGACACTACACTGTTACTAGACATGCATGCTAGATACCGTTACTATAAGACACCGTCGACTACTGTTCCTACATATATTAGTGCTACGCAGGCTTATGGCTACACGGATACTGTAGTTCACTGGACATGATAGTAGACACCGACTACAGTTATTACCTGTGCATGTTACACAGATACTATGACACGGCACACCTGTTATTTCGTAGGCATGGCACACCGATACGTAGCGGTACCACTTCACGAAATACCGTTATGTAATGTATTGTTATCCTCGTTACATAGATTCTCGGCATATCACTGCACGGGCTACTGCATTTCATATTAGCATGATCATCATACACATATATGTCATGCTTACATATTACAGTTACACATGTCTGTGTTGTTTCTATCTTCTTGTCATATGGATCACCGTGCTTATTACATGTATTATTATTCCATGTTCCCGTATTCATGTTATATGATTGATTCCTGTTACAATGATACGGATATACCCGTTACTGGACATGAGAATTGTTGATATGCTATATGTGGACTTCCACATCTATTGTTCATGTTTCCCGTTATATTGTTCATGTTATATTGTTCCCGTTTCTCGTTATATTGTTCTATGCTATCAACAGAACTCTGGTCCAGCTATCATGTTACCCGTATCATGTACAGTAGTTGTTCTTGTTACATTGTATACTTGACATATCAGATCATAATAGTAACTTGGGTATGGGGGAGACTTGACGGTTGATTAGATCTTATCGGGTGATGTACTGGATCCATATTGTTTTCCCACTGCAGGGGACGGTAGTGCTTCCTACCAATTTCTCCATGAGCTCTTGTTACTTGATTCATGCTCCCCTCTTAGCGGAGGGCCCTGGTCTCAGCAGCCAGGGGATTGTTTAAGGCCGTGATCCCGGGTATGCACGGGATACATCCACCCGATAAGAACTCCTCGACCATAGGTTTCCAATTAACATAATAAAACAGTATACACAATAGTGACGTCGGGAACACTTGTTATTTGGTCATTCTCTCGTTTGGATAATGGTACCCGTATGCCATGTCCGGATGGGTTCGACTGGAGTGCGGGCTCCAGTAGGAACTGCCAGTGGTATGGGACACTGGAAGAGAGTGATTAAAATACCGGGTGGTACTGATTTCTACTATTGTATAAAAGACATGACTTATCTGATACATGTATGCTATCTAGTTACTGTCCCTGATTTTATCTGCTATCCTGTTACATGTATATTTTTGTTATTATACCTGGTACATGTTATACTTTCTGTAGTGACATCCTACTCATGTTCATGTTGCATTGCATATATTATGTTTCCTGTATTCATTCCTGTCTATGCACAACATCGTATTATGGATATCTTGCATACGCACATCTGCATGTTCACTTCTATCACGTCACCACTAGCATGTTCATTACGTCACCATTAGACAACATTATTTCTGATATAAACTGGACACGACTATCGACCTGACCTGATGATAACTGGCTAGGTAGTGATGGTATTAAAAGATAACATGTTTATATATTTCTACCGCTTCGTATATGCGTATTATATGGTATCACTATTATCACATCTTGTATTATATATTTTTATCGTACTTGTATTACTATTGTATCTATTACTGCCTCCTTCATTTTACCACTCACTAGGTCGCTTTCTGACGACCCTGGGTTTGCATGCCCAGATTGGAGATCCGAGTTACCGTAGCTTCAGAGTGCCTTGGAGTCACATGGGAGATTCCTCATCAGGACTATTCATAGGTATCTTAGTGATTTATTTCTGTTATCTCATTTATCCCTGTTTTTATATCTGTTATGATCACTAACCCCTTTCTGCAGGTATTCTTGTACTTCTTTCCTGCTGGAACCATTGTGTCTATGGAGGTGATTCCCTGTACTGAGGCTTAATGTACGCGTGAGGTTGTTTTCACCTCGCGTATGTATGTCGCCATAACGTCCCCGTACCTGCGGGGTCGGGGCGTTACATAATTACAATCTTTAATTGTATAAAATCAAAATTGATTTTCTCTATCCCCCAACGGCTATAATCCCCCAACGGCTATAAATCTCAACGGCTATAAACGACTGGTTTTCATCCTATAAATTGGAAATTCTAAACCACATAACTCACTCCTCAATCTCTCTTCATTCTCAAAATTTTCATCATTTCTAGAAGCTTTGTGTTCGAGTTTTTCGCAAGATGCTTAGTCTATTTCTGAAGTTTATTATTGTCGTCATCATCATCAATACTTCTATCATTTTTCTTGGAGATATGGATTCAAGTGAATTTTACCCGTACCTTTTTATTTTAATGTTCACCTTCCCTCTTTTGCTTGTAGCTATTATGATTGACATGTAAGTTTTTCTATTTTATTGAGAAATAAAATGTTGTGATTCTAATTATTTTTATATTTTGTTATAGTTATCACCATGTTAAACTTTGCAAAGCTTGAGTTCATTCCACTTGATATCACGGGAAGGAATTATATGTGTTGAGTTATTGATATTGAGATGCATCTCGAGTCAATGGGTCTCACTGAAACTATTAAAGAAATAAACTCTACATCATCGCAAGATAAAGCAAAGGCGACGATCTTTATCCGCAGACATCTTGATGAAAGTTTAAAATGTGAATATCTTACTGTAAGAGACCCAGGTGTCTTATGGAAACATCTCAAAGAAAGATTTGATCACCAAAAGGAAGTTGTGCTCCCTGCCACCCGTGATGAATAGAATGCTTTGCGCTTCCAAGTTTTTAAGAAAGTTAGCGATTATAACTCTGCAATGTTCAGAATAGTATCCTAATTGAGATTCTGTGGGGTAGATATCACAGATGAAGAAATGTTGGAGGAGACTTACTCCACATTTCATGCATCTAATATAACACTACAACAACAATATAGGTTGCGTGGTTTTAAGAAATATTCTGAACTAATTTCATCTCTTCTTGTGACAGAGAAAAATAATGAACTTCTGATAAAAAATCATCAGTCTCGTCCTACTGGTTCAGCAGCATTTCCAGAAGCAAATGCTGCATTTTCTAAAAATTACGGACGAGGATATAATTATGGTCGTGGCCGTGGACGTGGCCGTGGCCGTGGACGCGGTCGAAGTGGTTTTTACGACCCTTCACAGAATAACGCGATCCACAAGAAGCATCATGTAGAAAGACATGATAAAGAAAAAGATGTTCGTGAAAGTTCTCTTCAGAATCCTGAAGATTCATGTTATAAATGTGACTCCAAAGGACACTGGTTTAGAGTGTGCCGAACACCGGAGCATCTTTGCAAGCTTTACAAAGTATCCTTGAAAGGAAAAGAGAAAGAAGTGAATTTCACTGAACATGATGATCCTATGGATGATTCAACTCATCTTGATGCTTCAGATTTTACTGATGATTTTGTTGATCTTCCAACCCATCATGACACTGGTGATAATTAGACATATGATTGTGTATTATCATATTTTGTTATTTGTAATTTTTAAATTTATCTTTGAATGAAATATTTCACTTATAATAATATGTTTCAAATTTTATTCTCACCAAATTATTTATTTTGCATGAAGCTTGATATGGATTATTCTAATAATGAAGTCAAGACCAAAACTGGAGAAATTTGCATACCGGATAGTGGTACAACACATACTATTCTCAAACATAAAAGGTACTTCTCTGATTTAAAACCAACAAAGGCAATCATTAATACAATATCAGGTCCTGTAGATTTGATTGAAGGGACTGGTAAAGCCAGCTTTATATTGCCAAATGGAACAAAGTTTTTCATAAAAGATGCTTTGTTTTCACCAAAATCCAAAAGAAATTTGTTGAGTTTTAATGATATATATCTTCATGGATATGATACTCAGTCTGCAACTGAAAAAAATATGAAGTATATGTATCTTACTACTTATGTATCAGGAAAGAAGTGCATATTAGAAAAACTACCAAAACTTTCCTCAGGATTGCATTATACATATATAAATGTGATAGAGTCACATATGGTAGTTAAAGAAGATACAGAGACATTAACTCTGTGGCATGATCGTTTAGGTCATCCTGGTTCAATGATAATGCGAAGAATTATTGAGAATTCATATGGACATACATTAAAGGGCCAGAAGATCCTTCAAGTCAGTAAAATTCCATGTGAGGCTTGTTCTCTAGGAAAATTAATCATGAGACCATCACCAGCTAAAATAAAAACAGAATCACCTACATTTCTTGAACGTATCCAAGGTGATATCTGTGGGCCTATACACCCATTATGTGGACCATTTAGATATTTTATGATGTTGATAGATGCCTCTAGTAGATGGTCACACGTTTGTTTATTGTCAACTCGCAATGTGGCATTTGCGAGATTTCTTACTCAGATAATTAGATTACGGGCATAATTTCCTGATTATACAATCAAGAAAGTTAAGACTTGACAATGATGGTGAGTTTACGTCTCAGACTTTTAATGATTATTGTATGTCAATTGGAATAGTTGTTGAACATCCTGTTGCCCATGTACATACACAAAATGGTTTGGCTGAGTCACTGATTAAGCGCCTCCAACTTATCGCTAGACCATTAATAATGAGAACAAAGCTTCCTATTTCTGTATGGGGTCATGCAGTTTTACATGCTGCAGCATTAATTTGCATCAGACCAAGTACATATCATGAGTACTCCCCTATACAATTAGCATTTGGTCAAGAACTAAATATTTCCCATCTTAGAATTTTTGGTTGTGCGGTATATGTACCGATTGCTCCACCACAACGTACAAAGATGGGTCCTCAAAGAAGACTGGGAATATATGTCGGCTATGAATCTCCTTCTATTATAAGATATCTTGAGGTTAAAACCGGTGATGTTTTTATGTCTCGGTTTGTCGATTGCCACTTCAATGAGGCAATTTTCCCAGCATTAGGGGGAGAAAAGAAACAGCTGGAGAAGGAGATTACATGGAGTGAACTATCCCTATTGTATCTTGATCCTCACACAAAACAAAGTGAATCAGAAGTGCAAAAGATTATGCATTTACAAGAAATAGCAAATCAATACCAGATGCGTTCACCGATACGAAAAGAGTGACTAAATCATATATACTAACTGTAAATGCTCCTGCTCGGATTGAAATCCCAAAAGGACAATCCGAGAATAAAGTCACTAATGAGTCTAAGACACGCCTGAAGCGTGGTAGACCAATCGGTTCCAAAGATAGAAATCCTCGAAAAAGAAAAGGAGCAGATAAGCATGATGACCCCAATGTGCAAGAATGTGTTCTAGAAGAAACACAAAATAAGCCCAATGTATAAGAATGTATTCCAGAAGAAACACAAAATGAGACAAATCAAGAGATGAAAAATCCTGAAGATATAGAAAATCATGAGATCTCTATTGATTATGTCAATACAGGAGGATTATGGAATCGCAATGAGATAGAGAATATAGATGAAATATTTTCCTATTCCGTAGCATGTGATATTGTTAACGGAAGTGAGGATTCTGAACCAAGATCCGTCACTAAATGTCAAAATAGACATGATTGGACAAAGTGGAAAGACGCTATACAGGCTAAATTGAGTTCGCTTAATAAGCGTAAAGTATTTGGACCTATTATCCTCACGCCTGAAGTCGTGAGACCAGTAGGATACAAATGGGTTTTTGTACGAAAACGCAACGAGAAAAATGAGATTGTGAGGTATAAAGCTCGACTTGTTGCTCAAGGTTTTTCGCAAAGACTTGAAATTGATTATGAAGAAACGTATTCTCCAGTAATGGATGCAATTACGTTTAGATATTTAATAAGCCTAGTAGTTTCTAAAAATTTAGAAATGCGTCTTATGGATGTTGTTTCAGCTTATTTATATGGGTCGCTTGACAGCGATATTTATATGAAAATCCCTGAAGGATTTAAGATGCCTGAAGGATTAAGTTTTAAAACCCAAAGAATTATATTCGATCAAATTGCAAAGATCGTTATATGGGTTAAAATAATCAGGGCGCATGTGGTATAATCGCTTAAGCGAGTATTTATTAAAAGAAGGATATGTGAATAATCCTATATGCCCATGTGTTTTTATAAAGAAAACAACATCGGATTCATTATCATTGCTGTATATGTTGATGATTTAAATATCATTGGGACTCATAAAGAAGTCCTAGAAGCAATGATATATTTAAAGAATGAATTTGAAATGAAAGACCTTGGGAAAACCAAATATTATATTGGTTTACAGATTGAGCAATTTCAAAGTGGAATACTTTTGCATCAATCAAATTACACTGAAAAGTGTTGGCCCAAAGGCCTATCACCCTAGTTTGATGATGATCAACTCATGAAGTTATATTTACTAATGATCTTGTGTTTAATTAGTGACAGATTCATTATCAAGATCTTAGTAGGTGCATAGCTCAACAAAGGACAAAATATCAAGATTTGAAGATAGCACGGTGTGATCCAAGGAGCTTTTGGATCAAGCTTGGACCAAATCAAGAAGATGAGAAGCCTTCAAGAAGATGAAGACTTGTGTCTAGGTATAAGATTTAGTTTTTGTTTTAGTTAAAAATGTAAAGGATAGATAGTTGGTGGATTGCTCAAGTAGATATCACACACACTCTTGTTTAGTTGTCTTTTCATAAAAGAATTTTCAGATTTAGAAAAGACTTTCATTTTGGAAAAACGTAGTTTTTGGATCTTGGTATTCAAAGTTATATATTTCAACCAAAACCTTATCTAGAGCTTTATGACAAAAACATAGATATTTCATTATGATTGTGTAGTGGATCATATCCATACACACTATGCCTTAAAAGTATATCTTGTTTTTGTATTTGATGAAGATTTGGAAAAATATGTTTTGAAAAATATTGTTTTAGAAAAATACAGTTTTTATCATGGGCCAAATATTTTCAAGTTACAAAAATAGTCCAATCTTTTATAACATGCCTTGATTTTGTGCAAGCATGTTTGTATATCAAAGTATATTGGTAAAACTATTTTTGTAGATTTTTTAGTATTTTATGGGATTTTATTTAAGCCAAAAAGACAAACTTTTTAATCCCAGAAAAACTGTTTTCAGGCTTCAGCTAGTCGACTTGCCTACCCTTATAAGTCGACTAACCCTGAAGTCGGCCGACCGGGCCGGTCGACCGACGTGCACAAACGTGCACGCCTGTGTGTACTGGTGGACGGTTGACCGTGCCGGTCGACCGCTCCAGAGAGCAGTGCTATCTGGAAAGTTCGGCCGACCGCACCGGTCGACCGTGGCTCAAACGGTCAGAAATCCGACCGTTGGCGGTCGACCGGGCCGGTCGACCGGCAGTACTGACAGATCCCAACGGCTAGTTTTCTGGTAGCCTATAAATTGGGGGTCTTGTCACTGTTTTGCTACAAGATTTTAGGAGAGTTTTGAGCCAATTTTTTCCATTCTTTTAAAAGGGTTTTCTCCACAAATTTGAGTGCAAATACTTCCAATCTAAAGGGAAGAATTTATCAAGAGTGTAAAAGAGATTTCTTTAGTTTTTCACCAAAGTTTCAATCCTTGCTTTTCTCACATAAACACTTGAGCAACCATTGTCTATTCATCTTATAGGAGTGTTGTAGTGAGAGTGCTTTAGGTGATCAAAGTGTTGTGATCACCAAAGATCTTTTCATTGTTCTTTGAGGAGACGGGCAAGTGTGTTCGTCGTTGTTTTGAGTTCGGGTGCGGACTCGGTTGTTTGAGGTGCGGCCTCGGTGAGCCGGTGGGCTTGCGGTGTGTACGGGACTAGAGAGTCCGAGGGCTTGTAGGTGTTGCGGCACCGAGGAGAGATCCATTGGGATCTTGCATAGTGGAAATCCTTCGTGTGTCGAAGGCGGGGATGTAGAGCAAGTGTGCTCGAACCTCGAAACATACCCTTGTGTTTGCGATTGCTATTCTCTCACTCTCTCTTTGTCTCTAGTTATATCTTGCATGTTATTTATTGTGTTCATCTTATATGCTTGATATATGTTGTGTGCATAATTGATATATATATATATATATACTTGCGTGGGATTGTTGCTAACACTTGTATTCAACCAAGAGAGCCAACGCGGCACCTCAACCCATTCAAGGGGAATCTAGAGGAGTTTGTCCAGAGCCCTTCACGGGGAATTCGGCAACACTCTTTGGTTATACGTAGTGTTTAGTGTAAAAGATTTAATTAGGTTATAATTGTTTTTAGCTTCCGCATTATTTGCATCATTTGGCATTAAGTGACCATTAGATTAGCCATCACCTATTCACCCCCCCTCTAGGTGATTTACAATTGGTATCAGAGTTTGGTACTCTGATTTGGTCTAACAACCTTGAGTAAAAGATCCTTATTTTTAGGCTAATCACAACATTTGTACACACACCATGGACTTCATGTCACCACCCACCTTTGACATTCTTAACATCCAAATTTGGAAGGTTAAGATGTCATTGTACCTCAAGACCTTAGGCATTCATGTATATCTTGCCACTACTAATAATGCATATTCTTTAGATGGTAAGAATTTTGAGGCTAATGCAAAAGCCCTTCATGCTATCAAGTCAACCCTAAATGATGATTATTTATCTAGGGTTTCTAATGTTGAATCGGCTTTTGTAGTATGGAACACCCTCACCTCCCTTGGCGAAAAGGATCTATACTATGCGGGGAGCGATTCGGACGTTGGAAGCGACATCTCCAACGTGTGCTATATGGTCCAAGGGGATAATTCCCTTGAGGTAAACTCCGAATCCGATGATGAGGACATGTCATATGATGAGCTCACTTCATTTTGTCAAACTATTCTTGAAAAATATGACATGCTTAAGAAAGAAAATAAAAATTTGAAAAAGAACATTGCTTGCATGCATATAGAACAAGATTCATTTAAATCTAGCATTGCATGTTTAGAAAAAGATAACAAAAATTTGAAAAAGAATTTTGATTGCATGCTAAAAGAGAACGATTCTTTTAAAACTAAAATTGCATGTTTAGAAAAGGAAAAGGAAGATTTGAAAAATGAGAATGTTTCCTTACTTACAAAATTGAATGATTTATGTGAAGGAAACACTATTTTGAAAAAGAAAATTGATTTGGTGGAAAAACAAAGAGAAGTTGTTTTTCAAGAAAATAATTCTTTGGAAAGAAAAATTTGTGAAAAAGAAAAGGATTTTGTTTCACAAAAGAAAAAGAAAAATGATCATATATCTCATCATGCTTTACATGCCACCACTAATGAGATAAATATGTTGAAAAATAAAATAGATAGTTTGAGCTCTAATTTGAGCACATGTGCATTCAATCATACTAAATTGGAGTCTTTGTTTTCAAAGAAACAAACTCCATCCATTCATGCACATCATCATGCTTATGTTGCACGACATGATCACACTCCTACACATAAGCATACTAAGGTGTACGTATGTACACATTGTGGCCGCAAAGGCCATTTAGCAAAATATTGTTATGATAGATTAGATCATTTTAATTTTGCTAAGAATAAAAGATTTTGGGTTCCTTACAACAAAGCTAACCCCCGTGGACCCTACAAGAAAATATGGGTACCAAAACCCCCACCATTTGCTTGTGATGTAGGTGAGGGCTCTCACAAGACGTGAGAGGATTGGTGCCTTGGTAGTGGATGCAATAGACTTGATGGACATACTTTTGGATGCATCGCTATCAAGGAGCTTTGGTGGAAATACCACCATATTTGGAGCTTTGGAGTTAGTAACAATTTCTAAACTCCTACTTTTATGCACATGTTTTTAATTTCATATATCATATAGCATGTTCATATTTTGTGCTTTATGTGGTATTTACATGCCTAGATGTAGAATGTGTCAAACTTGCATGTATACATATACAAATAGTGAATTACAATTGATTCATATATGATTGAACTTCATGCTCATTTGTACCCACTATATGCATATGTATAGACTAGTTTGATGATTCTCATTTATACATGCTTTGCCAATTTCTTATGCTTTACTTCATGTATATGTATTTTTAATTCAAATCTAATAAATATACATGTATACCCGTGAGTCTCTTGCCTTCATGCAAACATCATTAATAGACTCTTTTAGATTTAGGATATGTATGTGTATTGTTAGGATTGGATTAATCATACATATACCATGATGATTAGTGTTTTGATGAAAAATGATTTTTCGTGTTTTTGTTAAAAATGTGACTTTTGATCTCTTTGAGCTTCTTTGACATTTTCATAAAAATGCTATTTACATGATCGTTTAACACTCACACTTTTGTTAAAATTATTTTTGAGCTTTATTGACCATGAGTGCTTAAATTTTTATGTATCTAGTTATGTTTATGAAAAACATAAGATTTGATATATTTGAAGGATCTTTAACTAGTTTTCCAAAAACAATTTATACTAGTTATTTATTCTTCAAATAATTTTGAGATTGACACATGATTCTATTTTTCTCAAAATTTGATGCTTTACAATTTGAATATTAGTTTAAATGTTAGTTTTTGTCAATACTAGGATTTATACTTGTACATGTCGTGGGCCACAAATAAATCTATTTATATTTGTGCTTGAACGCTTATTTGAACCCATGAAATGTGCTTGTATTGCTTGGTTTTGATGATACATACATTTTTAAACTTATATTCCCACTTTTTGGATTTGATTTATGATCATGTGTTTTTCATTTCATGTATATGTGTATTTTGCCAAACTTTAAGATATACATGTATACCTCTTGAGTCATTTGCCTTTAATGCAAATCTATTTATATGGACTCAATTGTGTTTAAGAGATATGTATGTATACTTATTGTGTTGTCAAAACATACATATATCTTGAAATATAAATTTTGTTTTTAATAAAAATGTGTGATGATTTAAAGGTATATTGAGATTTATTGACATTTCTTTTTGCTTTGTTCCTTACTTGAAGGATTTCGTACTAGTTTTAAAACATTTTTCTAGTGCAAATTCTTCATTGGTAGAGTTTTTCGAACTAAGTTTATTTTCAAATCTATTTTTGAAAACCCCTACCATCTATGGGAGGATGGATGGGCGATTATGCCTTGTATGCTTCATTGAAAATCTTTTACCTTGTGCATATGAAGGGTGGTAGGTTATGAGATATACACTCGATTTATTGTTATGTCAATTGGTATCATTGAATCGTTTCAATTGGTATCAATATGAACTTATTTTATATATACTCATATTTTGTTTCTTATATATATGTATGTTTCAATTTCACTTGGTATACTCATTTCTCATACATATATATGATTTCCATGTGCTTAACTCACAATTGGCTCACATTTTTAAAAGCACAAAGTTTATGATGAAAAATAAAAATTTTTTCATATGTTTACTATTGATATCAAAATAAAAAAAATATGTTGATTTGATATCTCAAAATGTGTTTTATTAAGTAAGTTCAAAATTTTAAAGAAAAATTCAAAATGTTTGATTTGTATTTCCTATATGCAAGGAGAGCTTAACATCTCTCTTACATATGGATTCATGTTGAGTATATTATAAATTGAGGAGCTTGACAACTCTTCTTTATATGATATACGTGTGTAGGGGGAGCTTCACATCTCCTCTTATGCATTACATAATATGTGTTATGTGAGTTAGGGCTTGTCATCCCTTCTTCATGTAATGCATATGTGTAGGGAAGCTAACTTAGCGTCTTCCTCTTCATGAATGTATATCGCATATAAATCTTTATTGATTGATTTGTATTACCCCTTCTTGATTTTTTTTGTTTTTGACAAAAAGGGGGAGAAAAATTTGTTTGATTTGATTTTACTTTGAACCCTTTGTTGATGATTGACAAAAAAGGGGGAGAAGTATTTGAGTATATATGCATGTTTTCATATATGCATGTTTTCATTGCTTAAGGGGGAGTAGTATTTGTCTTCCTTGTTATTTATGCATATAAGTTTTATTGTGCAAATAGGAGAAAAAGATTTATTTTGTTTTATCTCCATTCATTTGCATACATGTTTATGAGCTTCATTGTCATATATTATTATTATTTATGTCTATGCATGAGTTAAGGGGAGCTTCCTTGAAGCTTTACTTTAATCCATGCATATATAACCTCATGAGTTTTGTCATCATCAAAAAGGGGGAGATTGTTGGCCCAAAGGCCTATCACCCTAGTTTTGATGATGATCAACTCATGAAGTTATATTTACTAATGATCTTGTGTTTAATTAGTGATAGATTCATTATCAAGATCTTAGTAGGTGCATAGCTTAACAAAGGACAAAATATCAAGATTTGGAGCTAGCACGGTGTGATCCAAAGAGCTTTTGGATCAAGCTTGGACCAAGTCAAGAAGATGAGAAGCCTTCAAGTGAAGACTTCAAGAAGATGAAGACTTGTGTCTAGGTATAAGATTTAGTTTTTGTTTTAGTTAAAAATGTAAAGGATAGATAGTTGGTGGATTGCTCAAGTAGATATCACACACACACACTCTTGTTTAGTTGTCTTTTCATAAAAGAATTTTTAGATTTAGAAAAGACTTTCATTTTGGAAAAACATAGTTTTTGGATCTTGGTATTCAAAGTTATATATTTCAACCAAAACCTTATCTAGAGCTTTATGACAAAAATATAGATATTTCATTATGATTGTGTAGTGGATCATATCCATACACACTATACCTTAAAAGTATATCTTGTTTTTGTATTTGATGAAGATTTGGAAAAATATGTTTTGGAAAATATTGTTTTAGAAAAATACAGTTTTTATCATGGGCCAAATATTTCCAAGTTACAAAAATAGTCCAATCTTTTATAACATGCCTTGATTTTGTGCAAGCATGTTTGTATATCAAAGTATATTGGTAAAACTATTTTTGTAGATTTTTTAGTGTTTTATGGGATTTTATTTAAGCCAAAAAGACAAACTTTTTAATCCCAGAAAAAACTGTTTTCAGGCTTCAGCTAGTCGACTTGCCTACCCTTATAAGTCGACTAACCCTGAAGTCGGCCGACCGGGCCGGTCGACCGACGTGCACAAACGTGCACGCCTGTGTGTACTGGTGGACGGTCGACCGTGCCGGTCGACCGCTCTAGAGAGCAGTGCTCTCTCAAAAGTTCGGCCGGCCGCACCGGTCGACCGTGGCTCCAACGGTCAGAAATCCGACCGTTGGCGGTCGACCGGGCCAGTCGACCGGCAGTACTGACAGATCCCAACGGCTAGTTTTCTGGCAGCCTATAAATTGGGGGTCTTGTCATTGTTTTGCTACAAGATTTTAGGAGAGCTTTGAGCCAGTTTTTCCCATTCTTTTAAAAGGGTTTTCTCCACAAATTTGAGTGCAAATACTTCCAATCTAAAGGGAAGAATTTATCAAGAGTGTAAAAGAGATTTCTTGAGTTTTTCACCAAAGTTTCAATCCTTGCTTTTCTCACACAAACACTTGAGCAACCATTGTCTATTCATCTTATAGGAGTGTTGTAGTGAGAGTGCTTTAGGTGATCAAAGTGTTGTGATCACCAAAGATCTTTTCATTGTTCTTTGAGGAGACGGGCAAGTGTGCTCGTCGTTGTTTTGAGTTCGGGTGCGGACTCGGTTGTTTGAGGTGCGGCCTCGGCGAGCCGGTGGGCTTGCGGTGTGTACGGGACTAGAGAGTCCGAGGGCTTGTAGGTGTTGCGGCACCGAGGAGAGATCCATTGGGATCTTGCATAGTGGAAATCCTTCGTGTGTCGAAGGCGGGGATGTAGAGCAAGTGTGCTCGAACCTCGAAACATACCCTTATGTTTGCGATTGCTATTCTCTCACTCTCTCTTTGTCTCTAGTTATTCTTGCATGTTATTTATTGTGTTCATCTTTATATGCTTGATATATGTTGTGTGCATAATTGATATATATATACTTGCGTGGGATTGTTGCTAACACTTGTATTCAACCAAGAGAGCCAACGCGGCACCTCAACCCATTCAAGGGGAATCTAGAGGAGTTTGTCCAGAGCCCTTCACGGGGAATTCGGCAACACTCTTTGGTTATACGTGGTGTTTAGTGTAAAAGATTTAATTAGGTCATAATTGTTTTTAGCTTCCGCATTATTTGCATCATTTGGCATTAAGTGACCATTAGATTAGCCATCACCTATTCACCCCCCTCTAGGTGATTTACAAAAAGGTCTTAAAATACTTTAACATGGATAAAGCAAATCCTTTAAGCACTCCAATGGTTGTTAGATCATTGAATGTGGAAAAGGATCCATTTCGCGGGCGAAGATAATGAAGAGGTTTTTGGTCCTGAAGTGCAATTGGAGCTCTTATGTATCTAGCTAATTGTACCCGACCAGATATAGCATTTGCTACTAACTTATTAGCAAGATTTAGCTCATCTCCTACACAGAGATATTGGAATGGTATTAAACATGTATTTCGTTATCTTCGAGGAACAACTAACTTTGGTTTGTTTTATTCCAGAGGATCAAAATAAGAAATAACTGGTTATGCAGATGCAGGTTATTTGTTAGATCCACATAAAGGCAGGTCTCAAACAGGATGTGTGTTCACATGTGGAGGTGCAGCGATCTCTTGGCGTTCACAAAAGCAGACACTTATTGCCACTTCTTCTAATCATGCTGAAGTCATAGCACTCCATGAAGCAAGTTGAGAATGTGTATGGCTAAGGTCTGTAACTCAACACATCCAAGAAACTTGTGGATTACTAGTCAACAGAGATCCAACAGTACTGTTTGAAGACAATGCTGCATGCGTCGCTCAAATGAAGGAAGGATTCATCAAAAGCGACCGTACCAAGCATATACCCCCGAAGTTCTTCTCATTCAGCCAAGAGCTTGAAAAGGATAAGAAAATTAATATTCAGTATATCCAATCAAGTGATAATGTGGCAGATCTCTTTACAAAGGCACTTCCCCCTACAACTCTCAGAAAGCTTATTCATGATATTGGGATGCGCCATATGCGAGACTTATGAAGAAGAACTACTCATGTCAACTTGAGGGGGAGCTTACGTGGCTGCACTCTTTTTCCCTTATTATAGTTTTGTCCCACAGGGTTTTTGTAACGGTCCCAAATTCTAATAAACAAGATTAGTCCATAAACATCTCTTTATTCCCAGATTACCTTCTAGTACCGAATAATTATTTGAAATTTCGGCAGCATCTCCTCTAATATTTCACCTTTGCTCTCATACAAGAATAACAATTTCGGCTCCAAGGCCTACTTATATCCAAAAGAATTTCGGCCACACAGCCTATATATATATATATCCAGTTATAATGATCTCCAATAAGGTCATATCACAACCATAAAGACTTCCCAACAACAAACTCTACATCATATACTTTCCATACATAACTATAAAAGCATCCAACATCACTGAAACCAAAACACGATTCACCAAACATGAACTTACCATGTTCCAAACACACAAGTTCCACTTACAATTAATACAAAATGGGGGTTACATGGAATAATAGCACCATAACACTATTATCTAAGGATACCCAAATCAAAACATACATACATGGACATAGTGAACAAAAATCATAGATGGTAAGATAGGTCATCATGCTCATAAGTACTCCAAGCTACATTAGGCCTTTACCTTTATCTGGACCTGAAAAAGGGAACAAAATAAATGGAATGAGCTCGACAGCTCAGCGAGTAAATTTCATAACCACTACACAAAAGATAACGTGAATATTAAATGCCACATGAATATAGGCACTTCCTTACCCAAATTAACAATTACAAGTATGATTGCTAGACTCCTATATGATTACTAAAGATTTCCCATAGACTTATGCACAATTTCTTACCTTGCCCTAACCTGTACTAATCATTTTCATTTTTCTCATTAATTACCGACAATACAATGCTTCAATTACTCACTAGGACATATTCACATATCACCCAAATCATAGGGTGTTAATTTACCCCGTCTTCTCCCGACTACCGGCTCCCGCCCGGCCCCTTCCTCCTTGAAATATAACAATACATATAATTATAGCACAAGCATACATACTCATGTGTATATACGTGATTCCCCATAATCCCCGTCTTCTCCACCTACCGGCTCCCGCCCGGCCCCTTCCTCCTTATATATTTAATGTGAATGCACAACATTTCTCACCGTCTTCCCCCCTCCTACCGGCTCCCGCCCGGCCCCTTCCTCCATAGAATAACAACCATAGAAAAATTTCCTATATCATACACTAACACATATAACATATCAAAGGTGTACTTTTGCATAAGTTACCAAATTAGTATGTTTTGGTAAGGTTACATGATCGACCTACACACATACCACTCACATACTCAAGTCACGCTACTATAGAAGCATAACCATAATAATTTGTAGAATTGTGATTCATGCGAAGGTGCTTAGGTATCATGATTAGTAACTATAATATTACACATACATGACATGTAACATAGCTATTAGGGCACATTTACACTTAAGTAAACCCCCAACAATACTTCCTTTACCTAAGCCTCATACTTACATAATATGCAACATAGTGATTTAGGCATAATCACACTCTAGCAAACACCCATCAATACTTCCTTTACTTACGCATGATACATACATAACATGCATCTACCTTCAAATGAAAATAGAGTAATTTAGTACCAATTCCATGTTGATTTAATTTTCATACTACTCTACACCATTTGATTTCACATTATTCAAGTTCCTTTTCTCTATCACATACCTCAATTTCTAAATGAATGATTAGTAATTTAAAACATGTAAAGTGAGTATGGAATTTACTCACAATTATAGATGGGTTCCCCACTTGAAATCTTAGATCAATCCCTTTACTCAAATCCTAGCAAAAGACAAAGAATTTATTAGTTATAAAATACCTCACAAAAAGGAAGGAAATAATGAAGCATGAATTTGCCTTTACCCAATTTCGATTTCTGAAAATTGGGAGTTTTTAGGGCAAACTAAAAATTAGGGTTCCACACTATTACCTTCCACTACCCAAGTTCAGGCTCTTCTCCCCGACTCCTGGCCAACAGGACGTCCCTCCGACGAAATCAGGCCGACCCAAGGCCTGGTTTTGCCGCGATCGCGCGGCTTTCCGCGGGTTTCCGCGGCTGCGCGGTCGCGAGAGGCTGTGCGCAGTCGCGCACGGCTGGGTGTGGCTGCGAGGTGGCGCGAGGTGTGAGGATATCCCCTGATTCCGGCCAAGGCTCACTGGAAGAGGAAGAGAGTTGTGAGGGGGGAGAGTTTCTATGCTTAAGGTGTGGGAAAATTCTGTTTTTTACAGAGAAGAGAGTTCTTCTCAGTTCAGAGGTAAATGAGTTGCCCATTATGCACAAAAGCCCTACAAACCCAAACATTTGCAAGACACAAACCCCAATGGGCTTGCCACTTGGCTAAGGCTAGGATCAAATTGATCCTAGCCTTACACTTCACTCCACATGCACACCTAACTCTCCCACTCACTATAAATAAAAAAAAAATCTTATTTACTACCCTTAATATTTTTCTAAATACACTATTATTGGAAATACCATTAAATGTCTCTAATTGAAATTATTTAGGGTATACCCTATATACCCTAGTATCATATACATGTTGTCATTAAATACCAATATAAATATTTTATGAATTCCTATTTGTGCCATAAATTCCAAAATGACAACATAAAGAAAATAAATGTTAGTTCCATGCTTATTTTTACTTCTATTGATATTTAATTAAGAAAGAGAAATCAAAAAAAAATTTTCTCATTTAACTAACACTAATATGCATAGGAAATAGTAATTAGATAGTTAAAAATTTGGCCGTTACAGTTTTCCTGGTAAGGTTTTTAACGAGGCAGCATAGAACACGCATACAGAGATGATGTACTCTTTTTCCCTTCGCTATGGTTTTATCCCACTGGTTTTCCTAGCAAGGTTTTAATGAGACATCATGCATGGTTGGCAGCCAAGGGGGAGTGTTATAAACGTGGCTGCCTACCTTTACTGTGCACCATTAATGAGTTTACTTTGCGCTGATGTAAGCGATGACACAAGCGTTCATAGTGGCTGCATAGTACCCCAAAGTTTTCCTATAAATAGGCCCTCCCTGATTCATTTCAATATACACACTTCAGAAATCAATAAGAATTCCTACTTCTACTCTGTCTCTAGAATTCTCTATTTTGGTGTTATATTTTCGGAGTTTTATAACAGAAAGGATCTAGCTATAGATTGTAAAAAGATGTTTCCATCAACATTCTGAGGAAGCTGGATATTGTCCCTTTTCCATTTTTTTTTTTAAAGTTTTTATTCAAGGCTTATAGCCAAACTAGCCATAGCCTGAAGGATGTAGTAAATCAAGATAGGATCGGAGGTACAAGATAGCCAAAAAAATTTAGGAGTGTTCTTGCTAATAATACAACTCATAAGATATTATTGCTACTCGGTCGATAGTATTAAGATTTTTTCTATAATTTATCTTTCTTTTTTAACTACAAATACTATTTTTAGTTACTTGAAATAATGTAGATCAACTATAATGAAATGGATCTTGCATTAGAATATCATAGAGTTGTATTTGAGTGACACAAGTCTACCTCTATATGCACAAAAGCCCTACAAACCCAAACATTTGCAAGACACAAAACCCAATGGGCTTGCCACTTGGCTAAGGCTAGGATCAAATTGATCCTAGCCTTACACTTCACTCCACATGCACACCTAACTCTCCCACTCACTATAAATAAAAAAAAAATCTTATTTACTACCCTTAATATTTTTCTAAATACACTATTATTGGAAATACCATTAAATGTCTCTAATTGAAATTATTTAGGGTATACCCTATATACCCTAGTATCATATACATGTTGTCATTAAATACCAATATAAATATTTTATGAATTCCTATTTGTGCCATAAATTCCAAAATGACAACATAAAGAAAATAAATGTTAGTTCCATGCTTATTTTTACTTCTATTGATATTTAATTAAGAAAGAGAAATCAAAAAAAAATTTTCTCATTTAACTAACACTTAATATGCATTGGAAATAGTAATTAGATAGTTAAAAATTTGGCCGTTACATTTCTACCCCCTTAGGGAAGCTTCGGCCCCGAAGCTTGACTTACCTCGGAAAAGTTGTGGGTAGTTAAATCGCATAACCTCTTCTGGCTCCCAAGTAGTCTCTTCAATTTCCTGGCTTCTCCATAATACTTTCACTAACGGAACAGCTTTGTTCCGCAAAACCTTCTCCTTACGATCCAAGATCTGCACTGGCTCCACTGCATATGACAAATCTTCTTGGAGTTGCAGTGGTGAGTAACTAAGAATATGACTGGGGTCTGATATGTATTTCCTTAGTTGTGACACATGAAATACATTATGCATCTTCTCCATTTCTGGTGGTAAAGCCAACCGATAAGCCAGAGGTCCTATTCTCTCCAATATCTCGAAAGGACCGACAAAACGGGGGTCTAATTTGTTTCGTTTACTAACCCGTATCACTCCTTTCATTGGCGATATCTTCAGAAAAACTTTGTCGCCTTCTGCATATTCCAAAGGTCTTCTGCGCCGATCCGCATATGTCTTTTGTCTACTCTGGGCCGCCCTCATTCTCTTCTTTATCATCCGGATCTTCTCTGTTGTATCTACCACTATATCGGCTCCGAATAATGTTCGGTCTCCAATCTCCTCCCAGCAAATCGGAGATCTACACTTCCTGCCGTACAATGCTTCAAATGGGGGCATTCCAATAGTAGATTGATAACTGTTGTTGTATGCAAACTCTGCTAATGGTAGATACTTTTCCCAATTACCCCCGAAATCCAACACGCATGCTCTCAGCATATCTTCCAAATTTGTATAGTTCTTTCTGATTGTCCGTCGGTTTGCGGATGAACAGCTGTACTTGGGTGTAGCTTGGTGCCCATAGCTTGGGATAGACTGATCCATAACTTTGACTGAAACCGAGGGTCGCGATCTGACACGATCGTCTCAGGGACTCCATGAATCCTGATTATCTCTCGGAGGTAAATCTGAGCTAATCTATCCATCGAATAGTTTATTCGTATGGGCAGAAAATGAGCGGACTTTGTAAGTCGATCGACTATCACCCAGATGGCATCACATCCTTGAGGGGATTTAGGAAGTCCGGTCATAAAATCCATTGTAATATTGCTCCACTTCCATTCAGGGATTTGTAAGGGCATGAGGAGTCCAGGAGGCTTCTTATGTTCAGCCTTAACTTGTTGGCATATCAAACATCTCTGTACAAAGCTTGCTATGTCCTTCTTCATCCCTTCCCACCAAAAGTTTGCCTGCAATTCCTGATACATCTTGGTTGTTCCAGGATGTGCGGTGTAAGGAGTGCAATGGGCTTCAGTTAAAATTCGCTCCTTGAGTTTAAAATCTGGTGGTATAACTATTCGGCTTCCCTTCCTCAGTAAATCCCTGGAAATTATAAATTCTTGGGTTTCACCTTTTTGCACTTTCTCAAGATTTTTAGCTGTCTGATCATCTTTCCTTTGAGCTTCCTTGATCTCATCATAAAGATCGAAACCAATACTAATTTGATTTATCTGGTTCACTCCATCCCGGAGCCCTCTTATGTGAATTTCAAGTTGCATTCGTTCCATCTCCTTTATTAACTCCGATTGCTGTGTTAACAATACTGCCAAGGATCCTCCAGACTTCCGGCTTAACGCGTCAGCTACCACGTTGGCCTTCCCAGGGTGATAATGAATGTCCAAGTCATAGTCCTTCATCAATTCTAACCATCTTCTTTGGCGCATATTCAATTCCTTTTGGGTGAAAATATATTTCAAGCTTTTGTGATCTGTGTAAATATCACATGATACTCCATAAAGGTAGTGCCGCCAAATTTTTAAGGCAAAAATGACTGCAGCTAACTCAAGATCATGAGTAGGGTAATTTTTCTCATGGTTCCTTAGTTGTCTAGAGGCATATGCAATTACTCTTCCATTTTGCATCAATACACACCCCAGGCCTGACTTTGATGCATCACTGAAAACAACATAACCCTCGTCTCCAATGGGCATGGCTAAGATTGGAGCCGATGTTAACCTATCTTTAAGTTCTTGAAAGCTTTTCTGCTGATCATTTCCCCAATGGAATTTGAGGCCTTTCTTAGTTAACTGGGATAAGGGTGCAGCTATCTTAGAAAATCCTTCTACAAACCTCCGGTAATACCCAGCTAATCCTAGGAAGCTTCGCACCTCCGTGACATTGGTAGGTTGAGGCCACCCCTTTATCGCCTCGATCTTTACGGGGTCCACTGATATTCCTTCTTCATTTATGATGTGACCCAAGAATCCAATTTCATTCAGCCAGAATTCACACTTCTTAAGCTTTGCATAGAGTTGCTTTTCTCTCAATAACTGTAATACTATCCTCAAGTGTCTTTCATGATCCTCTTTGCTCTTTGAATAGATCAGTATGTCATCAATGAACACCACTACAAATTGATCTAGGTATGGCTGGAAAATTCTATTCATCAGATCCATGAATGCTGCTGGAGCATTAGTCAAACCAAACGGCATTACTAAAAATTCATAATGGCCATATCTGGTTCGAAAAGCAGTCTTAGAAACATCTTCCGGTTTGATCTTTAATTGATGATATCCTGACCTTAGATCTATCTTGGAAAATATACTGGCACCCTGGAGTTGATCAAATAGGTCATCAATCCTCGGCAATGGATATCGATTCTTGATAGTGACCTTGTTCAGCTCTCGATAGTCTATACACAGCCTCATGCTCCCATCCTTCTTCTTAACAAATAATACCGGAGCACCCCAAGGTGATACACTCGGCCGAATAAAACCGAGGCTTAACAACTCTTGCAACTGGTCCTTCAATTCGTTCATTTCTGCGGGTGCCATTCTATAAGGTGCCCTGGATATGGGGCTTGTCCCAGGTAGGAGATTAATGGAAAATTCTACTTCTCTATCTGGGGGTAAGCCGGGTAGATCTTCCGGAAAAACATCAGGATAGTCTCTAGCAACTTCTATGTTTTCAATCTTAATCTTCATATCTTCTTCTCCAATAAGGGTTGCCAAAAACCCTTGACACCCTTGCCTCAATAATTTAGTGGCCTTTAAAGCAGAAATGACTGGAGTACTGATCTTATTCCTCATTCCTTCATAAACACTTTCGGGGGTTCCCTCTAACTTAAAAATTATCTTCTTCTGATAACAGTCTACATGAACCCTATATGTTGACAACCAATCCATTCCTAGGATGATGTCAAACTCCATTTCTCCTAGCTTAATCAGGTCTGCCTGTGTCTTCATCTCCCCTATGATGATTTTACATCCTTTATAATACTCGCTAGTGGTCACTCTGGCGCCTACAGGGGTTGATACCACTAGCTGATAGCTCAAAGGTTCAGATTCCATGTTAATAGTTGCAGCAAAAGATGAAGAAATAAAAGAGTGTGTAGCTCCGGGATCAAACAATACTCGAGCAATATTATCGGATACACAGACGGTACCTTCCACCACGGCATTGGATGCACGAGCCTCCTGTTGAGTGATTGCATTCATCCTTCCTTGAACTCTTGGTTGCTGTACAGATGCTTGTGTCGTGGCCGAGCGAGTCCTGTTGACAGGCTGTCGAAAGGCGGTAGCCTGACCTCCTGCTGTTGGGGCAACACCCATAGCTGGTCTCCCTGTTCCCCTACTCGCTCCTGGATATCCATGCAGGGTTGGGCATTCTCTCCTCAGATGACCCATTTTACCACAAGCAAAACATTGTTTACCAACAGAACAACTGCCGGTGTGATTTCTATGGCATCTGGGACACCATTGACTTCCTGCAAAGTTGGAGTCTGCATGGGAAACTCCCCTCTTCTTGGGCCCTGAGTTCCCTCTGTTCCCTTGGGCCGGCATAAAGGAAGATCCAATACTTCTGTCGGGCCTCAAGGACTGGGTTCCAAAGCTCGGCGCACTATTGTACCGGGGACGCTTCATGTAGGGCTGCTCCCTGACCCTTGTCTCCAGATTCTCCTGCATGTCTCTTTCGACTTCCATTGCTTTCTCCACCGCTTGACTATAAACTTGCAGTTGGAACGGGATCAGCTTGCTCCTGATTTCTGGCCTCAAGCCCCTAACGAACCTCTTCGTCCTATCTTCCTCCTCGGACACCAATTTCTCAGCATACCTGGACAGCTGAGTGAATTTAGCTTCATATTGACTCACTGTCCATTGCTCCTGCTTCAGCTCTTGGAACTCCATCGCAAGTCGGTCCTTCACTACTCCAGGGATGTACTTTTCATTGAACTTTGCTACTAAGAAGTTCCAAGAGATCTCCCTTCCCAAGTTCTTAGCTCCTCCCTTTACCATCTCCCACCAGCGCTCGGCCTCTCCTTGGAACATGAAAGAAGCGAAAGATACTCGCTGAGTTTCAGTACATTCCATTACATCCAATATCTTTTCAATTTGTCGGAGCCATTCTTCAGCTTGAATAGGGTCAACTCCTCCTCTGAAGGCTGGTGGGTTGAGCTTTTGAAATTATTCAAGAGCTCTACGGGGGTTGTTTACACCTGCCAACTGCAACAGCCAATCTGGGATTCTGTCCGGCACTCCCCGATTAGCATTAGATTGCCCACTCAGAATTTCTTGACTTGCCGGGGGATGGACGCTCCCGATTGCGCTGTGCGATGGGACGTTGCCCTCCGAGTTGGCATCGGATGGAGGAAAATTCAAATCCATCTAATACCTAGAAGAATAGTTGGACATAATTAATAGTAACTCAATGATACCAAGTAAAATAGTCCACAAACAAAACACTGATTTCATTTATGCATAAAGCGTTTTCATAGCAACATATACATTAGCATGGCTGCATTCATTCAAAACATGCTAATACAGTCAAAAAGGGATACAAGTTCATACATGTAACTATTGACGACCACTATCTTTACAAAAATATATACTTATGGGAATCGATATTCCCTTACTGCAAAAACAAAAACAGCAAAAACAAAAGAAAAAAAAAATTTGCCACCCAACTAAACTCCCTTCAAGGGGTGATGTTAGACCCCGAGGAGCTCTCCTCCCTATCTTCTCTCACGGGTTCCTCTTCTGGATCCTCTTCTTCTATTGGTTCTTCTTCTTCTGGTTCTTCTTCCATTGGTTCTTCTTCTTCTGGTTCTTCTTCCATTGGTTCTTCTTCTTCTGGTTCTTCTTGTACAGTATCAAGATCACATCTCCAATTCTCATTGTCGTCGTACAGGTCCATATCTTCCACCCAGCAAGAATTCCACCAAATACCCCCAACAATAATCCTTCCGTCAGGGTTCATCTCTTCATTAGGCTGGACCCCCAAGTCCTCAGTTACTGGTGCGTCTCTAATGGCACTTTCTGCCTCATTAATGTCATCTGTCTCATCTTGTCCCATGCGGATTCCTGCATCTAAATTGGTTGGGGGACCTTTAAGAATGACATCTGGATCGGTTTCGTCAGATTCAAAATCCCAGTCCATTGAGTCCGCGATCCAACTTAAACTTTCCGATTCCGGACCGTCAGACGATGATCTAGACATCTCAGAATCTCCCATCTGTAGAAGTAAGACATTCATATTAGCCGATGTGCCTTCCAATTCTCCCCAAAGCAATAATTTTGCATGAATGTAGAATCAAGACATGATAGACAATCATCACTTACATAGCCATGCTGATCTTTTATAATTCTTTCTTATGCACAATTGTCCTACTAATAGGTTTTGACCCCGACTTATGTGATATTTTGATTGTTCTCCATTTCCGATGTCCCATAACACTGGAATTTCTTACAGAAGGGCCCGCACCCCTTGCAAGATACATTTGAACTTAGGTATGCGGGTACCCACATTCAAATGTGGAGAACAGTTAAATATCCTACATTTCAGGGCCAACCACTCTAAAACTATACCATCATCCTCATACCCCACCTCTAATTTATTCTAATCCACATATACATGACTTCATAGTCAGTCTTACATACTACATCTATCTAGGCTAACCTTGCCTAAACCTTGCTCTGATACCAATTGTAACGGTCCCAAATTCTAATAAACAAGATTAGTCCATAAACATCTCTTTATTCCCAGATTACCTTCTAGTACCGAATAATTATTTGAAATTTCGGCAGCATCTCCTCTAATATTTCACCTTTGCTCTCATACAAGAATAACAATTTCGGCTCCAAGGCCTACTTATATCCAAAAGAATTTCGGCCACACAGCCTATATATATATATATATCCAGTTATAATGATCTCCAATAAGGTCATATCACAACCATAAAGACTTCCCAACAACAAACTCTACATCATATACTTTCCATACATAACTATAAAAGCATCCAACATCACTGAAACCAAAACACGATTCACCAAACATGAACTTACCATGTTCCAAACACCACAAGTTCCACTTACAATTAATACAAAATGGGGGTTACATGGAATAATAGCACCATAACACTATTATCTAAGGATACCCAAATCAAAACATACATACATGGACATAGTGAACAAAAATCATAGATGGTAAGATAGGTCATCATGCTCATAAGTACTCCAAGCTACATTAGGCCTTTACCTTTATCTGGACCTGAAAAAGGGAACAAAATAAATGGAATGAGCTCGACAGCTCAGCGAGTAAATTTCATAACCACTACACAAAAGATAACGTGAATATTAAATGCCACATGAATATAGGCACTTCCTTACCCAAATTAACAATTACAAGTATGATTGCTAGACTCCTATATGATTACTAAAGATTTCCCATAGACTTATGCACAATTTCTTACCTTGCCCTAACCTGTACTAATCATTTTCATTTTTCTCATTAATTACCGACAATACAATGCTTCAATTACTCACTAGGACATATTCACATATCACCCAAATCATAGGGTGTTAATTTACCCCGTCTTCTCCCGACTACCGGCTCCCGCCCGGCCCCTTCCTCCTTGAAATATAACAATACATATAATTATAGCACAAGCATACATACTCATGTGTATATACGTGATTCCCCATAATCCCCGTCTTCTCCACCTACCGGCTCCCGCCCGGCCCCTTCCTCCTTATATATTTAATGTGAATGCACAACATTTCTCACCGTCTTCCCCCCTCCTACCGGCTCCCGCCCGGCCCCTTCCTCCATAGAATAACAACCATAGAAAAATTTCCTATATCATACACTAACACATATAACATATCAAAGGTGTACTTTTGCATAAGTTACCAAATTAGTATGTTTGGTAAGGTTACATGATCGACCTACACACATACCACTCACATACTCAAGTCACGCTACTATAGAAGCATAACCATAATAATTTGTAGAATTGTGATTCATGCGAAGGTGCTTAGGTATCATGATTAGTAACTATAATATTACACATACATGACATGTAACATAGCTATTAGGGCACATTTACACTTAAGTAAACCCCCAACAATACTTCCTTTACCTAAGCCTCATACTTACATAATATGCAACATAGTGATTTAGGCATAATCACACTCTAGCAAACACCCATCAATACTTCCTTTACTTACGCATGATACATACATAACATGCATCTACCTTCAAATGAAAATAGAGTAATTTAGTACCAATTCCATGTTGATTTAATTTTCATACTACTCTACACCATTTGATTTCACATTATTCAAGTTCCTTTTCTCTATCACATACCTCAATTTCTAAATGAATGATTAGTAATTTAAAACATGTAAAGTGAGTATGGAATTTACTCACAATTATAGATGGGTTCCCCACTTGAAATCTTAGATCAATCCCTTTACTCAAATCCTAGCAAAAGACAAAGAATTTATTAGTTATAAAATACCTCACAAAAAGGAAGGAAATAATGAAGCATGAATTTGCCTTTACCCAATTTCGATTTCTGAAAATTGGGAGTTTTTAGGGCAAACTAAAAATTAGGGTTCCACACTATTACCTTCCACTACCCAAGTTCAGGCTCTTCTCCCCGACTCCTGGCCAACAGGACGTCCCTCCGACGAAATCAGGCCGACCCAAGGCCTGGTTTTGCCGCGATCGCGCGGCTTTCCGCGGGTTTCCGCGGCTGCGCGGTCGCGAGAGGCTGTGCGCAGTCGCGCACGGCTGGGTGTGGCTGCGAGGTGGCGCGAGGTGTGAGGATATCCCCTGATTCCGGCCAAGGCTCACTGGAAGAGGAAGAGAGTTGTGAGGGGGGAGAGTTTCTATGCTTAAGGTGTGGGAAAATTCTGTTTTTTACAGAGAAGAGAGTTCTTCTCAGTTCAGAGGTAAATGAGTTGCCCATTATGCACAAAAGCCCTACAAACCCAAACATTTGCAAGACACAAACCCCAATGGGCTTGCCACTTGGCTAAGGCTAGGATCAAATTGATCCTAGCCTTACACTTCACTCCACATGCACACCTAACTCTCCCACTCACTATAAATAAAAAAAAAATCTTATTTACTACCCTTAATATTTTTCTAAATACACTATTATTGGAAATACCATTAAATGTCTCTAATTGAAATTATTTAGGGTATACCCTATATACCCTAGTATCATATACATGTTGTCATTAAATACCAATATAAATATTTTATGAATTCCTATTTGTGCCATAAATTCCAAAATGACAACATAAAGAAAATAAATGTTAGTTCCATGCTTATTTTTACTTCTATTGATATTTAATTAAGAAAGAGAAATCAAAAAAAATTTTCTCATTTAACTAACACTTAATATGCATAGGAAATAGTAATTAGATAGTTAAAAATTTGGCCGTTACAGTTTTCCTGGTAAGGTTTTTAACGAGGCAGCATAGAACACGCATACAGAGATGATGTACTCTTTTTCCCTTCGCTATGGTTTTATCCCACTGGGTTTTCCTAGCAAGGTTTTTAATGAGACATCATGCATGGTTGGCAGCCAAGGGGGAGTGTTATAAACGTGGCTGCCTACCTTTACTGTGCACCATTAATGAGTTTACTTTGCGCTGATGTAAGCGATGACACAAGCGTTCATAGTGGCTGCATAGTACCCCAAAGTTTTCCTATAAATAGGCCCTCCCTGATTCATTTCAATATACACACTTCAGAAATCAATAAGAATTCCTACTTCTACTCTGTCTCTAGAATTCTCTATTTTGGTGTTATATTTTCGGAGTTTTATAACAGAAAGGATCTAGCTATAGATTGTAAAAAGATGTTTCCATCAACATTCTGAGGAAGCTGGATATTGTCCCTTTTCCATTTTTTTTTTTAAAGTTTTTATTCAAGGCTTATAGCCAAACTAGCCATAGCCTGAAGGATGTAGTAAATCAAGATAGGATCGGAGGTACAAGATAGCCAAAAAAATTTAGGAGTGTTCTTGCTAATAATACAACTCATAAGATATTATTGCTACTCGGTCGATAGTATTAAGATTTTTTCTATAATTTATCTTTCTTTTTTAACTACAAATACTATTTGGCATAGCATATAGAGGTAGACTTGTGTCACTCAAATACAACTCTATGATATTCTAATGCAAGATCCATTTCATTATAGTTGATCTACATTATTTCAAGTAACTAAAAATGAAATCATATATTTTAAATACTTTTTATCCATCCATCAAGTAGGTTTAAAATGGAGGGTCGAAAATATTATATTGCTTAAATCTATATCTCTAGACATACAAATTCTCGATCACACTATTTCATCATCTAAACACTTAAAAGTATTCAAATAATATTTTTTATTAGATTTCAAATATTTTACACCGTTAAACTAACTAATTCACTATTTAGGTCGTCCTTTTTGTGCCTACTTGATGGATGAGCAAATAATATTCAAAATATATAATTTGTGATTTTAGTTATTTGAAATAATATGGATCAACTGATCTTGCATCGGATACCGTTGGGTTGTATTTGAGTGAGAATGATTCTGTCTTGGGTCCTTCCAAATTACACAAATGGCATCTAACAATGCTAGAATAAATTCTTTCGCACTCTCAGTTTGAAGAGCGTTAATGAGGATAGTATATTTGAAATCTAAGTCATTTAAGAGACGATGACACAATCGGCTTACGCGGGGTGTCCCTGCTCTTGATCTTTCAGTGTTCCGCCCACGTAGACATCGAAACAAGTACGGCCGGCGCCACGCGGCAGATGACTGCGTTTATTGGTGCACGCCTGGTCCAGTCGACATTTGGAATTATCTGAGTACGGAGATTATTTTGAAAACTGAAGATAATAAAAGTGGGGTATTATTTCTCTTGAAAGGTGGGACTGTATATTTTTACTAGAGTGAACATCTCAGGCGTGTATTCCTTCCTTGCGCTTTAGCAATGCTATTGTTGGCTGTGTTTACTATTTTTATGTATTTTGTTTCTCAAGTATTTCTTCTCTATTGTAGATTTACTATAAAAAGCACTAAGCTTATGTTGAGTTAGTTAAGGATAATTGTTTTTTCATATTCTGTAGAGGTGTAATCCTTTAGGAATCCTTGTGATCCTCATTTCGTTGGAAAATAACACAGGTTTAGGGATCATTAGAAAGAAAAAGTCATTTGTTAGTGTAAAGATTTCTAGATCTATCAACAGTATGTTCTTAAATCTAATTCAGAGTGCAAGGATGGGTCAAAGTGAAAATATAGGTGGAGTGAATTGCTCAAGCAAAAGAATGGAGGTGCTTGTTTCCATTTATTTTTGTGGGCCCTCGGCCCTCCTTGCCGAGTCCCCCTCCGCGGGTCCCATTTTATTTTATTTTATGGCCACTCAAACACGCGGCACGTGAGTTCATATATTTAAATTCCTCGTGCACCACACGCACATTTCTAAAGTGTTTTGAGAACACAGTTATTAGAACATAAGTGCGTATTTGGTTTGAAAATGAAAACCTAGAAAGGTGTCATATTTGATAGGGGAAAAGGCTGAAAATGTAGCCCGGAAAAACAAACAGTTGATATAGAAATCAGCCCCTGTCAGCTTACCGCGCCCTACTTTGAAATGAAAGAGACAACCGAAAAAATTGCAACTCGAATTAAAAAAAAAAAAAAAAAACTGTCAGAAATCTCACTCATTTTTCTCAATTGAGACAGTAAACACTAACACACATTTTGGAGTGTCACATCCCGCCCCCAAAAAACCCCATCAAACACACTGGGACAGATGTAAAAACTGACAAATAAATAGCCCATAAAATAATGTTTTCCACCCAAAACAAATTGAAACAAACAGGCCGTACAAGAAAAGTGAGAAAAAATATGAAAGAATCTTACCATGGATTATAAAAAAAAAAATGTTTCATCAACGTTCTGAGGAAGCTGTATATTGTCCCTTTTCCATTTTTTTTTCTTTTTTAGTTTTTATTCATGGCTTATAGCCAAACTAGCTATAGCCCGGCGGATATAGCAAATCAAGATAGGATTGGAGGCACAAGATAGCAAAAAGGTAGCACAAGATACTAAACTAATTTAGGAGTGTTATTACTAATAAATTAGTTAAGAAGATATTAAGAAGATATTAGTGCAACTTGGTCAATAGTACATAGAGGCTTTCTGTTGTAAATCTAAATATTATTTATTCAAATAAGATCCCACACATGTAATAGTCAAGATCAAAGAGAAAGAGGGTTTTAGGTGTGCCTGATTCCATCAAGAATTGGGAACCTGCCGGAGATCTAAGTGTAGACACTAAAGTATGTCTCATAACAATCATCAATTGACAAGAACAAATACAGAGATAGATACACAGAAAAAATACAGATATAACAAGGTTCGGTAATTGCTTGACAGAAGAGGAGAGAGATCTTGGTCATCATCATAGGATATAATAGTTGGGATAATACCCCTCTTTATATAGCCAGATAGTTCACGAAAAAAGGGAACCAACAGCTCCGAATTCAGATTAGAAATGAATCCAGAATCCGAATATGAAACAACCCAGAACCGATATGCGGTCGACCGGGCAGTCAACCGCTAGTTGTGTAAAGTGCAAAATAACTCCCACTGAATGTCTTTTCCTGTTGCTGCTTCCTCTGGGCGGTCGACTGCTACAACACTTTTCTTCTCTTGTGCACGCCCTCTGTTTTTAGCTCTGCTCTGGTCTTAACCAAGTCTTGGCACGTCGTTAACCTCTAAACTCTGAGTTATTTTCTCCAATGAGTTAAAATACTCTACCAACAAAATTTTTTCTCCCATAATTCTCCATCTCGGTGAAGATTTCTCAAATTTTAGCCGAACACAACAGAGCATCATACGACTCAATCAGGCTGCACCAATATGTGTGGTTGCCTACGTACCCCATGCCTGAGGAATCAAGCCATCCGTAGTTCATCCAAACAAGCTCCACCGAGTTCAAGCAACTTCAAGAATATGGAGTAACTCCTTGTAATGTGCAAACTTCACTTTTGAAATAATCTTGGCAAGCATATCGGTGGGTTTCTCCTTCGTGTGAATCTTTTACAACTCGATGTCACCCTCATCAAGAATCTCCCGAAAAAAGTAGAACTTGACGTTGATGTGCTTCAAATACACTTGGTTTTTTGCCAATTAGATAGCACTCATGCTATAACAATTGATCCTCAATAGATCCTGATCAATCTTAAAGTTGTCAAACAACCCTTGAAGACAAATTGCCTCCTTCATAACCTTTGTCATGGCCATATGCTCGGTCCTTGTAGAAGAGCATATGATAGTAAACTTTAGAATAGAGCGCCAATCATTAGTGCTTGGGCCAATGTAAACAAATATCTCGTTGTAAACTGGTGCTTGTCGAGGTCTCCTGCGTAATCAGAATCAACATATCTGATACTCCTACTTACCTATAGAATCTTTCTCAAACACCAAACACCTTTGTTGTATCGTACAATTCACTTTACTGCCTCCCAAAGACCCCTGCTGGAATCGTGCATGCATTTGCTGACCATTGAGATAACTTCAGACAGATCAGACCTTGTATACATCATTACATATGTTAAATTACCAACTGTGCTAGCATAGGGTACATGAGTCATATATCCACACTTTTCAATAGTCGTAGGTGATATTGTAGCTTTCAATTTGAAATGAGAGGCCAGTGGTGTACTTACAGACTTTGTGTTACCGTTGATGTTGAATTTCTGAAGTACCTTCTTCAAATACCCCTTCTATGTCAAACAAATCTTACTACTTTTTCGGTCTCGCTCAATTTCCATGCTAGCACCTTCTTTGCCTCACCAAGATCTTTCATCTCGAATTCGAAAGACAAGACCTTTTTTAGTTTATCAATTGCGGATATGCTCTTAGAAGCGATTAGCATATTATCCACATACAATAGTAAATAGATGTACTCTCCATCCGGTAGCTTATTGTAATATATACATGGGTCGTAATGACTTTATGTGTACCTTTTATCTCTTATGAAGCTGTCGAAATGCTTATATTATTATCTTGGTGATTGCTTTAATCCATAAAGTGATTTCTTCAACTTGCATATCATATTTTTGTTTCCTGCAGTCTTGAACCCATCAGTTGAGACACATAGTTCTCCTTCTTAAGATCACCATAGAGAAAGGCAATCTTCACATCGAGTTGACCAAGCTCTAACTCGTACTGTGCCACCAGTGCTAATAAAATTCGAATAACGAGTGCTTCACAACGGGTGAGAATACCTTATTGTAGTCAATGCCTTCTCACTACGCGTAACCTTTAGCTACCAATCTGGCCTTGTAGCGTACAATATCACTATCTAGAGATCTCTATTTCTTTACAAATACGTACTTACAACTGATCGCCTTCTTTTCCTTGGGCAACTCTGATAGTTCTTAAGTGTCATTCTTGTGTAGAGAATCATATTTTTCATCATGACATCCTTTCACATCTTGGAATCTGAACTAATTCAACTTTCCAATATGGAGATGAGATCACCTCCTCAACGATTGGGAGAGCTTAGGCCACGGTCATGTTAGTAGTGAGCTTATGTGAATTTCTCCGGGTTCTTCCAACTGCAATAGATTCTTAAAAATCACCCATAACCTATCCTTGATTCTCATCATCCTCAGTATCCTGATCGGCTACATGATCACCACCTATGTAAACCTCAGGTGTGATCTTAAATGATACTGTGCCAAAATTTGATCGGAGCGGAACAAACGCTTGAAAATGTGTGTTTTATGAAATCAATGAAATTATATGTGTGCTAATGTTCTCTCAATACTTCCGTTATAGCATTAGCTCAACGGGTCGAATCCACAGGGATTGGGAGGCGATAGAAGCATTAACAGTTCTTATTCACGTATTGTGTTAACAAGTTCTTCTTTGTTAAACAATTAGAAAAAGTAAAAGAAAAAGAAAATTGAAAGTGATAGGTGAAGAAGATGATAAAGACGATGATGTGAAAATAAAAGAGAAATGGTTTTGAAAACAAAAAGAAGATGAAACAAAAATGAACTAAGAAGTTGGTGAAAATAATGAAGAAAATGATAAAAGGGTTTGAAATTGATTTTTAAAATAAGATAAAAGAAAACTCGTGGCTACTAACTACTAATTGCTCCACTATTTATGCTAACCTCTTAGTGATAGTTGCCTTACATGGATCCTTAGTCATCACTAGTCCTTGGCTTCAAGAGACGATACAAAGTATGATACATAAGATTGTTCTTCAACATTCAAATAACACATCTATACCACACAACAAGTTGCAAGGTACTATTAAATCATGAAAATCGGTTAGAGGTGAGCATGAAATGAAGAAGACATTGCACGTTAGCAAGTTAGTGGGTTAGATGTTAGAAATGTTAGAATGTTAGAATCTATCATCATGAGCTATCAATGGCTCTTGGAAGAGCAACGCCTTGTAAAGGCTATTAGATTCATGTGGATTATCAAGTAAGTGGTTAAGTGGTTAGTGATTAGATTGCCATGAGAAGAAAAATTAGCTAAGCATCATGTAAAAGATGGAGAAGATTACAATGGATAAGAAAGAAGACACTTTTACATAAATTGTCACCATTTATTACATCAATCTCTCTCTTTCTATATCTGAATCTCTCAGCACTAATACATGATCTAAAAATAAAATAAAAATACAAAAGAAAAGAAAAAAATGAAGAACACATACACTAACCTACACTATAAGAGAGAAAACCTAGACTATTTATCATTCTCCTTCCGTTTCGGGTCTCTGCAGGACATTTATAGGCGAAAGGAGGTTTCAGAAGACGAGACGAGGCCACGTGTTGAATATCGACGTGTGGGCCTACCATTTTGCCGCGAAAACGCTGTATTTGTCCCATTTTCGCGGCAATACCAGGGACTTGGGTCCCTAGTTTTGGCGCGTGGTTTCGCCTCGCTTCGGGGACTTACCAGATATGCCCAGATTCGGTTATTTCTATCCAGATTCTTGTCAGACACCCGCCAATGTCTAGATTCAATGTATCTTCTAGAAATTCTCTAGCTTGACCTCCAGGAAATCTGGATTTAATTACCCAAAAATGAGTTTAATTAAGCTCTTTTTACTCCTTTACCTCTAGACTTTTGATTATCTGCAAAATAGACCAAAACACAGTTAGAAATGATATTTTATTCATAAATCGGTAGGAAAATGTGATGTAATAATGCAGAATTGTAGATTAATCGGTGGTGGAGTAGCACCACTCTCCACTTGCTGTGATATCCTCCTGGTTTTCTTACTCTCCACCTGCTGAGAGTCTGTAGGCTTCACCATTGAAGCCTCGTTAAATGTGACATCCCTGCACAAGGTGAACTTCTTATCCTTTGGATCTTAAATTTTGTAGACTTTTACACCTTTCTTGAATCCTACGAGCAGTCCTTACCTCTTTCTAGGACCCAACTTTGTTGGCCCAAAGGCCCATCACTCTAGTTTTGATGATGATTAACTCATGTAGTTATAATTTACTAATAATCTTGTGTTTATATAGTTTCAGTTATTGATCAAGATATTAGTAGGTGTTTAGCTTCAATAAAGGAGTTTTGGAGCTAACACGTGTTGATTCAAGAGCTCGCGCGTCAAGATCACATCTAGCACTCGGTTGGAGTCAAGCTCGTTGGATCGCGTTTGGATCGAGTCGACTTGGAGAAAGAGTTCTAAAAGAAAACCTCGATTTGTTTAGTTTATTTGTGTTTAGATCTTGTATAAAGGTAGATATTATTGATATGCTCAAGTTCACACACACACACAAAAGTTTAAAGTTTGATTTTCGGTTTAACTGGTTTTGAATTTCCTATCAAAAACATAGATTTATATTTTATATGTATATTTGATTTTATCCATATACAATATACTTCAAAGTTGTTCCAATATCGTGTTTTTGTATTTATATAGGCTTGAGAAAAATCGGATTTCCATTTCAAAGTTTGATTTTTGAAAAATACCGATTTTGTGTTTAAGCCGAATCTCTAAATCACAAAAATGGTTCAAATAGTTTGTAATATGTGTTGAATTTTAGTCACACATATCTGTTCTTCAAATATTTACAAGAACTTATTTTTATAAAATTTATGTGTATTTATGGGATTTATTGGTATTAAATAACCTAAGTTTTCAATCCCAAAATATCCAGCCAGACACACTGGCGGTCGACTGGACGGTCGATCGGACCAGGAGTCAGTCGACCGGACCGGTCGACCGATGTGCACGCAAACGTGCACATGGCTAGCCTAAAAGGCCGGTCGACCGGGCGATCGACCGACTGAAAGTACCCAAGTCTCGGGTGCAGCCGGTTGACCGGAGGCACAACGATCAAAAATATAACCGTTACGCCAGTCGATCAGGCGGTCGACCGAAAGGGCATTTTTGCCCTTTCCTGCTGCTAACGGGTAGATTTTTGAGAGGCTAATAAATAGCCATCTCTTGGGCTGTTTTTATATGATTTTTGAGAGCAAAATTTTCTATCTTTCCTAATGTTTTTACAGCAAGATTTCAAAGAGTTTTTGGGTTACAAAGTTTTATTTTTATTTGTTTTAAAGTGTTGGAAAAATCAAAGAAAAGAGAGCCTTGGGAGATTGGTTTTGATCTTGATTTCAATATCTATTTGGTGTTTTTTGAAGTATTTTTCTTTGTTATTTTCATTCAAAACACTTTGTTTTCTCACACTTGATCTATCATATCTATCCTATTTATAGGATCTTATTTTTTGTAAGAAAATTGGTTTGTGGTCTACTGAGATTACCAAAGTTGTTTGTGATATTTGTGATCACCAAGAGTTGTAGCTTTATCTTTGCCTTGGTTTGTGCCTATCAATCTAAGTGTAGAGGAGGTTGTATTTTGGGTTTGTTGTTATCTCTCTTGGGTAAAGGTGATTGTGATTATTGTTTGGCTTAGTGTCTTATCCCTCTTGTGTGAGGTGATTGTTGTTTAGGCTTTGTGCCTTGCCTCTTGTGTAGATATGGTTGTGTTGGAGAGAGGAGTTGTGTACTCCTTAGTTTGTATTTGCCAAATCCTCAGTAGAGGTTCCCTGTGTGGGAGGTCCTGTGTGGACGTATAGTGAAAATCCTTCTGTATGAAGGCGGGAACGTAGAGCAGTGGCTCGACCCCGAAACATATCTTGGTGTTTGCGATTGATCCACTATCTCTTAACTCTCTCTCTTATATCTTACATTGATTCATATTGTTCATATCTTATGTGTTCGGTATTGATTGTGTGCCTCACTAATGTTGAACCAAGAGAGCTTCATATAGCACCTCTACTCTTATTTAGAGAATTTAGAGGAGATAGTCCAGTGCCCGTCACCGAAAATTCAGCTACCCTCTTTGGTTACATTGTTGTTGCAATTAGTTTTTAATTTCACATCATTTGTCATTAAATTAGCCATGCACCTATTCACCCCCCTCTAGGTGTATTTTCAATTAGTATCAGAGCCTACGCTCTTGATCCTGATATTAGGTTTAACTATCTAGGAGTGAGATCTTGGATAGCTAATCTAGATTTGCATTTGCACACATACTATTTATACACTCATGGATCATCTTGCCCGTCCTATGTTTGATGTTTCTAACATCGATACATGGAAGCTTAGGATGAGTGCTTATTTAAAAATCCTAGGAATGTATGTTTACCTTACTACTACAAAGAAATCTTATCTTGGTAATAACAAGTACATAGAGGCTAATGCACAAGCCCTGGATGCACTAAAGCATACATTAAGTAAAGATTATTTATCTAAGGTTTCTTATTATGATTCCGCCTTTGCAGTGTGGAACACATTGACCTCTCTAAAGCTACAAACGACAAACTACGTAGAGAAGGAACCCTTGGTGGATGAGTCCGACGAAACTTGCTATATGGTCCAAGGGATTAACTCCCTTGAGGTACATTCAGAAACTCATCTAGATGATAGTGCTAGTTCTTCAGGTGGTGACCATATAGATGCCGATGTATTAAATGAAGACTATCTATTATTTGTGAAAACTTGCTAGGAAAATATAGAGTTTTGAAAAAGAAAAGCTTTAAATTAAAGAAGAAAAGAAGAACTTATTTTCAAAACTTAATATGACTTTGCAAGAGAAGGTTGAGATTTCAAGTGAAAGGGACTCATTGAAATCCCAACTTGACCTTGTTTTATAGAAAAATAAAATTTTGAAAAATAAAAATGATTGTTGTGATGTTTTGAAGAAAAATGAGATTTTGTCTTCAAAACTTGATATTGTTTTAAAAGAGAATGATTTTTTGAAAAATAAAATTGTTTTAATTTTTAAAGAATTGGATATGGTTTCAAAGGAAAACTCTTCTTTGAAAAATGATTTTGATACTCATGTTTGTCATATTCCTATTGCTTCTTCTTCTATTGATAAACATGTTGATTGCTCCACTTTGTCTTCAAGTATTAAAAATGATATATGCATGTTAAAGAAAAGCGTAGACTGTTTGGGCTCCACGTTGAGCCAATGTGCCATGAACCACACACGTTTGAAATCTATGTTTCACAAGAAACATGCTCCTCATATGCGTGCACACCATACATGGCATACACATGCTTCTCATATTCACACACATGACACTATGTATGCTCATGTGTACACTTGTACACATTGTGGACGAAAGGGCCACCTTATAAAATTTTGTTATGATAGATTAAATACTTCAAATTTTGCAAATAAATTTATTTGGGTTAGGAAGGTACTAACCCCGATGGACCTAATAGAGTACGGGTACCAAAATCTACCCCTATTGTATTTGATGTAGGTGTGGGCTCTCACTTGACGTGAGAGTGTTGGTGCCTTGGTGGTGAATGCGTTCCAAATTAAATGGTGACACTTTCAGATGCATCACTTTCAAGGAAAGTTTGATGGGAGGACCGCCATGGTTTGGAGACCTAGAGATTAGCCCTATTGGTCTTGGTAACTATCTCTAACTCCTACTTTTGTTTACATGCTTTCATATTATTGATTTTTAGCATGTCTTGGTTTTCAATGTTCATTATATTAGATGCAATGTAAACTAGACATGTGATATACATAAATAGTCTTTTGAGATACATCCATGTTCATATGGTTTACATCTTTTGTGTTCTCACTATAGTTTAACTATTGTGTATATCCTAGTCTAAAATATGTGCATTTAACATAATGATCATATTGGTTTTTGTTTCTTCTATGCTTCAATTTTTGATTACTTGTTTAGATATAGTGTTCATTAAAACTTGTGTCAATACTTGTATAACTAGTGAGCCACATTTGATTATTGTATGTTTGTGCTTTATTACTCGTTTGTGCTTTATTGCTCATTTGTTCCCATTAGATGTACTTGTATAGCCTAGTTTAGATGATTCTTGCATTTTTAACTTGTATTCCCTATTTTTGTACATGTTTTCATAAATGATTTTATCTTCATGTATATGTTAATTTTGTCTAAAATTATTGGATATATATATCTATCCTAGAGTCACTTGCTTTTCATACAAATTTTTATTATGGACTCACTTATGTTTGGGATATGTATGTATACTTCTAGTTTTGACAAAACATACATATGCCTTGAAATTTGTATTATTTTGATGCAAATTAAATTTTTATGAGTTTCATGTTTATAAAGGAATTTCATTGAGCTTCATTGCCTATTTTCATGATTTTGATAATTACATGATTCACACTCTATATTTGGTGTTTACTCATGATTTTTGTTTCATGAGCATATATGTGCCTTATAGATTTTGAGTGTCAATTATTGTGTGATTCTCATGTTTTCATGGATATATTCTTATTTTATTCCTTATTTGAAGGATTTAGTACTAGTTTCAAAATTATCTTTAAAACTAGTTTTTATTCTTCAGTTGGTAGTGACAAACTGTGCTAAAATATTTTCAAATCATATTTTTGAAAACCCCTACCTTTTTAAGGGCGGTTGGATGGGCGACCATGCCTTGTATGCTCAAAATTGAAAACCTATTAAAACATGTGCATGAAAGGAAGGTAGCTATGAGATATACATAATTTTAATGAATACTTGTTTTTGTATACTCATATTTATTTTCTATATATTTATGCTTCAAACTTTAATTAGTATCAATTTCAATTGGTATATTCATTTTCATGCATATATATATGATTTGATTGTGCTTACAACATCTTTACATCTTAAAGCACAAATTATTTCTCACTAAGCTTAATTTAGTCCATAATGATAATTATTTTTCAAGTGGTATCTTATACAAGCTTATGCATTATTTTTATTAGTATTTCATAAAGGGGT
The DNA here is from genome assembly GCA_038442645.1 of Agave tequilana. Taxonomy (NCBI): domain Eukaryota; kingdom Viridiplantae; phylum Streptophyta; class Magnoliopsida; order Asparagales; family Asparagaceae; genus Agave; species Agave tequilana. The sequence goes on along the minus strand of JAVJIF010002588.1, from coordinate 41,152 downwards.
GAAAATTCATGTTTCAATCGGTTTTATTTTCAATTGGTATCTTACTCCCACTCTTTATGATAAAAAATATTTTATTTTTGTATATGCTATCACTTTAAATATTGGTATCAATAATCTTATATTGGTATTATTCTCAATTTGGTATCCTTATTGCAAAATGAGTTGTGTTTAATCAAAATTTAGTTTTTATTTTCATTTGGTATCAAAAATTTACAAGATATTTTAAATTGGTATAATTTGATTTCAATTGGTATCAAACTTACAATGTTTCATTTTCAATTGATATAAAAAATCTTCTATTGGTATCTTAAAATTTTTTTATTTACAAGTAGTACCAATATTTATTTTTGTCAACTACAATTTTCAATTGGTATCTACAATTTGATTTCATTCATATCAAAATTTATTTTGTTGACTTGAGAAATTTTTAAAAAAACAAAATATTTTGTTGATTTTTAAAAAATTCAAAATTTGTTTTAAAAGTGGTTTCAAAAATGTTTTGATATGTATTGCTTATATGCAAGGGGAGCTTAACATCCCCTCTATATATAGATTTATATTGAGTGTATCTCACATTGAGGAGCTTGACCTCTCTTATTTATATGATACACGTGTGTAGGGAGAGCTTTACATCTCCACTTATACATTGTATGTTATGCGTTATGTGGTTAGGGTCTAGTCATCTCTTTTCATGTAATGCATGTATGCAGGGGGAGTTAACTTAACGTCTCTCCTCTTCATGAATGTATATCGCATATATATCTTTATTGCTTATTTTTTCTTCGCCCTTTTGTTGATGAATTGACAAGGGGGGAGTATTTGGAGAGTTTATATATGAATGTTTATTTCCTTATTTATCCAAAAGGGAGAGAAAGAATTTGGGGTGTGTTTATTTTCATACTTATGCATATATGTGATTGTTTGGCTCATGCATTTCATTAATATCTTTATGTTTATTGCTATGCATGAGTTAAGGGGGAGCTCTATAAAGGTTAACTTTAATCCATGCATATATAACTCCATGAGTTTTGTCATCATCAAAAAGGGGGAGATTGTTGGCCCAAAGGCCCATCACTCTAGTTTTGATGATGATTAACTCATGTAGTTATAGTTTACTAATAATCTTGTGTTTATATAGTTTCAGTTATTTGTCAAGATAATAGCAGGTGTTTAGCTTCAATAAAGAAGTTTTGGGAGCTACCACGTGTTGATTCAAGGGCTCGCGCTTCAAGATCGCATCTAGCACTCGGTTAGAGTCAAATTCGTTGGATCGCATTTGGACCGAGTCGACTTGGAGAAGGAGTTCTATAAGAAGACCTCAGTTTGTTTAGTTTATTTGTGTTTGGATCTTGTGTAAAGGTAGATAGAGTTGATCTGCTCAAGTTTACGCACACACACAAGTTTAAAGTTTGGTTTTCGGTTTAACCGATTTTGGATTTCCTATCAAATATATATATATATATTATATATATCTTATATGTATATTGGATTCTATCCATATACAATATGCTTCAAAGTTGTTTCAATATCGTATTTTTGTATTTATACAAGTTTGAGAAAAATCGGATTTTCATTTCAAAGTTTGATTTTTGAAAAATACCAATTTTGTGTTTAAGCCTAATCTCTATATCACAAAAATGGTTCAAATAGTTTGTAATATGTGTTGAATTTTAGTCACACATATTTGTTCTTCAAATATTTACAAGAACTTATTTTTGTGAAATTTATGTGTATTTATGGGATTTAATTGGTATTAAATAATTTAAGTTTTCAATCCCAAAATATCCAGCCAGACACACTGGCAGTCGACCGGACGGTCGACCGGACCAGGAGTCAGTCGACTGGACTGGTCGACCGATGTGCACGCAAATGTGCACATGGCCAGCCTAAAAGGCCGGTCGATCGGGCGGCCGATCGACTGAAAGCATCCACGTCTCGGATGCGGCCGGTCGACCGATCGGTCGACCGGAGGTACAACGGTCAGAAATATGACCGTTGCGCCAGTTGACCGGGTGGTCGACTGGAAGGGCATTTCTGCCATTTCCTGCTGCCAACATGCATATTTTTGAGAGGCTTATAAATAGCCATCTCTTGGGCTGTTTTATATATGACTTTTGAGAGCAAAATTTCCTATCCTTCCTAGTGATTTTACAACAAGATTTCAAAGAGTTTTTGGGCAATAAAGTTTTATTTTTATTTGTTTTAAAGTGTTAGAAAAATCAAAGAAAAGAGAACTGTTGGGAGATTGGTTTTGATCTTGATATCAATATCTATTTGGTGTTTTTCCTTAGTGTTTTTCTTTATTATTTTCATTTCAAACACTTTATTTTCTCACACTTGAGCTATCATATCTATCCTATCTATAGGAGCTTGTTTTTAGTGAGAAAATTGGTTTGTGGTCTATTAATATCACCAAAGTTGTTTGTGATCTTTGTGATTACCAAGAGTTGTAACTTTCTCTTTTCCTTGGTTTGTGCCTATCCCTCTAAGTGTAGAGGAGGTTGTGTTTTGGGTTTGTTGTTATCCCTCTTGAGTAGAGGTGATTGTGATTATTGTATTTTCATACACCTATCCCTCTTGGTTCCGCATCATTTGTCATTAGATTAGCCATACACCTATTCACCCCTATAGGTGTATTTTTAAACTTTTCTTCCTTGACACGATAATAATCTATACAGCCAAATACCCGAAGCTAGTCATAATCCTGAGAAGCTTTTTTTGACCAAACTTTTAAAGAGTTTTACCTCATTTCGCTGATGGATGTAACCTGTTAACGAGATGGCAAACATATGTCAATGCCTCAGTTCAAAAAAATTTCGATAATTCAGCGTTGGATAGTATGCAACGAACCTTCTCTAGCAAGACTTTGCTCATCCTTCAATCACCTCATTTTGTTGCGGTGTTTCTCTGACAGTGAAGTGTTTCTCTATGCCTTCATTGCAGTAGGAAAAAATCACTGGTATTCTCTCCACTATTATCTGAACAGAATACTTTGAATTTTTTTGTATTCTTCTCCATATTTTTTCACTTCACAAATAACTTCAGGACTTTCTCTTTGTGCCTCATGGTATATACACAACATCGCTTAGAGTAATCATCTATAAAAGAAACAAAGTAGTGGTTATCTCTAATATTTGTCGTCTTGGTAGGTTCTCAAACATCTATATGAACATAATTAAGAATCCTCTAGTTGTAATGAGTCACGTGCCAAATTTCACCTTATTCTTCTTTTTGATGACGCATTGATCACAAAAAATCCAACTTGCAGTTTTTTGCTCATTTCAATAAACTTTTCTTTGCTAGAGCTTGTAAAGACATTTCACCTGTATGTCCCGGTGATCGTATACGTACAATGCATATTTAATATAACATGTGTCACATCTCTGCATTTATTTTATAATAAATCTTTCTATTTGATATATTTTCATGTCTAGTGGTGTGCAGGGTAATTAAGGGAGAAAAGAGAGAGATTGCCAGATTTATCCAATAATATGTCAAAAATTCAAAAGAAAGGGGATCGTTTTAAATCCAAAGGTTTTAGAAGCCATCTTACCTGAAAACTGGATATATCAGATAAGATAATATCATTAAAATTTAAAGAAAAAATAGATTAGAAGAAGATCCTATCGGTTTCCTTGAGGATAAGAGATAAATCGTCAAATATAAAACAGATATTCAAAATCTAAGAAGATAAAAAGAAAGAGGATGAATCAACGGACGACTGCTCCCAGATCCTGGCCAATAGCCAGGATATTGCCGCATAAGGTCACTTTTGCCACGTTTTCGCCGCATTTTTCTTTGAATCTCGAGGAGCGCCATCTCCCCCTATCTTCACACGCTCTCCCCCTATTCTTTTTTCCTATAAATACTTGCTTTTCTAAAGTAAATTGTACACGAAAGGGCTATAAAGTTTATATTAAAAAGGGAAAATTGTGTGTTGTAATGCGAGATTGGAGAGTTGTAAACAAGGATTTATGAATGAAATTCAGTCTTCTTCCATCAGGATCGTGCACCGTTTCAATCTAAACTTTCTCTACTTTCCTTTATAATTTCTGTGATGCTATTCTTCTCATTTAATTTAATGCTCTATCTTATACTTTCATCAACAATCTAGTGCATGTCTTCTTCTCTTTTCAGTTATTAGTTGTTCATTTTTCTTGGCATTAACATCATTAGGATGAGAGAGACGTCAAGGTGACAACAAGAAACTAAGACTTGCATCGATTTGGGGTTTCATCTGCCTCTTTCCCTCTTCTCATTTTTCTTTTTTTTTTTGCATTACTTTATTTACTCAGTCTTCGCATCGGTGAGTACTTCTTTTACTTCTTTTACTTCATATTTCTCATGCTTAAAGAACTTTAATTTTTAGAACAAAAACTCCAATCTTCATCCAAAGACTTTCCAACTAGACTAAGATTAAATTTAGATTTTAATAACCAAGTTTTAAAGAAGTCTATTGATTGAAATTGAGAATTTGTAAAGAAAAAGATTGAGTTGTAGAATTCTCAGTCTCAATGCTATCCGCTGCAGTAAGGGCCAAAGCGGGTCAATCCACAGGGAAGGATGCGATGTAAGCTTTTCGGCCGATTCCTCAGTATCTTCAAAATAAGACAAAAGAGATTAGATTTGAAATATGTATGATTGGAGAGATGCGGTTTTACTGATCTTCTACAACAACTCATAGTGCAAGTTAAGGATATTGAACATCATCTTGAAAACATGAAATCGATCATAGGTTTATTAGAGAAGATGCAAGCAAGAGAAAAAGATTTTAGAATCTTACTAGTTTGCACTCCTAAAAATTCAACACGTTTTCATCCTAACATCTAAGTACGGCGTAAGAGAAGTTTTACCTTGAAGTTACGCTGTCAAAGTTCTTAAGCATGAAGTGTGAAGAATTATTTAAAGGTGTAACCTAGATTAGAAGGCTAGTCATCAATTTAATCTTCAAGCAATTTACGTTAAACCTAGGGTTTCTAAAAAGTGTTATCAATCCGATCAATTCTTAACTGTTCTAGGGTTGTTTAAGAATTCAGCAAACCACAATAAGGAATTATTTCATCATTTTTTTTATCTTTTCAATTTATTTTTTTATGTTGCTTAATAAGAAGGATTGCAAAAAGAAAGAAAAACAAAACAAGCGACATATCGCAGAGAAAAACCAAATTAAAAGACAGTAATTGAAATGGCAAAGAGGTAACCTTTATTCAAAAATATCCTCCAAATACAAAACTCCTTTTTCTCCACAATGTGCTTAAAATGAAATTACAATTTGCAGAAATTTAAAGAGAAAGCTAAAGAAACCCTAATCTCCTCGTCTCTGGATGGCCCTCTTTGTTGCGTCTGCAGGGGTATTTATAGGCTCAGAAGGAAGTAGAGTCCCGGTGAAACTCAGCCAAGAAATCTGGTATGCAGCCTCATCCACATTGCCGCGGAAACGCGGCTTTGGCCGCGTTTCCGTGGCCAAATTTATCCCTGGCCGCGCGCTTTTGCGCGTGGCCTCCTCTGGTCCGTCCATCTGGGCGTATCTATCTGTATCTGGCATCTCGACTCTTTAATTTGAGATTCGGGATAACTTGAAAATCAAGTTACCCTAAATCCAAATCTCTTCCAAAACGAATTTCATCCTTGCACTCTATTTATCCTCATCCACCAAGCATTTAGGGTTGAATAGAATTCTATCCTTTCTCTCTTTTTAGTATTTGCAATTTTTGCACTTTGTAATTACAACTTTGACATTTGATAATTGCACTTTTGCACTTGGGCTTGGACATGGGCTTGGACATGGGCTTTTAGGCTTCATTTAGGCGTTTATTCTTTATGTAAATAAATACTCAAGGCCTGCACACATTAAATAATAAAACATTAGTAATAGTGCATAATTGTAGGAATAATATGAAAATGTGATGGTAAATGGATGACAATTATGCATTTTTCACTACCTATCACACCCCCACACTTATCTTTTTTCTCATCCTCGAGTAAAAATCAAAAAGAAAAAGAAAACTAATCTAGCTAACTCACTTTCGTAGGAATCACGGTCGCACTTAGCATGTGCAACAAACCGTTAAACCCCTAGGTTACCCTAGAGGACGAGTGTTGTCTCGTGAGGGTTTTCAGCAGATTACACCCACAAAATCCATAAAAAGGAAAATATTTGAAATATATTTGAAGAAACTAAGTAGTCTATAAGTTTTAGGATTATCATTTTTATTCATTCTTAAACCTAGTCTTTATAAAGTAAATTGTTATCCATTTTAGGTAAGGATCAAATTGAATTTTTGTATAGTCTTTTTCGTTACCAAAAGTCATATGCACCCTTGTGAATCTAGGAATTCCTTAACTTGGACTTTCATGCCTCTTTATTATTATTATGATTATTTTTTTCTCTTTTTTTTAATATGTATAACTTATCTAATTTTCTTTCGTGTAAGTATCAAGGCTTCTTGAGGCCCTTATACCTAACTAATTGACTATTAGATGTGTTAATACATATATAATATTTCTTAGTTTTCTTAGGCTTTCTAATCCACCCATGTAGCGAACTTAAAGTCGGTGACTCTCAAACTGGTTGGTTTTAGGGCACCGGGTGAGAAAACACCCTACGGACTCAAATTCGAGTGAACTAGGCCACAAAACTAAGGATGCTTATTTATAAACTCACCTTTAGGCGTGAATACTTATGCTTCTTGAGGCACATGTATCCAGCTTAATTAGTGATTTTTTTTATTTTTTATTTTTTATATGAGGCACAAGGGTCTTTGTCTTAGAATCCTAGATATGCATTAGGTATGCACATTTCATTAAGGTAAAAATCAAGACTAATTACTTATTCAATTTCTCCTCCTATACCTAAAAATTAAACAATTTATTTATTTTGACAAGTTTTTAGAAATTTTAATCATGATTTTCCTAATTCTTAAAACTAACTTAGATTTCTTTCAAAAGACAAGTCAAAATATTGTCCTTTTTATCAAATATTTTTTTTATGTGAGAACAAATAAAGAGAAAAGAATAAAGAATATTATATATATATATATTTATTTTTTAATTTTTTATTATTATTACTTTACATACCCTTTCCTCACACTTGTTTCATGCATTGTCCCTAATGTATGAATGAAATGCATGGATGCATGAATTGGCAGAAAGATATAGTTACCGATACAGTGGGTCAAAAAGACCCATGACTGCTTTTACTTCCGGAACTGATTCCAAAAAGATTTTAAGACGTTGACCATTTACCTTGAATGTATTGCCATTTTTCGGGTCGTAGATCTCTATGGCTCCGTGTGGAAACACAGTCTTAACAATGAAGGACCCTGTCCATCTAGATTTTAACTTGCCGGAAAAGAGATGAAGTCTAGAGTTATAGAGTAACACTTTTTGTCGTTGGACGAAAGTTTTTCTCGTGATGAACTTATCATGAAAAACCTTAACCCTATCCTTCGCAATTTTCGCATTGTCATATGCTTCGTTCCTCAATTCCTCTAGTTCAGAAATTTGCAATTTTCGAAGCTCACTGGCCTTATCTATATCGAAATTCAGTTGCTTAATTGCCCATAAGGCCCGGTGCTCTAGCTCAACAGGAAGGTGGCAAGCTTTTCCAAAGACTAGTCTGTAGGGAGACATTCCTAGCATCGTCTTAAAGGCAGTCCTATATGCCCATAGGGCATCCACCAATTTGGTGGACCAGTCCTTCCTATTCTGATTCACAGTTTTCTCCAAGATGAGCTTGACTTGCCTATTGGAAACTTCTACCTGTCCACTAGTTTGAGGATGGTAGGGCGTAGATAACTTGTGAGTTATGGCGTATTTTCGCATGAGAGCTTCAAAAGTTCTATTGCAAAAATGTGTACCATTGTCACTAATTATGGCACGAGGGGTTCCAAAGCGCGAGATGATGTTTTCTTTCAAGAATTTGACAACAACTTTGTTGTCATTTGTCTTGCAAGGGACGGCTTCAACCCATTTTGATACGTAATCTACGGCCAACAAGATGTATTGGTGCCCAAACAAATTAGGGAAGGGTCCCATAAAATCAATGCCCCAGACATCGAAAAGTTCTACTTCTAGAATTGGATTTAGGGGCATCATATTTCGTTTGAAAATTCTTCCTATCATTTGACATCTTGTGCAAGTTTTGTTGGCCCAAAGGCCATTATCCCAGTTATTTTGATGATAACAAAACATATTTAGTTATGTATTTAACATGTTTTATTTCAGAATATTTCAGGTTATTTAACAGGTTGTTTTTGACGGCTCCGCTAAAAGACTCACAAGTTTGGACGCCGCTAAAATGAAGATTCCCAAGCTACGCACAACTAGGATGCTTTGGGATCAAGATGATGAAGTGAAGATCAAGACAAGATCAAAACGACAAAGAAAAACAAAATTTGTAATTGTATTTTTATTTTAGACATTTTGTCAAAACTAGATATTAGAAGTAGAGCTATGGGATCATCACACACACACATTTCAGTTAGGCTTCAAAAAGATTTTTCAATTCCATTTCTAACTTAGTTTTTAAAAGAGAACATATTTGAAAATACGCGTTTTAGAAAAACAATAGTTTTTGGAAAAACATTTTCATTGAAAAACAAGTTTGTGTTCAAAAGAATTTTATCAAACTACTTTTAACATGTTTGAAGTATGACACATGCTTATACTTCATGTTTTTTACAAGTTCCAAAATCTTACCCAAAACCCAAAACCAAAACCAAGATTTTCTGGTTCTGGAAGTTCTGTTTTTTCAGAACTTACAGTGACCGGTCGACCGGCCCGGTCGACCGATGTGCACAATACTGTGCACGTCTATATCAGTCGACCGACCCGGTCGACCGAAGTTCATTTACGTTTACGGGAGTTTTCGGTCGACCGGACCGGTCGACCGGTGAGCCCCAACGGTCATATTTTTGACCGTTGGCGGTCGACCGACCCGGTCGACCGGACTCTGTCAAAAGTTCTGACAGGTCCAACAGCTAGTTTTTCTGACTGTTTTTCTTTTTGGGATTTGTCTCCAACGAGTTTTTGAGGCTGTTTTTGACCCCTATAAATAGAGGGTCACCTCATATTGATTAGACAACTATTGCAAAATATTTCTTAAGAGTTTTACAAAGATTTTCAAAGCTTTCCTTCATAAAAGATTTTCCAAAGCCTAAATTTCCAACACCCAACTTGTGGCCTACTCTCTACCTTCTCTCTAGATTTTGCACACCACAATCCCAAACTTTACATCTACATATTTGGTTTTAGGATTGTGCTAGTGAGCTTTTGTAAAGTGATCAAGTGTGATCACTCATTTCTTCTTGGAGTGAAGTTGTAGAGGCATCGGCCTCAAGGGAGCTAGTAAGCTTCGGGTGGTGTTGCGGCATCACAAGTGTAAGGGACAAGTGTGTCCTTGTATTGGCGATCCGGTGGGATCAACGATAGTAGTGCAAATCCTTCAAGTGTGAAGGCGGGGACGTAGAGCGTGGCTCGAACCTCAGAAACACATCCTTGCGTTTGCGTTTGATCAATTTTCTCTAACTCTACTCCTTTCAATTCTTGCACCTTAATTGTTGTATTTATTGCAAGCCTTTATTTGTGCTATTTGTGTGTGAAAGTTTTAATTCCGCAAAATTGCCATAATTCATATAGCCATCACCTATTCACCCTCCCTCTAGGTGATTTCAAGTTTTGCAAAACTCGAATGCGTTTTTGAACACAGTTGGTGAATAAAAGCCACTTTGTAGGATCTTCCTGGCAGTTTTGCGGGGATCAAAGTGTCCACCGCAAACAAATTCATGACAAAAGGCTAGAACGCTTCTAGTCTCCTCATCGGGGATACATCTCCTAATAATTTGGTCGCTACAATATTTGAAAAGGTATGGATCTTCCCATATGTAATACCGCACTTGAGACAAGAATCGGTATCTATCCTGTTTTGACCAATTAGGTGGTGTTTGGTTTGTGACTAAGTAATTTACTATGTCGGCAAACCATGGTTCCTTAGAGATGGCTAGAAGTTGTTCATCGAGAAAATTGTCTTTGATGGGCAGTTCGTCGGAAGGTGCGTTTGGCACACGAGAGAGATGGTCTGCAACAACATTTTCAACACCTTTTTTATCTCGAATTTCGAGATCAAATTCTTGAAGGAGAAGGATCCAACGAATGAGTCGGGCCTTCGCATCTTTTTTTAGCATTAGGTATCGAAGTGCAGAATGGTCGGTGAAAATCGTGATCTTGGTCCCAAGTAGGTATGGGCAAAATTTCTCCAAAGCGAACACTACTGCCAAGAATTCCTTCTCGGTAGTAGTATAGTTCATTTGGGCGTCATTGAGTGTCCTACTCGAATAATAGATCACGTGCTGCTTGTTATCCTTACGCTGTCCTAAGACAGCGCCTATTGCAAAATCTGAGGCATCGCACATGATCTCAAAAGGTTTGGACCAGTCCGGAGGTGAGATGATAGGTGCAGAAATAAGTTCCACTTTCTACTTTTCCCAAGCACTATTACACCTATCGTTAAAGATAAAGGGCACGTCTTTAGGTAGAAGGTTTGTAAGGGGTCTAGCAATTTTGCTAAAATCCTTAATGAACCTACGATAAAACCCAACGTGTCCTAAGAAAGACCGAATCACGCATCGTGGAATTAAAAGTTTGGCTATGATTTCCACCTTAGCCTTGTCCACTTTGATCCCTTCCCTAGATATCTCATGACCTAGGACAATCCCATGCTGCACCATGAAGTGGCACTTTTCCCAATTGAGGGTCAAGTTCTTTTCGGTGCATCTATTCAGTACTAACTCCAAGTGATGGAGACAATGGTCAAATGAATTTCCATAGACGGAGAAGTCGTCCATGAAAATCTCTAAAAGCGCTCGACCATATCAGAAAAGAGGCTTAACATATAACGTTGGAATGTGGCGGGGGCATTACATAGGCCGGAAGGCATTCGACGATAGGCAAATGTCCCAAATGGGCACGTGAACGTTGTCTTTTCTTGGTCCTCCGGGGCTATAGGGATTTTGTTATACTCTGAATAACCGTCCAAGAAACAGTAATACTCATGACCGGCTAATCGTTCCAGCATTTGGTCGATAAATGGGAGAGGAAAATGATCTTTCCTAGTGGCGGCGTTCAACTTGCGATAGTCTATGCACACTCGAACCTTGGTAGGCAATCGTGTTTGCACTAACTCATGCTTGTCGTTTTCTACCACAGTAAAGCTGGACTTCTTAGGGACCACATGCATTGGGCTAACCCATTCGCTATCAGAAATGGGATAAATGATCCCATTATCTAAAAGTTTCACTATTTCAGCTTGTACAGCCTCTTGCACGAGTGGGTTTAGCCTACGCTGTGGATCCCGCTTCAGTTTAACCCCTTCTTCTAGATGAATTCGATGCTGAACTATCGTAGGGCTTAGTCCCTTGATATCTGCCATAGTCTAGCCAATGGCTTCATATGTCTCCTAAGGGTTGCCAATAGATCTTCCTCTTGCCTATCAGTCAAATTGGATGCAACTATGACCGGTAACGTCTCTTGTTCACCTAGGTAGGCGTACTTAAGATGTTTAGGCAAGGCCTTTAACTCCAATGAAGGAGGTGGCTCGATGGGTGGAGGTGTTAAGCTTGACTTTTCCATCTCTATAGAACTTGGATTTGCTGCCAATTCGATCTCATCAAGGTTGAGATCACTTGATTCTAAGTCTTCCTCTTCCTCTGACTCTAGTGTGATCTCCTCATCGTGCTCACTCGTCATGTTTTCAATGAAGTTAACCTCAAAGGGTTGGTCGGTCATGTCGTAGGGATGCTTACCTAAGTTGAAAATATTGACTTCCTTGGTCATATCCCCAAAAGTCAATCTCATGGATCCGTTTCTACAATTTATGATTGTATTCGCGGTTTCTAGGAACGGTCATCCTAAGATGACGGGAGTTTGGGACCTAGGATTAGACACAGGTTGTGTCTCTAAAACAATGAAATCGACTGGGTAAATGAATTCTCCTACGCGTATGAGGACATCATTGATCTCTCCCTTAGGAACTTTGATTGAGCGATTAGCCAATTGAATAGTAACTTGGGTTGGGTTGAGTTCACCTAATCCAAGTTGTTGATATACGGAGAAAGGGAGCAAATTGATGCTAGCTCCTAAATCGAGGAGTGCTCAATTGATTTCAGCTCGACCTATGGTGCAAGAGATGGTAGGGCAACCAGGGTCCTTGTACTTGACTGGGATCTGGTTGGACAATAGCTCACTAATATTAGTGGCTAGAAAAACCTTCTTAGGCACATTAATCTTTCTTTTCTTGGTGCACATGTCCTTAAGGAATTTGGCATAACTAGGGACCTGTTGGATTGCATCAAGAAGTGGGATGTTGAGCCTAACTTGATTGAACACCTCTAGTAGTTTCTCCATATGTGCATTGTTGTTGCTTCTAAGCCTATTTGGAAATGGGGCTATGGCTGGTGCACCTGTCCTGCTGACTTTTCAACTTCAGTTTCATTGGAGCTGGGTGGAATGGGAGTGGAGCTAGATGGAATGGATGACTGAGATGGATCCTGTGGCATGGATACTTGATTATCAACTTGTTTCCCTGATCTGAGTATATGAACCAAGTTACACTGGTTTGGGTCTTGAGCCTCATTGGCTAGCCTAGGATTCCTAGGATTTGGCAATGGTTGACTCGGTAGAGTTCCCCTTTGTCTCTCTTGTTGGTTCAATTGGATCTCTATCCTAGTTAAGACTTGAGCCAGCGTGTCGTGGCTTTTAACTAGAGTGTCCACCTTTCTTTCCATATTTGAGTGTCTTGTCTCCATTTGTGAATTTTGGAAAGAGGGTGGAGGATTTTGACTAGGGAAATTTTGTTGATAGGGCGGATTTTGGAAATTGTTGGAGAATTTGGGCCTAGTTTGATCATTGTTGCTTGGGCCCCATGAAAAATTGGGATGATTTCTCCAACCGGGATTGTAGTTGGGCGAATATGGATTGTTGGCGGGCCTTGTGAAGGCCGCACTCATATGTTCGGGCAAGCTTTGATGCGCGATAAAGACGGGACATTCCTCGAACACATGGTTCATATCTTGACAATAAGTACAGACCGCCGAAGATGTTGGGCTGACTTGGTTCACAGAGACTGGTTCTTTTATTTCAAGAGCTTCTAGTCTTCGCATCACAGCAGCTAACTTAGCATCGGTTGCTATGTTGGCCTCAATGGAATGGATACCTCCTTTAGAAGAAGCAGAGTCATTAGTCCTAAATTTTTCCGGAGTTGGTTCCCATTGAATGGTATTATCAGCTAATTCTTCATATAATAACCATCCTTCATTTTCATTCTTGTTCAGAAATCCTCCTTGGCACATGGATTCTAACAGCGTTTTAGTTTGATATTCTAATCCATCATATAGAACTTGGCAAAGTCGCCATTTCTCTATCCCATGGTGAGGGCATTGGGCAAGGAGGTCCTTAAAATGTTCGAAATATTTCCAAAAGGTTCATTGGCTGTTTGCTTAAACTGTAAGATGCTCTTCCTAATTAGTGCAGTCTTGTGGACGAGATAAAATTTCTTTAAGAAGGCCTTAGCGAAATTATCCCACGAAGATATTGAACCGACCTCTAGACTGTAGAGCCATTTCTTTGCTAAGTCTTTCAAAGCAAAGGGAACAACCGTAGTTTGATGGCATCTTCTCCTAACTTGGGTATCTTCATCATGAGATATACTTCCTCAAATTCCCTTATGAAGAAGTATGCATCCTCGGATTCAAGTCCATGAAATTTGGGAAGAGTGTTGATGTATTGTGGCTTGAGCTCAAATTGGTCAACACCTTCATCGGTTAACTTGATGCAAGAAGGAAGAGAGGTCCTAATAGGATAGAACCTATCTTGGAGTGACAGTGGCTGTGCCATGTGTGAGTCGGGCTTTTGCTCGGGTGGTGAACTAGTTCTAGTTAGCCTGGATGTAAGTGGGTCTCTCGACCAAGCGGACATGCACAATTAGCAAACAAGTTCACCCAATCAATCAAATAAAAAAGAAAAACAAACAAAATTCCTAATCTAGGGTAAGCCTTGACCTAGACGACTCCTAACTTTAGATTGTCCATAGGAGGTCTATTGCCGACCTTAACCACAAGTTAATCGGCCAGGCAGGTGGCAAGACCGATGGGAGGTTTTCCGTCAAAGACGTTCCTTAATTAAATAACCACCGATCTTCGGGCTTTCGGCCCTCAATCCCCTGCCTAGACACCGATTTGGTAAGAGTTAATTTCGAACAACTTCCCCCTTCAGCCAATCTCCGAGTGAGTTGATTTGTCACATACATTGCATTTATGTTGTCACTTTACCATACTTGTTTGCTAATAAATGATATTAATAATTGTCTTTTTCTTTGCTAAATGTAGGCCCAAATGTTCAAAGAAATAAATGAGGAACAAGCCCAAAAGCCCACTTTATTCTGAAATAATTCAGATTAAACTCGAAGTGAAGAAATCTGGGTTATCAAGGAGTTGAGAAAATCCCTCCTTGAATCGAGGAATCGAAGCTAGAAAATCAAATGCTGATTCAGTCAGTGGTTGAAGAAGTAACAAGAAAATAAGCTGGACATACGAGAAGTCCTTCACCCAAGATAGCTCCCCCCTCTTGGTGTGGCCACCTGGCCACACCTTTGCCGCAAAATCGCGGCAATAGCCGCGTTTTTGCGGCAATCTTGGGGAGTTAGGGGGAGCGTTTGCTCCCCCGACCTCCCCGGGATCGTGGTTGTTGGGTTTTTGGCTATAAATACCTCTTTCAGCAAGGGAAAAAGGGCGAAGACTAGGATTAAATTTTGCACTTATTTTCTTAGGATCTAGGTTCATTGTTAGCTAGAAAGAAAGTTGTAATCTTGCTTTTTAAGTTGTAGTCCAGTTTCAAAATTTTGTGAGAGAGAGAACTGAGAGCTTGTACTTGAAGGTTGAAGTGACATCAATACAAAGGTCGGGCCGATTTCTCTTTCACTTGCAGTACGGTATGCTTTACATTATGTCGTTGTTTTCTTCGCTTTCCATGAGTAGCTAAACGTTTTCTGGGCTAGCTAT
Organism: Agave tequilana; assembly: GCA_038442645.1. Taxonomy (NCBI): domain Eukaryota; kingdom Viridiplantae; phylum Streptophyta; class Magnoliopsida; order Asparagales; family Asparagaceae; genus Agave; species Agave tequilana. The sequence goes on along the minus strand of JAVJIF010002588.1, from coordinate 26,099 downwards.
CGACTCTCTATTATTTTCTTCTCTTCTGTTTTTAAAAGCAAAGTCCCGATGACTCATATGCATGCCTCCCTTAAAAGCCTTTCTTTTTGAAAGTGTTCTTGAAGGCACATGAGGATGGGCATAGATAGTTGAATTCACTATTCTCTCTTGATCTTCTTGTGAATCATTTTTAATTCATTCTTGCTTCTTCGCGCTTTATGTTTTAATATCTGATTCCAACTCTTTCTTGAAGATAAAGAACTCAACCCCTCTACATCTTATGTGCTTTACTCAAAGCTCTCTAAAAAGAATCAACTTTAAGTCTTGCAAATGAACCCGAGGGACTTAATATTTTAAGAGAAGAATGAACAAGTGAGTAGGAAGATAGTAAGCCCAGATTTGATTTCATATTATAAAACAACATCACAACTCTTAAAGTTTTTTACAAATCACTTTCTCCAAATCCTTTTCTGAAAGTTGAAATTTCTCTTTTTCATCTCTTTTCCTTCCATTCTCTTTTTCTTAAAAAACTGACACACTTCTTTGTTTCTATTTACTTCACCGAAACGCTTCTATCGCATCCCTCCTCGTGGACTCGACCCGTTAGCCACAAGCTACACGGTATATTCTTAACTTCATTGGTTGTTTCATTTACTTTAGCAATCAATTTTTGGCGCCGTTGCCGGGGAGGGAACGGTGTAGTTGTTTTAACAACTTTTGTGTGTTTGTTTCAGGGACTCGAAGATCAAGATCTAGCATTCAAGCTTTGCCAAGAAGACTTGAAAATTCTGTGCCCCTACTCTCGAAAGTAGGAAACAGAATTTCAAGAAATTGCTTTGTAAATCTGAAAATTTTTTGGGACTACTAAAAACTTTGTTTTGCAGGACATATTGCTCGCAAAAACTTTAGTTTTTATATGTCATATTTGTGCTAGTTTGTTATCACCATCCCTGTTTTAATCCAACAGTAATTTGAATGATTGTGAATTGTTTAAAAAAAACGTTTAGACTTGCATTCTAGGCATTTGTCTAATTACGTTTTCTTTACAATTACTGTTGAAGAGAGCTGGAGACAAGGTATGTATGCATAGCATATAGTTTAGGAAACATTCTTGGGTGTTATTGCTTTTGAATGCTACTTTCCTATATCTTGCACACTTGCACTAATCAATTCTAAGGGCAAAACCCTAATCAAGATAAGGTGGGGAAGTCATTACCCTTCCTTAGCCCACAAACCATCTCCAAGCACGCACAACCTAAGCCTAATTAAAATTTGATAGACGTTGGCCTTAGGGACATCTCGAACTCAATAGGAGATTATCCTAAAGAGGAAAAGTGTTGGAAATTGACTCCTGTAAAATCAGTGTCAAGGAAAGGGATTGAGGGCCGAAAGCCCGAAGAGTTGTGGTTATTTAATTAAGGAACGTCATTTGACGGAAAACCTCCCACCACTCTTGCCCCGACCTGGCTGATTAGCTTGTGGTCAAGGTCTACATTCTACCTCTTGTGGACAATCAACCAGTTAGGAGTTGTTTAGGTCAAGGATACCTTAGACTAGGCTTGGTTGATTTTCATTGTTGACTACTGTTTGAACTTGTTGTGATTGTGATTGTGATTGTGTATGCAAGTGTGGTCGAGAGACCCTAATTCATCTAGGTTGACTAGACACACATCACCACCTAAGTTTGAACCAAGACCAGATCCGGTAATGGCTCAATCCACATCACTGCAGGATAGGTTCTACCCCATTAGGACCTCACTTCCATCATGCATCTCACTTCCATCGGTTGGTGAATACAATTTTGAGCTCAAGCCTCAATTCATCAACACACTCCCCAAATTTCATGGTCTAGAGTCTGAAGATGCCTACTTCTTCATAAGAGAATTTGAGGAAGTATGTCTTATGATGAAAATCCCACACCTTGTAGATGATGCTATTAGGTTGAGATTTATCCCGTTTGCACTTAAGGACCTAGCAAAAAAGTGGCTCTACAGCTTAGCAGCCGGTTCCATCACATCTTGGGATGGTTTCATCAAGGTCTTCTTGAAGAAATTCTATCCTATCCATAAAACCGCTCTCATTAGAAAGACGATCATGCAATTTAAGCAAGAGCCTAGTGAACCGTTCTGGAGGTACTTTGAACGCTTTAAGGACCTCCTTGTCCAATGTCCACATCATGGAATAGAGAAATAGCGACAATGCCAAATTCTCTATGACGGTTTAGACTATTCCACCAAACCCTCCTAGAAAGTATGTGCCAAGGGGTTTCTTGCAGAAAGATGAAGATGAGGGATGGGATTTGTATGAAAATTTAGCTGAGAAAACTATCCAATGGGAATCTGCGAGTGAGACCCCTAAGAATCCTAACTCCATCTCTTCGAAAGGAGGTCTCCATTCCATAGAATCGTCCATCGCTAATGAGGCTAAGTTAGCTAATTTAGCTAGAAGACTGGAAGCTCTAGAGACAAAAGAACCAAGTCCAGTCAATCAAGTCAGCCCGAACCAATTTCCACCCCCGGGCTGCACTTATTGTCAAGCCATGAACCATGTGTTTGAGGAATGCCCAGTGTTTCAAGCTCAGCAGTCCTACCACGAACCGATGAATGCGGCCTTTTCAAGGCCGAACAATAACCCTTACGCCCCAACGTACAATCCCGGCTGGAGAAATCACCCAAATTTCTCATGGAGCCAGAACAACAATGACCATTCACGATCCAATCATGCTAACCACTTCCATCAAGGTAACAATTCTTCCAATCATCAACCCAACTTCTCCAATTTCCATCATAATTCTCCCAACCATCCACCAAGCTTTCCAAATTATCAACAGAACTTTCCTAACCAATCTCCACAATCCTCCTTCCAGAATCCTCAATTGGAAAGGAGAATGACTGACTTTGAAAGGAACATGGAGAGATATATGAAAAATCAAGACACTCTCATGCAAACCATTCAGAGGTTAGAGGTTCAAATGAGCCAACTAGCCAACCCACAGAATGAGAGACAAAAGGGTACCCTGCCTAGTCAGCCAGTCACCAATCCGAGGAATTCCCAACAAGCTCATTTGGCTGAGGATCCTTCATTCAATCAATGTAATGCTGTGCATACATTGAGGTCAGGAAAGAAAGTTGATAACCAAGTGTCAACACCCACCAATCCTATTCAGCACAACCACAATTAAGCTTCCACCTCATCCAATCCAAGCTCTTCCAAATCTGACGAGTCTGAAAAAGACAAGTCAGCCAGCCAGGTGCACCAGCCTATAGTACCATTTCCGAATAGGCTGAAAAACAATAAGCAAAATCCGCACATGGACAAGATAATAGAGATGTTTAATTAAGTGAAAATAAATGTGCCACTTCTTGATGCCATCCAACAAGTTCCTTCCTATGCTAAGTTTCTTAAGGACATGTGCACCAAGAAGAGAAAGACTAATGTTCCTAAGAAAGTCTTCCTAGCCACTAATATTAGTGAGCTATTTTCGGGTCCTATTCCTGTCAAGTACAAAGATCCAGGTAGCCCTACCATTGCCTGCACAATAGGACAAGCCGAGATTAGTCGTGCACTACTTGATTTGGGGGCAAGTATCAACTTGCTCCCATTCTCTGTTTATCAACAACTCGGGTTGGGTGACCTTAGTCCAACTCGAGTCACCATCCAACTGGCTGACCGTTCTGTTAAAGTTCCAAAAGGGGAAATTAATGATGTCCTGATCCGGGTAGGGGAGTTCATATACCCTGTCGATTTCATAGTTTTGGAGACACAACCTGTGTCCAACTCCAATCGTAGGGCTCAAACTCCGGTCATCCTAGGTCGACCATTCCTTGCCACTGCTAATGCCATCATCAATTGCAGGAATGGGTCTATGAGATTAACCTTTGGAGACATGACTAGAGAAGTCAATGTCTTCCATCTAGGAAAACAACCCCGTGACATCGAGGACCAAACTTTTGAAGTAAACCAAATTGAGAACTTGATAAGTGAACACGGGGAAGAATTGGAATCAGAAATGGAGATTGACTTCGAATTAGAGTCTGATGACTTTAATCTCGATCAGGTGGTAGATTCTGCCGTGAATTAGGCTTCAAACCCGATTTCACTAACTATGGAGCCAACAGATTTGACTAGTCCTTCTAGTGAGCCTTCCTCTTCCTTAGAATTGAAAGCCCTTCCTGCGCATCTCAAGTACGCCTATCTAGGCGAACAAGAGACCTTTCCCGTCATCATTGCCTCCCATTTAAATGACGGGGAAGAAAAAGATTTGAAAGATATTCTAAGAAAACATAAGGAAGCCATCGGGTGGACTATGACTGATATCAAGGGATTAAGTCCAACCATCGTTCAACACCGCATCCATCTCAATGAAGATGCCACACCCAAGAGAGACCCGCAGCGTAGGTTAAACCCTATAATGCAAGAGGCTGTTCATGCTGAAATCATAAAACTCTTAGACAATGGGATAATTTATCCCATTTCGGATAGCCAATGGGTCAGTCCTGTCCATGCGGTCCCAAAGAAATCTGGTTTCACCGTAGTGGAAAACGAGAACAAAGAGTTGGTTCAAACTCGACTTCCCACGAAGATTCGAGTTTGCATTGACTATAGGAAACTAAATGCTGCAACTCGTAAGGACCACTTTCCACTTCCCTTCATTGATCAGATGCTTGAACGTTTAGCGGGTCACGAGTACTACTGTTTCTTGGACGGTTACTCGGGCTATAACCAGATCCCTATCGCTCCTGAGGACCAAGAAAAGACCACGTTTACCTGTCCATTTGGGACATTTGCTTATCGTCGAATGCCATTCGGCTTATGCAATGCCCCAGCAACGTTTCAACGTTGCATGTTGAGTCTTTTCTCTGACATGGTAGAGCGCTTCTTAGAAATCTTCATGGATGATTTCTCCATCTACGGAGATTCATTCACTCAATGTCTCCACCATCTTGAACTCGTCCTCCAACGTTGTGCTGAAAAACATTTGACACTAAACTGGGAGAAATGCCACTTCATGGTGAAACATGGAATTGTCTTGGGTCATGAAATATCCAAGAAAGGAATAGAAGTGGATAGAGCCAAAATCGAGGTTATTGCTAAGCTTCCCATGCCCAAATGCGTTAAGGACATTAGATCCTTCCTAGGACACGCTGGTTTCTACCGTAGATTTATCAAGGATTTTAGCAAAATTGCTAGGCCCTTGACTAATCTGTTAGCTAAGGATGTGTCCTTCACTTTCGATGCTGACTGCATCACTTCTTGGGAGAAGCTTAAGAGAGAGCTGATTTCTGCACCAATCATATCTGCCCGGATTGGTCTAAGCCGTTTGAGATTATGTGCGACGCTTCTGATTTTGCCATAGGCGCTGTCCTAGGACAACGTACTGATAGCAAGCAGCATGTGATCTACTACTCTAGTAGGACTCTCAATGACGCTCAACTGAACTACACTACGACCGAGAAGGAATTCTTGGCAGTAGTGTTTGCCTTAGAGAAGTTTCGTCCCTACCTACTAGGGTCCAAAACTACCATCTTCACCGATCATTCTGCACTTAGGTATCTCATGATGAAGAAGGATGCCAAGGCCCGACTCATTCGTTGGATCCTCCTTCTTCAAGAATTTGATCTCGAAATTCGAGACAAGAAAGGTGTAGAAAATGTCGTTGCTGACCATCTCTCACGGATTCCCAATTCTCCATGCAACGAATTACCCATCAATGAGGATTTTCCTGATGAACATCTCTTAGCTATCTCTAGGGAACCTTGGTTTGCTGATATAGTGAACTACTTAGTCACAAACCAAACTCCATCTCATTGGTCCAAAAATGACGTTTACCGGTTCTTATCCCAAGTCCGGTACTTCTTTTGGGAGGAACCGTATCTTTTCAAGTACTGTTCTGACCAAATTATTAGGAGATGCATTCCCGATGAGGAGGTTAGGAGTGTTCTGTCCTTTTGTCACGAACTTGCATGCGGTGGACACTTTGGTCCCCGCAAGACTGCTGAAAAGGTACTACAAAGTGGGTTTTATTGGCCCACTCTGTTCAAGGATGCCTATGAATATTGCAAGACGTGCCCTAGATGCCAAATGGTAGGTAGGATCTCACCTCGAAATATGATGCCCCTCAACCCAATTCTAGAAATAGAACTCTTTGATGTTTGGGGCATCGACTTTATGGGTCCATTTCCTAACTCATTTGGGAACCAACACATATTGGTTGCTGTGGACTACGTGTCCAAATGGGTAGAAGCCATTCCTTGTAAAACTAATGATAACAAAGTTGTCATAAAGTTTTTGAGAGAGAACATTTTTTCCCGCTTCGGAACCCCTCGTGCTATCATCAGTGATAATGGCACCCACTTTTGCAATAGATCTTTTGAAGCCCTTATGCGAAAGTATGCCATAACTCACAAGTTGTCCACACCATATCATCCTCAAACCAGTGGGCAAGTTGAGGTTTCAAATAGACAAGTCAAACTTATATTGGAGAAAACTGTGAACCAAAACCGGAAAGATTGGTCCTTAAAACTTGTAGATGCTCTATGGGCCTACAGGACCGCTTTCAAGACGATTTTAGGAATGTCTCCCTATAGGTTAGTCTATGGCAAACCTTGTCACTTGCCCGTTGAGTTAGAGCACCGAGCCTTATGGGCAATCAAGCAGTTGAATTTCGATTTGACTAAGGCCGGTGACCTTCGAAAATTACAAATTTCCGAATTGGAGGAATTGAGAAATGAGGCCTATGAAAATGCTAGGATCACTAAAGATAGAGTGAAGATTTTCCATGACAAGCACATCATAAGAAAAACCTTTGTCCCTGGTCAAAAAGTCTTACTCTACAATTCTAGGCTTCATCTTTTCTCAGGAAAATTGAAATCACGATGGACTGGGCCATTCGTTGTAAAGACCGTGTTTCCACACGGCGCAGTTGAGATCAGTGACCCCAAGAATGGAAATGACTTTAAGGTAAATGGTCAACGCCTTAAACCTTTCTTGGAATCGGTGCCGGTAGATGAAACGGTAATGGTTTTTTTTTGACCCAGTGTATCAGTAACTTTCCTCCTTTCCATTTTATTTCATGCAATTATACATTTCTTTCATACATTGGGGACAATGCATGAGATAAGTGTGGGGGAGGGTTCTAACATAGCTGATATAAAAAAAAAAGAAAAAAGAAAAAAATGGATATATAAAAAAAAAAATTTTTTTTTTTGAAAAAGGGTAGACAATATTTTGATATATTTTTTGTAAGTATTTAAGTCAATTTTAAGGAATAGGAGAATCATAATTAGGATTTCTTTCACTTGGTCAAAATAAGATAACTTGTTTGATTTTTAGGGTTAGGAAGAAAATCTGGGAAAGTAATTTAGTCTTGATATTTACCTTGATGACATATGCACACAAAATACACTTACACACTTAGGGTTTGAAAACAGAGACTCTTATGCCTTATATATAAAAAAAAAAAAGAAAAAAAAGAGTCTAATTATTGAGTAGCTAGGTGCTTTGGCCTAAGCAAGCCTTAGTATTTATGCAAAAGATAATTAGACAAGTTTGAAAAAAAAAAAAAAGTATTCTCTGATTAAGCTGGGTACTTATGCCTCAGGAAGCATAAGTATTCACGCCTAAAAGGGGTACCTCGTATAAATAATGTGTATCCTCTGATTAAGCTGGGTATTTATGCCTCAGGAAGCATAAGTATTCACGCCTAAAAGGGTTACATAGTATAAATAAAAACCTTAGTTTCGTGGCCTTATCTGCTCGGGTGTTTAGGTCCTTAGGGGTGTTTTCTCACCTGGTGCCCTAAAACCGTCTAGTTTGGGTGTCACCGACTGAAAGCTCGTTACATGGGCAGATTAGAAAGCCTAATGAAATGGAGGAATAAAAGTTCACAATAAAATAAATAAATATGAGGCATAGGAGTTAATGTTGAAGAACCCTTAGTAAACTTCACAGTCACGATGGTGCATACGACTCAGGGTAAATTAATAGACTAGATGAGAAGTACAGTTTGACTCCTTACTTTAATTGACAACATGTTTTTGAATGGAGACTAAGTTTAGGAATGAAAATTTTGATATTCCTATAACTTATAGATTACTTAAACTCTCACAAATATACTTCAAATATTTTCACCTTCCATAAAAAAAAAATAATAAAAAAAAAAATGCTTTTCGAAAATACTAACCTTTTCTCTTCCTTTTTGGATTTTGTGGGTGTAATCCGCTGAAAACCCTCACGAGACAAAACTCGTCCTCTAGGGGTGACCTAGAGGTTCAACGGCTTGTTGCACATGCTCAGTGCAATCGAGTGACCTGCGAAAGTGATCTAATAATTGATTCAAGTTAGTCTAATGTTTTGCTAGAGGGCGAGCAAAAGATAAGTGTGGGGGTGTGATTTGTCACATACATTGCATTTATGTTGTCACTTTACCATACTTGTTTGCTAATAAATGATATTAATAATTGTCTTTTTCTTTGCTAAATGTAGGCCCAAATGCTCAAAAAATAAATGAGGAACAAGCCCAAAAGCCCACTTTATTCTGAAATAATTCAGATTAAACTCGAAGTGAAGAAATCTGGGCTATCAAGGAGTTGAGAAAATCCCTCCTTGAATCGAGGAATCGAAGCTAGAAAATCAAATGCTGATTCAGTCAGTGGTTGAAGAAGTAACAAGAAAATCAGCTGGACATACGAGAAGTCCTTCACCCAAGATAGCTCCCCCCTCTTGGTGTGGCCACCTGGCCACACCTTTGCCGCAAAATCGCGGCAATAGCCGCGTTTTTGCGGCAATCTTGGGGAGTTAGGGGGAGCGTTTGCTCCCCCGACCTCCCCGGGATCGTGGTTTTTGGGTTTTTGGCTATAAATACCTCTTTCAGCAAGGGAAAAAGGGCGAAGACTAGGATTAAATTTTGCACTTATTTTCTTAGGATCTAGGTTCATTGTTAGCTAGAAAGAAAGTTGTAATCTTGCTTTTTAAGTTGTAGTCCAGTTTCAAAATTTTGTGAGAGAGAGAACTGAGAGCTTGTACTTGAAGGTTGAAGTGACATCAATACAAAGGTCGGGCCGATTTCTCTTTCACTTGCAGTACGGTATGCTTTACATTATGTCGTTGTTTTCTTCGCTTTCCATGAGTAGCTAAACGTTTTCTGGGCTAGCTATCGACTCTCTTTTGTTTTCTTCTCTTCTGTTTTTAAAAGCAAAGTCCCGATGACTCATATGCATGCCTCCCTTAAAAGCCTTTCTTTTTGAAAGTGTTCTTGAAGGCACATGAGGATGGGCATAGATAGTTGAATTCACTATTCTCTCTTGATCTTCTTGTGAATCATTTTTAATTCATTCTTACTTCTTCGCGCTTTATGTTTTAATATCTGATTCCAACTCTTTCTTGAAGATAAAGAACTCAACCCCTCTACATCTTATGTGCTTTACTCAAAGCTCTCTAAAAAGAATCAACTTTAAGTCTTGCAAATGAACCCGAGGGACTTAATATTTTAAGAGAAGAATGAACAAGTGAGTAGGAAGATAGTAAGCCCAGATTTGATTTCATATTATAAAACAACATCACAACTCTTAAAGTTTTTTACAAATCACTTTCTCCAAATCTTTTTCTGAAAGTTGAAATTTCTCTTTTTCATCTCTTTTCCTTCCATTCTCTTTTTCTTAAAAAACTGACACACTTCTTTGTTTCTATTTACTTCACCGAAACGCTTCTATCGCATCCCTCCTCGTGGACTCGACCCGTTAGCCACAAGCTACACGGTATATTCTTAACTTCATTGGTTGTTTCATTTACTTTAGCAATCAATTTTTGGCGCCGTTGCCGGGGAGGGAACGGTGTAGTTGTTTTAACAACTTTTGTGTGTTTGTTTCAGGGACTCGAAGATCAAGATCTAGCATTCAAGCTTTGCCAAGAAGACTTGAAAATTCTGTGCCCCTACTCTCGAAAGTAGGAAACAGAATTTCAAGAAATTGCTTTGTAAATCTGAAAATTTTTTGGGACTACTAAAAACTTTGTTTTGCAGGACATATTGCTCGCAAAAACTTTAGTTTTTATATGTCATATTTGTGCTAGTTTGTTATCACCATCCCTGTTTTAATCCAACAGTAATTTGAATGATTGTGAATTGTTTAAAAAAACGTTTAGACTTGCATTCTAGGCATTTGTCTAATTACGTTTTCTTTACAATTACTGTTGAAGAGAGCTGGAGACAAGGTATGTATGCATAGCATATAGTTTAGGAAACATTCTTGGGTGTTATTGCTTTTGAATGCTACTTTCCTATATCTTGCACACTTGCACTAATCAATTCTAAGGGCAAAACCCTAATCAAGATAAGGTGGGGAAGTCATTACCCTTCCTTAGCCCACAAACCATCTCCAAGCACGCACAACCTAAGCCTAATTAAAATTTGATAGACGTTGGCCTTAGGGACATCTCGAACTCAATAGGAGATTATCCTAAAGAGGAAAAGTGTTGGAAATTGACTCCTGTAAAATCAGTGTCAAGGAAGGGATTGAGGGCCGAAAGCCCGAAGAGTTGTGGTTATTTAATTAAGGAACGTCATTTGACGGAAAACCTCCCACCACTCTTGCCCCGACCTGGCTGATTAGCTTGTGGTCAAGGTCTACATTCTACCTCTTGTGGACAATCAACCAGTTAGGAGTTGTCTAGGTCAAGGATACCTTAGACTAGGCTTGGTTGATTTTCATTGTTGACTACTGTTTGAACTTGTTGTGATTGTGATTGTGATTGTGTATGCAAGTGTGGTCGAGAGACCCTAATTCATCTAGGTTGACTAGACACACATCACCACCTAAGTTTGAACCAAGACCAGATCTGGTAATGGCTCAATCCACATCACTGCAGGATAGGTTCTACCCCATTAGGACCTCACTTCCATCATGCATCTCACTTCCATCGGTTGGTGAATACAATTTTGAGCTCAAGCCTCAATTCATCAACACACTCCCCAAATTTCATGGTCTAGAGTCTGAAGATGCCTACTTCTTCATAAGAGAATTTGAGGAAGTATGTCTTATGATGAAAATCCCACACCTTGTAGATGATGCTATTAGGTTGAGATTTATCCCGTTTGCACTTAAGGACCTAGCAAAAAAGTGGCTCTACAGCTTAGCAGCCGGTTCCATCACATCTTGGGATGGTTTCATCAAGGTCTTCTTGAAGAAATTCTATCCTATCCATAAAATCGCTCTCATTAGAAAGACGATCATGCAATTTAAGCAAGAGCCTAGTGAACCGTTCTGGAGGTACTTTGAACGCTTTAAGGACCTCCTTGTCCAATGTCCACATCATGGAATAGAGAAATGGCGACAATGCCAAATTCTCTATGACGGTTTAGACTATTCCACCAAAACCCTCCTAGAAAGTATGTGCCAAGGGGTTTCTTGCAGAAAGATGAAGATGAGGGATGGGATTTGTATGAAAATTTAGCTGAGAAAACTATCCAATGGGAATCTGCGAGTGAGACCCCTAAGAATCCTAACTCCATCTCTTCGAAAGGAGGTCTCCATTCCATAGAATCGTCCATCGCTAATGAGGCTAAGTTAGCTAATTTAGCTAGAAGACTGGAAGCTCTAGAGACAAAAGAACCAAGTCCAGTCAATCAAGTCAGCCCGAACCAATTTCCACCCCCGGGCTGCACTTATTGTCAAGCCATGAACCATGTGTTTGAGGAATGCCCAGTGTTTCAAGCTCAGCAGTCCTACCACGAACCGATGAATGCGGCCTTTTCAAGGCCGAACAATAACCCTTACGCCCCAACGTACAATCCCGGCTGGAGAAATCACCCAAATTTCTCATGGAGCCAGAACAACAATGACCATTCACGATCCAATCATGCTAACCACTTCCATCAAGGTAACAATTCTTCCAATCATCAACCCAACTTCTCCAATTTCCATCATAATTCTCCCAACCATCCACCAAGCTTTCCAAATTATCAACAGAACTTTCCTAACCAATCTCCACAATCCTCCTTCCAGAATCCTCAATTGGAAAGGAGAATGACTGACTTTGAAAGGAACATGGAGAGATATATGAAAAATCAAGACACTCTCATGCAAACCATTCAGAGGTTAGAGGTTCAAATGAGCCAACTAGCCAACCCACAGAATGAGAGACAAAAGGGTACCCTGCCTAGTCAGCCAGTCACCAATCCGAGGAATTCCCAACAAGCTCATTTGGCTGAGGATCCTTCATTCAATCAATGTAATGCTGTGCATACATTGAGGTCAGGAAAGAAAGTTGATAACCAAGTGTCAACACCCACCAATCCTATTCAGCACAACCACAATTAAGCTTCCACCTCATCCAATCCAAGCTCTTCCAAATCTGACGAGTCTGAAAAAGACAAGTCAGCCAGCCAGGTGTACCAGCCTATAGTACCATTTCCGAATAGGCTGAAAAACAATAAGCAAAATCCGCACATGGACAAGATAATAGAGATGTTTAATCAAGTGAAAATAAATGTGCCACTTCTTGATGCCATCCAACAAGTTCCTTCCTATGCTAAGTTTCTTAAGGACATGTGCACCAAGAAGAGAAAGACTAATGTTCCTAAGAAAGTCTTCCTAACCACTAATATTAGTGAGCTATTTTCGGGTCCTATTCCTGTCAAGTACAAAGATCCAGGTAGCCCTACCATTGCCTGCACAATAGGACAAGCCGAGATTAGTCGTGCACTACTTGATTTGGGGGCAAGTATCAACTTGCTCCCATTCTCTGTTTATCAACAACTCGGGTTGGGTGACCTTAGTCCAACTCGAGTCACCATCCAACTGGCTGACCGTTCTGTTAAAGTTCCAAAAGGGGAAATTAATGATGTCCTGATCCGGGTAGGGGAGTTCATATACCCTGTCGATTTCATAGTTTTGGAGACACAACCTGTGTCCAACTCCAATCGTAGGGCTCAAACTCCGGTCATCCTAGGTCGACCATTCCTTGCCACTGCTAATGCCATCATCAATTGCAGGAATGGGTCTATGAGATTAACCTTTGGAGACATGACTAGAGAAGTCAATGTCTTCCATCTAGGAAAACAACCCCGTGACATCGAGGACCAAACTTTTGAAGTAAACCAAATTGAGAACTTGATAAGTGAACACGGGGAAGAATTGGAATCAGAAATGGAGATTGACTTCGAATTAGAGTCTGATGACTTTAATCTCGATCAGGTGGTAGATTCTGCCGTGAATTAGGCTTCAAACCCGATTTCACCAACTATGGAGCCAACAGATTTGACTAGTCCTTCTAGTGAGCCTTCCTCTTCCTTAGAATTGAAAGCCCTTCCTGCGCATCTCAAGTACGCCTATCTAGGCGAACAAGAGACCTTTCCCGTCATCATTGCCTCCCATTTAAATGACGGGGAAGAAAAAGATTTGAAAGATATTCTAAGAAAACATAAGGAAGCCATCGGGTGGACTATGACTGATATCAAGGGATTAAGTCCAACCATCGTTCAACACCGCATCCATCTCAATGAAGATGCCACACCCAAGAGAGACCCGCAGCGTAGGTTAAACCCTATAATGCAAGAGGCTGTTCATGCTGAAATCATAAAACTCTTAGACAATGGATAATTTATCCCATTTCGGATAGCCAATGGGTCAGTCCTGTCCATGCGGTCCCAAAGAAATCTGGTTTCACCGTAGTGGAAAACGAGAACAAAGAGTTGGTTCAAACTCGACTTCCCACGAAGATTCGAGTTTGCATTGACTATAGGAAACTAAATGCTGCAACTCGTAAGGACCACTTTCCACTTCCCTTCATTGATCAGATGCTTGAACGTTTAGCGGGTCACGAGTACTACTGTTTCTTGGACGGTTACTCGGGCTATAACCAGATCCCTATCGCTCCTGAGGACCAAGAAAAGACCACGTTTACCTGTCCATTTGGGACATTTGCTTATCGTCGAATGCCATTCGGCTTATGCAATGCCCCAGCAACGTTTCAACGTTGCATGTTGAGTCTTTTCTCTGACATGGTAGAGCGCTTCTTAGAAATCTTCATGGATGATTTCTCCATCTACGGAGATTCATTCACTCAATGTCTCCACCATCTTGAACTCGTCCTCCAACGTTGTGCTGAAAAACATTTGACACTAAACTGGGAGAAATGCCACTTCATGGTGAAACATGGAATTGTCTTGGGTCATGAAATATCCAAGAAAGGAATAGAAGTGGATAGAGCCAAAATCGAGGTTATTGCTAAGCTTCCCATGCCCAAATGCGTTAAGGACATTAGATCCTTCCTAGGACACGCTGGTTTCTACCGTAGATTTATCAAGGATTTTAGCAAAATTGCTAGGCCCTTGACTAATCTGTTAGCTAAGGATGTGTCCTTCACTTTCGATGCTGACTGCATCACTTCTTGGGAGAAGCTTAAGAGAGAGCTGATTTCTGCACCAATCATATCTGCCCCGGATTGGTCTAAGCCGTTTGAGATTATGTGCGACGCTTCTGATTTTGCCATAGGCGCTGTCCTAGGACAACGTACTGATAGCAAGCAGCATGTGATCTACTACTCTAGTAGGACTCTCAATGACGCTCAACTGAACTACACTACGACCGAGAAGGAATTCTTGGCAGTAGTGTTTGCCTTAGAGAAGTTTCGTCCCTACCTACTAGGGTCCAAAACTACCATCTTCACCGATCATTCTGCACTTAGGTATCTCATGATGAAGAAGGATGCCAAGGCCCGACTCATTCGTTGGATCCTCCTTCTTCAAGAATTTGATCTCGAAATTCGAGACAAGAAAGGTGTAGAAAATGTCGTTGCTGACCATCTCTCACGGATTCCCAATTCTCCATGCAACGAATTACCCATCAATGAGGATTTTCCTGATGAACATCTCTTAGCTATCTCTAGGGAACCTTGGTTTGCTGATATAGTGAACTACTTAGTCACAAACCAAACTCCATCTCATTGGTCCAAAAATGACGTTTACCGGTTCTTATCCCAAGTCCGGTACTTCTTTGGGAGGAACCGTATCTTTTCAAGTACTGTTCTGACCAAATTATTAGGAGATGCATTCCCGATGAGGAGGTTAGGAGTGTTCTGTCCTTTTGTCACGAACTTGCATGCGGTGGACACTTTGGTCCCCGCAAGACTGCTGAAAAGGTACTACAAAGTGGGTTTTATTGGCCCACTCTGTTCAAGGATGCCTATGAATATTACAAGACGTGCCCTAGATGCCAAATGGTAGGTAGGATCTCACCTCGAAATATGATGCCCCTCAACCCAATTCTAGAAATAGAACTCTTTGATGTTTGGGGCATCGACTTTATGGGTCCATTTCCTAACTCATTTGGGAACCAACACATATTGGTTGCTGTGGACTACGTGTCCAAATGGGTAGAAGCCATTCCTTGTAAACTAATGATAACAAAGTTGTCATAAAGTTTTTGAGAGAGAATATTTTTTCCCGCTTCGGAACCCCTCGTGCTATCATCAGTGATAATGGCACCCACTTTTGCAATATATCTTTTGAAGCCCTTATGCGAAAGTATGCCATAACTCACAAGTTGTCCACACCATATCATCCTCAAACCAGTGGGCAAGTTGAGGTTTCAAATAGACAAGTCAAACTTATATTAGTTCATCATTTTTTTATCTTTTCAATTTATTTTTTTTATGTTGTTTAATAAGAAGGATTGCAAAAAGAAAGAAAAACAAAACAAGAGACAGATCGCAGAGAAAAACCAAATTAAAAGACAGTAATTGAAATGGCAAAGAGGTAACCTTTATTCGAAAATATCCTCCAAATACAAAGCTCCTTCTTCTCCACAATGTGCTTAAAACGAAATTACAATTTGCAGAAATTTAAAGAGAAAGCTAAAGAAACCCTAATCTCCTCGTCTCTGGATGGCCCTCTCTGTTGCGTCTGCAGGGGTATTTATAGGCTCAGAAGGAAGTAGAGTCCCAGTGAAACTCAGCCAAGAAATGTGGTACGCACCCTCATCCACAAAGCCGCGTTTCCGCGACCAAATTCTTATCCCTGGCCGCGCGCTTTTGCGCGTGGCCTCCTCTGGTCCGTCCATCTGGGTGTATCTATCTATCTGGCATCTCGACTCTTTAATTTGAGATTTCGGGATAACTTGAAAATCAAGTTACCCTAAATCCAAATCTCTTCCAAAACGAATTTCATCTTTACACTCTATTTATCCTCATCCACCAAGCATTTAGGGTTGAATAGAATTCTATCCTTTCCCTCTTTTTAGTATTTGCAATTTTTGCACTTTGTAATTGCAACTTTGACATTTGATAATTGCACTTTTGCACTTGGGCTTGGACATGGGCTTGGACATGGGCTTTTGGGTTTCATTTAGGCTTTTATTCTTTATGTAAATAAATACTCAAGGCCTGCACACATTAAATAATAAAACATTAGTAATAGTGCATAATTGTAGGAATAATATGAAAATGTGATGGTAAATGTGATGACAATTATGCATTTTTTACTACCTATCATCTATGCGGATTTGACCCTATTCTTGTCACTATAAAATTCTCCTAAAAAGATTTTTTTGAAGCAAGATTAGGTTTTTATTATTTGCTCATGGTTTAAACAATGACGGAAATTTTGCAACTTTTGAATCGTGAACAATTTTTTGCGCTGTTGCTGGGGACTTGTGAAAATCTGTTTTTGAAAATCATTTAAACTTTTTCTAATTTTTATTTAAAAAATTAAAATTAAAAAAATCTCTTTATTTATTTTCTTTTTTCCTTTCATTCCTACTAATTAACTTCAAAATTATCTTTTTGCAGGAATTTCCATGAATAAAGTGAAGATTTGCACAATAGGAAGGAGCTTGCTTGCTAATTGCGCTGCATAAAAAATACGTAAAACAAACAAAATTGCTTACTCCAGTCGTCAGAAAGGTTGATATTTTTCTAACTTTACCCACGAATCTCTTACCATTGGGGTTTTGAAAGTGCTTTTGATTGGACTTGTTTGTACTGCAATAGTGCATTTTTCATAAAAAGATCTTAAGAGCTTTCCCCCCTTACATAAGGCCAGGATTTCGTTACCTGTTCTTTGGTTTAAAAATCACAAACGCATACAAGTTTTTCTCAAGTTTGAACTAATTTAAAATCAATTAGAACTTGACCACTAGAATTTCGAGCTCATTAAGTGGATCTATTGTAGGAAGACTCTGGTGAACATTTTAAAGCTTTCGAAGAAAAACTTTCTTGTCTTAAAAAGGGTGATTTAGCCATTGCGGTGGTACCTGACCTGAAGGAAGGACTGAATCGCTTGTTTGACGGGTTTGACCGGTAAATCCACAATCCGTCCAACCCAGTTTGAAGCTGTCTAACTAGGAAGAATTTTATTCTCTTAAGATTAGTGGTTGAAAAATTGATTACCTTCAAATTAAATTCAAGATAAAGAAAACACTTCATTGAAATTGATTAGTTGAGTCATCTTGCAATCTTATTTAGGATTTAGAAAATCCTTCTTCAGGGCAGTATCCTGATTCATGCGAAAGTGGGTTCGTGTTAAGGGTCGAGTAGAATCCATTACTATCTCTGACCCTACTGCTAAAACGGGTGATGCAAATGAAAATCGTCAAATGACCTTAAAGGATTACATGTATCCTACAGGGTCCACCCAACTTTCCTGCATCACTTTGCTGACCCTTATGACAAATTTCAAAATTAAATCCGGTATGATATAGATGCTTTCAGTCTTTGGGGATTGACAAATAAGAACCCATACTAATATGTTTGAGAATTTGAAGATATTTGTGGGACCATGAAATACAATCAGATGACGGAGGAATCCCTAAAACTTAGGTTATTCCCCTTTTTCCTAAAAGAAAAAGTCAAAGCTTGGCTTCTTTCTCTCCAACCTTGCTCAATTTCTACTTGGATGGGGTTAGTTGAAGCCTTCTATAGAAAGTTCTAGTCCAAACAGAAGACCGCTTCTGTGCGTAAGGCCCTTAACACTTTTCATCAACAAAAAAAGGGAAACGTTTTTCATATACTTTGAAAGATTCAAGAATCTTTTGCTTGAGTATCCTCGCCACAAATTTGAAAAGATCAGTTTGATCCAAATCTTATATGAGGGCTTAGACTACCAAAATAAAATCATGGTTAAGTCCCTTTGCAATGGAACATTGACTAGTAAAATGGCCAATGATGCATGAAATTTTTTTGAAGAGGTAGCAGAAAATACTCTAGAATGGGAATCTGTTAGTGTTGATGATAAGCAACCAACCACCATAACTTCCACCAATAGGGGTGATATGCATAGAGTCAACCACAATTTGAGAATGATACCAAATTGACATCAGTAGTACGAAAACTTGAAGCCCTAGAGATGAGTAAGGGAGCCCAATTTTTGACTCCTGAACTATTTAAAAATGTGGTGTCTCCCATTTGTATCCTCTGTGACAATCAAGACCATTTAGTTGAAAAGTGCCCGGGGTTACCAATTATCAAAACTGAGCAAGCAAATGTACTTAATACATTTCGCAAGCCCAACCCTAACAGCCCATTCAGTGAAACATACAATCCGGGATGGCAGAACCATTCTAACCTTTCTTGAAAAACCACTCAATGACAAGATTATAATGGATCACCATCATTCCAAGGACCTCCTCTTAATAATTAATTTCACAAGGGAAATCAATTCAATGCATCTGCCCCTCCCTATGTTCCTCCCAATCAAAGAAAACTTTTTTAGAGGACATGCGCCAATAGTTTATGCAGAACCAAGCTACCAGGCCCAAATAAATCACAATCAAAATCAGGCGATAGAGCCAGGATCAAGATCCAGTTAAGTCAGTTAGGGAGAGAGAAAGAATAATTCTCTAACCAAACTGTGCCCAACCTGAGAGGATAACTTGTTCCTTAAAATATTCCAACTGGTCAATTTGAATTTGGCTCGAATTCAAACCGAGAAATTCCAGCATCAACACTTTACGGTCGGGCAAGAGAGTGGACAACCAAGTCCAAACTCCACAAAACAATCCCAAAGTTGAAATTCCTAGTAAGGAAAAAGAAAAAGAGACGCCAAAAGAGTCAACAAAGAAAGATGATCATGTTGTTGACATTCAAGGGAATTCCTTTGTGCGCAAAGCCCCATTTCCTCAACATCTTCACGCCAATAGGAAGAAACATAACTGTGAGGAATTTTGAAAGTTTTTTAAAATGTCCAAATCAACATTCTTTTCTTGAATGCCATCAACAGATTTCTTCATATGCCAAGTTTCTAAATAATCTCACCACTGTTAAGAGAAAAACTTTTGTTTCTCGTGAAGCAACATTTGCTGTACAGGCATCCTGTCTTATCCAGCAAACCATTGCACCGAAGTATAAAGATCCGGGGAGTCCAACTATTTCAGTAAGGATAGGAGATCAGGTTATGGACCGATTTCTGGTAGATCTAGGGGCGCGTGTAAACCTTTTAGCCTATTCTGTGCATAAATAATTAAGTTTAGGAGAGTTACAACTCACTAACCTTATATTTCTTTTAGCAGATAGGTCGGTTAAGATCCCCAAGGGAATTGTTGAGAATGTTATATTGAAGGTCGACGAATTTTACTTCCCTACGGACTTTGTGATTTTGGACATTGAACCGTTAACTAATCCTAGCGGTCACTCTAATGAGATCTTAGGGAGACCATTTCTTACTACCACTGATGCTGTCATTAGATGTAAAAATTAAGTTATGATCTTATCATTTGAAAATATGATAGTTGAGCTGAATGTTTTCTATACTGGTCCCAACCACCTAAAATGGATGATCATGAGGAGGTCAATATGATTGATATGTCGGTGAATCACATCTTTGAGGAGTCTTGTTATGAAGACCTATTAGAGAAATGCTTGGCCCATTTTGGAATGAACTTTGATATAGATGAGTCTATAGAAAAGGTCAATGCATTACTAGGTTCTGTTCCCATCATGAACACCAATCTATGGAAACTCAAGGTAGAACCTTTGCCTGTGTCAACATCTGTTCCTATTCCATCAATCATTGAGCCTCCCACGTTGAAACTTAAGCCTCTACTTGATACATTAGAGTATGCCTTCTTAGGTGATTCGAAAACCTTACCTGTGATTATTTCTTCGCATTTAGATGAGGACCAAGAAAGAAAGTTTCTAGATGTTCTTAGTGAACATAAGGAAGCTCTAGGTTGGATCATAGCAGACATTAAGAGAATTAGTCCCTCTGTTGTAATACACCAAATTTATCTCGAAGAGAATGTAAATATCTCGAGAGAACCACAGAGGCGGTTGAACCCTGTTCTAAAAGAGGTAGTGAGAGTGGAGGTCTTGAAATTGTTAGATGCGGGTATCATTTACCTTATCTCCGATAGTCAGTGAGTTAGTCCGGTGCAAGTTAAAAGTCTGAAGTCATAGTTGTTGCTAATGAGAATAATGAGTTGGTTCTAACTCGTGTTCAAACTGGTTGGCAAGTGTGTATAGACTATAGAAAACTCAACTCCGTGACTAGAAAAGATCATTTTTCTCTGTCCTTCATCGATCAAATGTTAGAACGTCTTGCTGGTCATGCTTACTATTCCTTCCTCGATAGTTATTCTGAATATAATCAAATCCCCATTACTCATGAGGACCAAGAGAAAACGACATTCACTTTTCCTTTTGGTACATTTGCCTACCGTCGCATGCCCTTTGGGCTATGCAATACACCTGCTGTATTTTAGCGTCGTATGTTGAGCATCTTTTCTAACATATTCGAGCGATTTAGAGGTATTCATGGACGACTTCTCTGTCTTTGAGTCGGATTTTAGTGACGGTTTATATCATTTATCATTGGTATTGATAAAATGTAAGAAAATAACTAAATTCTTAATTGAAAAAAATATCATTTCATGGTGAATTTTGGGATTATCTTATAATACATTGTTTCTGAAAAAGACATAGAGGTTGACAAAGTTAAGGTAGATGTAATACTCTGATTCGAGAATACGTATCCTTTTACAATTTTTGATGTTTTGAACTTGTACAAATCATTTCATGTACGTATTTTTCACCGTTTGACTTGAAATTTTTGTATGAAACTCTGCACTGGCACTAAATTCTACCCAAAATTTTCATAATTTTTCAATGATTATTTAATTAAATTATTTTCTCTCTCCTTCCATTGTTTTCCTTTGTAAATTCTTTTCTTTTCCAATTTCTTCATTTTAATTTAGATCATGTTAGTAATAGTGAAATCATTATAATACATAGAGGTAAATTGACACATAATTAGGATAATGATATCACCTTGATATGCTTACTATTACTTTACTCATGACAACACATACTGCTATTACATGTACTAGTATCAATATTACACTAATTCACTTATATTACATGTACTTGTCATTATTACACAGACACTCTAGTTCACTGGACATTATATTTCATGTATACACTTGTTACACTTGACACATTATTTCATGTGCTCGTATCGCCGTTACGCGGATGCTTTATTACACTGATACTATTATGTCATGTTAATGTACCACTGATACACGGATACACTATTTCACTGGATATCGTGATTTCATATTTTTATATCATCGCTACATGGATACTCTATACACAGTTATATCATATTACACACAATTATATCATGTTCATACATCACTGTTACATGAGTCCACCAGTATACATGCATTGATTATCTCTGTATTCCTGTTGCATGGATCGTTGTTTATATTATATGAATTATTGCTACATGGATATTCCTGTATTCCCGTTACATGATTGTTTCCCGTCACTGATATTGATATTCCTGTTACTGAACATGTGAGCTATTGATATGCGATGTGTGAAATTAAGTGCCACGTGGATCCAAGCCACGGGGGCCACCTCTAGAATCTCACGTCTCTTGTTTTCCATTTCTCATTATCTTATTTTATGCTATCAACAGAGCCCATGTCTTATTATCGTGTTACATATTCCATGCACTATTCTTATTCTTGAACTGTATAGTTTAAATATAAGATATATAATTTAGAAATGGGAGAGACTTGACGGCTGATTAGATCTTGTCGGGTGGATGTCTGGATCTATTATTTTTCACACTGCAGAGGAGGGGGTAGTGTTGCCTACCGTTTGTTATAGCTCATGAGCTCTCGCTTCCCATTTTGTTATTATCTCATTGAGTTCTCATTTCTGTTACTTGTTACATCCTTAGCGGGCTGGCCCTGGTCTTAACAGCCAGCGGTCTGTTTAGGCCGTGATCTCGGGTATGCACGGGATACACTCACCCGATAAGAACTCCTTGACCATTGGGTTTCCAATTAACATAATAAAATAGTAATAACATGACTTGCCTGATACATGTATGATACCGTTCTATTGTCCTTATTATCATTTCTGATATTTGTCTATTATCATATTTTCTTACACTTCTTGATACTTGTTACATTTGATGTCATAACACACTATTCATGTACACATAATATATTTTGCTTTATGTATACATTGCAGATATCATTACTGTATATTCACAACACAGTAGTATGGTTATATTGCATACTTCACATCTGCATGTGCATTTCCATTACATCACCACTATATTACAGTAGTATGGTTATGTTGCATACTTAACATCTGCATGTTCGTTTCCATCACGTCACCACTATATTACAGTGTTTATTATATAAAGCTAGATACGACTGTAGAAATGACCCAATTATAACATGCTAGATATTGATGGTATTAAAATATGACATTTTTATATTTCTACTGATTATTATTAATCTTATATGGTAGCACTGATACTTAAACATGTATTATATATTATTATCGTGACTGTATTACTAAAGAACATATTATTGTCTCCTTCATTTACCAATCACTAGGTCACTTTCTGACGTTTCTGAGTTTGCGTGCCCACATTGGAGATCAAAGATTTCGTAGCACGTGATATTTCCTGAGACATTATATTGAGATCACCACCTTGTCTGAGTCATAGGTACCTTTGTTATTTGTTTCTATTTTTTTATTTATCCCTATTTTCATGTCTATTATTGTAGGCTGTCAAAAAAAAATCACTAAAAGACAAGCCATTAAAAAGCAGAACCTCAGCATCAAGGCGCGAGGGCCCAAAGCCCGCGTCACAGCATCAAGGCGCGTGGGCCCGACACCCGCGTCTCAGCATCAAGGCGCGTGGGCTCGACACCCGCGTCTCAGCATCAAGGCGCGTGGGCTCGACACCCGCGTCTCAACATCAAGGCGCGTGGGTTGAAACCCGCGCCTCGGTTATAACCGCCCTGGTTATGGGGCCAGTCGCCGCCCACATAGCGGGGAGGTCAGCCCCTCATTGTGGAGCACTTTTAGGGGCATGTTCACCCCTGGAGCCTCTATAAATAGCCCCGTCGCTATGAAGAAGGGGTGGATTTTTCGGAGGAGAAAAAGAAGGTCGGATTTTCGGAGGAGGAGAAAAGAGCTCTGAGAGAAAAGAAAGAGAGTAAAGCCCTTCAGAGAACTTGCTGAGCTCAAGTTGTCCTTTGCCTACCTTCTCTTTGAGAGTTTTGGTAGACAGAGCTGAGTTACTCCTTCTACCAGCCAAAGAGAAGATCCCTGACGATCCCGACGGTCATCCGGTCAACGGAGAACAAGATTCACTCTCCACCGCCACTTGAAGAACCCAGCACTAAACAAAAGGGAGATTCAAGACTCAACATCTTTCCTCCCTGTAGTCGGAGCAGTAGTCCGTTGTAATCTTTCAACTGATTCAAGGAAACTTTACTTTGAATTCTTCTACTCCGTACCAAACAAGGGATGGCGACTCCACTGGGGATTACATTTGTCACTGATGAGCAAATCGTGGCGCAAGATGACGTCCTTCGTAAGGGAAAGATGGTCGAATCGCTCGTTGTCGAGTTCGACCAGGCAAAGTACGAAGAGTTTCTCTCTTCCGGCTCCAAGAGCCCCAGGACCCCGCGTCTGCCGCAGGGTCTCGACGGGAATGCCCCCGAAGCCCGATCTGAAGCTCTCTCGGGCGCTGCTGCTGCCAATTGTGCCAAGCAAGATACACGCGCCAACGCCTCTCAGAAGGCCCGCGTGATCTCAGGCACAACTGCCGCTGCGATCAACCGCGCAGCACGGAACACACGCGTCAGCGTCTCTCAGGAGACCCGCGTGGTCAAAATCCCTGGTGTCCAGCATCAGGTCGTCATTGGTCACTCTCCACCTCCACGACGCAACCGAAACGCTGAGCGTCGACAGAGGAGACGTGCGCGTCAGCTACAAGTTGGAACCTCTGGTTGTCCGACTGAGGCTGGACGCGACGTACAATCTGGCGCCTTGCCCGCGCCACGTCCAGCACGTGAAGTCCGTGTTTGGCGGCCCAAACGCGAGACTCCTCAAGCTAGGTCCTCTAAAAACCAACTCACCAAACGCCAAGGTGAAGCCTCTGCGCCTCATCAAGCGCGAGAGACACGCGCCCATAGGCGTGGGGCCCAGCAGCCCATCCTCTCTCAAACGTCTCTGCCCCGATGCACCAAGCGGCAGCGCGGCAATCGCGTCTCGTCCCAACAGAGACGCCAGACGCGCGTCTTACAGCCGTGGCGCGAAAATCGCATCCCTGAAACCCGCGCCCAGGCTGTACTGCACATGGATGCCTCCCGTCTTCGACGTTTCGAGGTTAATCTCTTCGATCCCCCTCCCGTGGATCTGAGGGATTACTTGACGAAGAAAAGAAGTGCCAATCAGGTCACTTCATCATGTTGCTGCCAACGGCTGATCTCTATGCTCTCCGAGTGCCGTTGTGGTTCAGGTGTGCACCAACAGTCTTTAGTTAGACAGCTGACCCTGATTCCCCCGTCAGCCAAAAGAAGGCGCTCCCACAGAAGAAGAACCTTCTCTGACATTGAGTACCCGGAGCTCACTGCGAATATGACAAGCAGGAGCAAGGGAAAACAACCTGCAGTCAGCTCGGATGAGTCTGACTCTGAACCGGAAGGGGTGTATCAACACACTCGCACCCGGACTGGGGCCATTCCCCCGATTGATTATAATGCCTTAGCCCATGGCATTAAAGTGAATGATTCTCACTCCGCCGTGGCGGAATCACGGGCTTCAAACTCTTCCGTTGAGAAGGAGGCCTCCGCCTACATGATAGGCACTCCTGAGGAAACGGTTAGACGTTTAGAACAAATCCAGAAGGCACAAATGGATATGATTCTTTCTCAGCAAGAATCTATCGACTCCCTCAAGCAGATGCTTGCACAGTTGCTCGAGGACAGGAGGAAATCTCCTCCTAAAAAGACGAAGGGCAAAGGGAAAAAGGAAGAAAGCTCATCTTCCGAACCTTCTGAGGAGAGGCCGCGATCTACTTCTAGTTCGTCCAAATCCTCATCGCAAGTAAAGGGCGACCAAGACCAGGGAAAGGCTCATGCTAAAAGAATGAGTCAATTGGAGTAACGCCTCGAGGCCCTTACCAACCGTAAAGGCCTCCAAGAAGCTGGAGTGGTCCGGCCCTATCCTGCTGAATGGGACTTGGTTCCATACCCGTCCAAGTTCAAGGCTCCAACCCTTCAAGAATTCGATGGGAAAGGGTCACCCAACCAACACATCTACTACTTTAAATCCCAAACAGGGAATGTAGTAGACAACGATGCCATCTTGGCACGACTGTTCATTGGCACCCTGAAAGGGCTCGCCTTTGAATGGTTTATGAAACTCCCAGAAGGCTCCATCAAGAACTGGGGCGATTTGGAGAAGCTATTTCTAACGCGTTTCTTCGAAGACGACTCAGAAGTCACAATGCCCACCCTTTTGGCTACCAAACAGCGAAAGGGAGAGTCCGTCAAATCTTTCGTGGAAAGATTTCGGAATGTGGCACTCCGATGTCCAAGCAGCATGACCCAGGCTACCCTGGTGGAAACATGCCGCCACAATCCCCAAACCTCACTCCTTACTCAAATAGGAGTTGCTAAAAGCCGCACCTGGAAGCAATTAGTCCAACAAGGTGAACAGGCTGAGGAGATTGTCGCCCGCGTCAGAGCAGAGGAAGGTAAGCCTAGGCCTGAAAGGTCAACGAGGCGTGCGCCAGACACATCCCTCCAAACCAAAAGGAAGGATAACTTGGCAGCAGAGACCAAACCTCCTGCTAAAACTCAACTGGTCAAGGG
>JAVJIF010002587.1:0-185082 GCA_038442645.1 Agave tequilana | reverse complement strand
AAAAGACTAATGTTATACTAAGCCACCATTAACCAATAATCATTATTCCCCAACTGTTGTTTTATTTTTGAGCATTTCACATAAGTTAACAAGTGTTCAGCAAACTGGTGTTTGCCAAACTCGACCTAAGTTTGTTTATTTCTCATTTCTTTTCTATCTTTTCTTTCACTTCTTTACATTAAAAGAGTCTAGTTATTTGTTTTTTTTTTTTTTTGTTTATTAACAATCACTATTAAATTTAAGAGAGATCTACCATAATAATCACAATTAACAAAATATTCATTCTCCCATAACCTGTTATTTTTATAATCAAGACCACATCTAAACTTATCCATTCAATTTTTATTTATGAAGATCCAATCACAGCCTAACAAACTATAAACCAGTAGACAGCACAAACCACAAGCACTAGAGGCAAACTAGGAAATAATCCAATCACAAGAGTAATATATCTCACACAGATTATTCTCAACTGGCAAGAAAATCCAGGCACACAAACTTGTACAAATCACTCGCTGATCCAACATCTGATGCGCTCCACTTTCTGATCCCAGACAAAATATTTAGAAAAGTAGAAAGGAAAAAGAAGAAACTTGTCCTTCATTTGAAGGCCAACCCATCGTTCAGGCAAAAACAGAACATGGCCAAGAAACAATAGCAGAGAAACAATAGCAGAACGCTAGCAGAAACGCAGATTGGTCAAGAAACAACCGCCACCACAAATCACTTGAACAAACCCTACTTATTTGGTCGATCAAATTTGATAAGAGAGTTCACATGCCACAGAGGTCTTAACACTTCTAAGCAGCACATGCAAATTCCTATTGCATCTTACCAAAGACTTAAAATTTTAAAAAGAAAAGAAAGGAAAAAAAAAAACCACAAATTCCAGAAGGGACACCCATCAAGTGGTAGATGGTCTGTTATCACTGGCCCTCTCCTGATTCACGCTTTGGGGCAGCTTCTTTGATTTCATCCTTGGCATCCTCCTGGCAAGCAGACAATGCGGAATATTATGAACATGGGTAGTCATAAATTTGTATAAAAATTACGAAGAAGTATATGTGAAACAAAGAATGAAAATTGGAAACAGACTGTGATGTCCGAGGTCCAAAGAGTCAAGTTGTCTCGGAGAAGCTGCATGATCAACGTGCTGTCCTTGTAGGATTCCTCACCCAGCGAGTCCAGCTCTGATATAGCCTCATCGAAAGCCTGAAAAATGAAATTTCAGCAGCCAATCCATAGAAATAAGGTAGCCAAAAAATTTTATCAACTATAAAAGAAATAATCACTCAAAAAACAAAATAGTAAATTGTTAAACGCGTTTGATCTGTAACTTTAAAGTGCATTACAAACATTCATAATTGCAGCAGAGAATATGATGTATGTTACAGTAACTCATCTCCAATAAATACCAACTGTACAGTGTTCCATAAGCACAATCAATTTCAGTATTTATGAAAAAGAAACAATGGTGGCAGACTTGTTAGAGAAGAGAAACTACGAAGTTTAATAGGAGTCCCCAAGTATACACCCGTTTATTCCCCCTCCATGTTTCTATCATACATAAAATCCAATATATGTAACTCAGCATGTAATCAGGGGTGTTATGTCAGGTATTGAATCCAAACTATCATTCATACAATGTACATCGTACCATACGGTGTACATATTTCACAGCAGAAAGATGCGTATGATTTTGAAATATCTACAAACAAATTTTGCAGGAGACAAAAGTTATGGCGAGCATAATGATTTCTAAATAAAAAACTTCAGATAGAAAACCTAGAATTCATAAAAGTCATGTCTTGCAAGTTTATATAATTATAGAATATAAGATACTGTTACACATAAATTTAAATGATACTTATTTACTTTTGTCATCTTTCACTTTATATTTTCTTCGCGGGGAGAATGTGTATAAATTTCAATTTAAAATCTAGGTGGTAAATAGTCCAAATAAATGTAGCACACTCTGCACTAAACTCCCTATTGTTATTTAACTAGTTTCATTTGGTACCTATAAAGCTTACATTTGGAACTTTAAAGGTATTTGCATCAATTTCCAAAAGAGGGTTAAAAAAAAAATTTGACATATCGAATAAATAATCTAATAACAGATGGGGAAAAAACAAATCATCTTGGAGGAATAAGGAAGAAAAGAGAACAACCAACATGCAAGAGGCACGTGGACACAAGCAAAAATGCACCGACCACATGTAGATCGCATACATGTATAAATGAACAAAAAATTGAAAATTAAAATACCAAACAAGGTTTCTACAATAATAAATATCATTCAATTATACGAGTTAAGCAGTTTTCAAGAAAATTGCTAGCAAAACATCACAGTGTCTACCCACCACGGTATATGAAAGAATTCATTTGATCAAACAAACAAAGTAACTATGTCTACTAAGCACCATCATGACTTTTGTGTCATAGATATCTTCAAGTACAGAATGGAGAAGAATGTTCCACCTATGTATGTCATAATTCTACAACCATATTATAGAAAAAAGAGAAAAAAAGTGCTGTTTAAGCAGACATCACACCATAAAATAGTTAACAATGTACAGCTTAAAAACAAAATAAATTACAGAAGCAAACCTGTTTTGCAAGATTGCAAGCACGGTCAGGCGAGTTGAGGATCTCATAATAAAACACTGAGAAGTTAAGTGCAAGGCCAAGCCTTATCGGATGGGTGGGAGCCAATTCAGCCAAAGCAATATCCTATACATAATGGTAAAACAATGTGCTTAGCTGATGCCAACAAAAACAATGTGAGAAGTTGCATGCACTTAAAAAGGTAAGAAGACCACAGAAATTTAATCAACATGTAAACGAGAAGTACAGATTAACTCCTGAAGCGTCGTGGTAAAAACATAATGTTCCATACTTTTAAATCAAAAAAAAGCCATAATATAGGTTAAAGAAAAGCTGACTGCAGGATATAGAATCCAATGAAACAAAAGACCCACCTGTGCCGACTTGTATGCCAATAGTGTGGCCTCAGCGGCCTCCTTCCTCTCTGCCCCAGTCTTAAACTCTGCAAGGTACCTGTTAACAGTTCCTCGTCCGTTAAAACAATATATTTTCTTCTACTTTTATCCAGAACAATTCCTGCTAACCTCTATCAACAAACCTGTGGTAATCTCCCTTCATCTTGAGATAGAACACCTTGGACTCAGCAGCAGTGGAGGAAGGGATAAGATGAGAGTCAAGCAACTTCAAGATTCCGTCACAGATCTTGCTAAGCTCAGCCTCAATCTTGCCTCGGTACTCCTTGATCATCGACACATGATCCTCATTCCCTCGGCTCTCCTCCTTCTGCTCGATAGAGGAGATGATCCTCCAAGAGGCACGGCGGGCACCAATTACATTCTTGTAGGCCACAGAGAGGAGGTTCCTTTCTTCCACGGTCAGCTCTTCGACATCCACTGTCTTTGCCACCTTTTCCATGAACTCAACCATCTCCTCATACCTCTCGGCTTGCTCTGCAAGCTTTGCCATGTAAACATTTTCCTCCCGGATGACTCAGCTGGAGACATCTTTACTCAAAGAAGTTGGGTTTCTGCAGGCATAACAGATGTAGATCAGGCCACTAAGAATATTTCTTTTTGTTAAAACAAACATGAAATTAATACACAGGACAAGTTCAGTGCACTAGAATAACTTGGCAAAAGGTTAAAAGTCAGAACAGTGAATATTTGGAAAGTTTAGCATAAGTTAGGAAAGAATTTCAAATAATTTGCAATTAAAAGTTTAAACAAGAATAAGAAAGGCAATAACAGCAAGAGCTCATAGACTCAACAAGAAATAAGAATATTATATAAGCTCATATATATTCATAAATGCTTCTTGTTTTGAAACTCTATAAATGAATGTAAACGTTGAAGGAAAAATTCATATGACCATTGTATGAAGAAAATAAAGGAGTGAGCAAAGGAATATTTCAATAGTGCTGAACACAAATCTGCCTATGGGCCTTCAGTCAGGATCGATAAAGTTGCTCAGCTTTCTGCAATTTTGAACTAAACTAGTATATAACTATTGAATAAGACCACAAAATTACTTAAAGGATCCTATCCTTCCTTTCTAATTTCAGCCAATACCAGATCTAAATCAACAGATTGATCTATTTTTGACTCATTTGAAAGTCATCAGGAAATTTGCAGCATATATAAAAGTTACGGCAAACGTTCTCTCTCGCCCAATGTGCTTAATAATAAAAAAATATATCAATTAAACTCTTCAAATTTCAAAAAAAATGAAAAAAGTCTATTCTGCTTATAAATAGTAAAAGTGCAAAATATGGAAAACATCACAAAATTTCTTGAGGGTTTTCAATCAGAAAGAAAAAATATTACTTGATCTAACTACCCATCTTGATCTGGAGGTTTATCTATCAAAAAATCAAAAACTTACAGATAAAAAAGAAATAAACTCTTAAAGGTTCCTACAAACAGATCAGCATATGAATCAACAAAATAAACCTTACAACGATCTTCAAAAGTACTCAGCTTTAATTTCTACAGCGATCTACGAACATGAAAGGAAAAACATACCTAGGTCGCAAATGGACAGAAATTCTCACTGTTCAACAAGAAGATTCATTAGATCTATGAACAAATTATCATGACTTCTTCAATTAGATGAAGGAAACGTTAACCAAGAGAGAGGGAAGAAAAACGAATACCTTAATATTGAGGAAAGACGAAACCCTGATTCTTCGTTGCTTTGATTTCTGTCGATTCTGGCCGCTCTAGCTTCTCTCCTTTTTAGATATAGTGGATCGGGTCTCGTTTAAATGGGCTTTAAAACTGACCCGATTAAGCTCCGAGTCAACTTGGGTCGGGTCGGATCTGGTCGGGTCTTGATTCAAATAATAAGTAGGCGCTTAACCGATCCAACCTCACCCAAATTCGACTTGATTGAGTGGATCGAACAACCCAAATTCCAAAATCGACCCAAGCCCGAACCTGAACATAAACCTAAACCCATGCTTGTTACCTTCTTAATTTCACAAACTAGTATCTCTGTCCAAGCCTCCATGCTGCAGGATTGGTTCACATGTGTAACCACACATATATTATAAGAGAGTCAATCTCTCATTCACATGTGGATAAGATACTGGGTCTCACGAGTACAAAATTTTAAAATATTTGAACATCTTATAATAATATTATAAGAGGACCAATTTCATGTATTTTATAATAATATTATAAGAGGTCCTGGTCTCGACCCGAGTTGGAGCGTTTAAGCAAGTTGCTTCAAGATGCCCAACCTATAAGCCAAAATCAGATATCCAATACACGCATTCACTCATGAACAAATATCGTAGTGTCACTATCTTCTTGTCGCGCTTTCTTCTCAATATTTCGTGTTCCGAGCGTTTGACATAACAAACTAGTACCAGAGCGTGAGTTCATTGGATGACATCATCCACATTGTAAAGTTTTATGGTGTCATTAAAGTTAGGCATTGACAAGCCAGAATGAACACTATGTTAACTCGGCAAAGATTGAAGAACTTAATTGTCGACAAAGAGAAGAAATTAGTCGATATGGAAGAAGCTTGGGAGGAGCCACATGAAGGAGCCCCAACCATTACTCTGTTGTGTGTGACGGATGAGGTTTTGGTTTATTTTGGGAAGATTTGACTATGGATCACTCTCTCAAAATCTAATTGTGTGTATAATTCTGGAACAATATCTCCTTCTCTACATACAAAACATGCATACAAAACAGTACACTCTTAAGCATCATAATATTGAATTTAATTAAATTTTAGTGAGACAATTAAGATATAAGTTAAGATCGATATTGAAGATCAAGCCTTTTTATTAGTTGTTCACAAATCCTATAATTCTAGAGTCAAAGAAATAAGGAGCAATTACTCGATAAAGAATTGATAAGTGAGTGCAATGATGACCAATCAATTTCAGGTTTGTTCCAAGGAAAGATTAAGAATTTGGTTTCAGGTAGTAATCTTACACACAAAAATTTATTCTGCAACTAGTGTAGAAGTAAAAGTAAGGGAAACATCAAACCTCATTATCTTAAGTTGAAGAACAAATAGAAGTCAGATAATCAAGAAAATGAGGTAGTCATGCACTTCTATATTCAGGGTGAAGTTACTTTGATGGGCAATTCTGAACCAGGCAAAATAGTTCGTAAAGAACAATTCAGACTCATTCGCACGATGATTTTAACACCACGACCGAGTAATGTAGGCTGGGCATTTTCTAAGCTGGTCATAAACAAAGAGAATACAGTGTCAGCAAGCACCCCCACACAATCTATGAAACATATAACAAAAATGTAGTATAATGCCATCTTCCAATACAAATGTTGCTAGTGATTCAAAGCTGGATTCGAAAAGAATAATTTCATACTATTTCCAAAACTCAATAAGTCTGTCAAATTATACAAATTATACAATTGACAAAATCATCACTTATATCCCATATCTAGCTAGAACAAAATTCCCCATAGAAGAACTCATCGTCAAGAGCCATTGTCGGAGGAATTTATTAACTCAGCATAAATCTGGTTGCGAGATGCTCTGATCTAGGACTATAATTAGTGCATCTTCCACTTTTAAGTGTAAAGGGAGCTGAATGATGCTTGACACTGAACTAGCTCTCAAGGGCAGATAACTCAACTTCCTGAGTGCAAGGGCGGTATGCTGCAAACGTGCTGTCGTGAGAGAAGGATCCTGGATTGAAACATGTTATTCCAGTGTATTTGAAGGCCTTCTGCTCGCTCCGATCCCCAACACTATCTGTTGAAAAATTACAGGGAACACAAGAAAAAGCATAACTTAGCCGCCAAAAGGCTGCACAATACTTTGACACAACTCATACATGATTGACGAAGATGATACCGTCTGTGGAGTAGGATATAGTCGAAGGCAGTGGTCGTAGTTCCAGATTATGGGTTGCACTGTGAGAGGCAAAGGGCAAAGATGACTCTGGTGAGTGATGGTGGCCACAAGCTGCAAAAAAACAGACCGAAAATGTAACTTTTGTATATCTTCCTTTAGTTTTGTGGAGACTAAAGAAAAATGGTGGAACTCACGTGCTCAAAAGGATCACTTGTTTCTTCGGTTGAGGGGGGAATAAGAGAGGATCGCCTCATTCTATAGAGCAGATCTTGACGGAAAAATACAATTTCCTGGGTGTAAAACTTTACTCTGTAAAGCACAAGTCGAATTCAGAGTCAGATTACTGTGTAGAGCCAGACCAGACTTTAAAGCTTAACTTATGCCGCAAAATGGGATTCCAAGTAAGACCTATCATCTTTAATCCATTACTCAATGTGAGGACACTATTAAGGGCAAAATCTCACATGAACCGAGTCCCCAACTGACATAACAACTTATCTAAATCAGCAGTATGTCTAGTGAAGTTCCAAGCATATTTTAGCTGTAATTAACAAAAAGTTAGTATTGAACAATTTCCAGAGTAAAATATAAAATGGCTTCATAATTATTGTACGTTCAACTTGACTGACAGCTTTAACTTGCAATATGTCAATTAGCTTTATGACCATACAGTTTATTATACCTATTATGTCTTTTTTACAACTAAATTTCACAAGCAAATGAAATGCACTTAGTAGCTCTGAAAGGAGACAATAGATTTTGCAGTTCAGCAATAAGCAAGTGTGAGGTCTCAATGAGTTACTTAAGTTGAAGTCAGACCTGCACGGGTTGCTAGAGAAAATAGCATTTGGAATGTGCTTCTGGAGTTCTTCAGTTAGATATTTTGGTAATGCACACCTTGGAAGAGCTTTTGATGGGCCTACATTCATCAAAACAAATTCAAAAAGAAGGAAAAAAAAAGAAAAATCAAATCAGAATAATTTTCAAACTGGAATTGGAAGAAAACATATAAAGAGAAGAATTTGGAGTTCGTATTGACAAGGCATTTGCTTGCGGAAGTAGTGGTCAAAGTTCGAAGTGTGCATTTAAACATTATTTCTTTTAAAAAAGATCTCCAATAGAAAGAGGGTGGAATTCATCCAGTTTACTCATTCCAAACAAGTAGGATCTTAGATATGTGCTACAAACAATAGACCCAGATATATACAGATGGATATAATTCACCATCTCACATCAGAATTACGACTTAAATGTTACTGGACCAGGTAGGCTGATAAAAGGAACATAGTTTAGGGCTACGAAGCCCAATCGAGCAAGCTAAATAAATAGGAGTTGATGATAACAAGGTTAATACATGTTATACTAGATAGATAATGTCTGTAAAAGCCGATATCTGATTAACTTTAAAGGCAACTAAAATCCAATAAGAACATACCTGCATCATCAGGACCTGGGATGAATAAAAATCGACTTTGCTCTTTGATTCTTGGGTGAGATTCGATCATTTCCCCAAGCTTTCCAAATTGCATTCTGCACATCACAATTGCTAGATACCTTGTATCTTTATCCTTTGGGCATAATAATTTTTAAACTAGAAGGTAAGATAATCTTGAGCATAACTTATGGATTAATTGTACGATGTGTCCTAACCTGAGACTTGAAAACGAGTGGAACGAAAGGTTGCAGGGTGAGAGCAGAAATTCCCCATTAGAACAAACAAAGAAGGTACAACCTCCACACTTTCATAACCATCCAAGACTACAGCTAACTTTTCCATGGTCTTCTCTACGGATAAAATAGAGCTAACATTAGTGAGAATAACTGTTGATTAACTAAAAACCTAACAACTAAAAGTCACTAAGTTACCTCTTCATTGTCCACCCATACGTCTGAAAGAATGACAAACATGTCATTCACTGCCTTCTTTTCCAATGATGAGAGTCTGAGCTATTAGAAGTTAATGGGACGTGTCAGCAAGAGATCAATTATAGTGATTAAAGTTACAAAAGTTTTAAAGAGCTTGTAGGAGGATACAGTTTCTTCAGTTGACAATATTCCTCCACCAAAGAAGTCAAGTCCCATTAGTAAAGAAATTGATGCATCTCTGTCCTCCAAAGGTGGAAATCCGCAAGTATTGACCTATACAAGATCAGAACAAAGCAACTTGAGATTGAAGCTTTAATAGCAAATTTGATACAATTGCATGGTGATTATCTAGACTATACAAATGAGATGATGCTTCCAAATAATTATTTGAAGATTGAATCAGCAGCTAGTTCAGTTCTCTTAGGGATGTTGGCATAGAAGAAGGATCCCTGCTGATCCCTTTCATCCCAAAAGCAGAAAATGGAAGTTGAAGCTCAAGAAATAAGGTCAAGTACAGAGATATTGGAAAACTATAATGGCTCATGCTATTTGGTTTAAACATTAGAATATTCCTTTAACATGCTTATGAAGGTGAGAAAATGCAAAATAATTCACATATACAGTGGACCACACTTCAAACTACTTAGATCGGCAACAACTGGACGATTGACGGGAAACACTCATTCAAGGAAAAAAGAGAGGCCGAGTTTTACCAACTACAGTGTTGTTGCAGAAGATCGCATATGCATGAATAAATGTCTAACAAATTGTATATCCAAAAGATGCATTGGTTCTTAAAATTCTGAAACATTATGATTGCTGAAAGAGTCAATTGAGGTGCAGTTAGGCCGCTGATAGGGGCAAAAAACTGCAAGTCTGCTGGCACGAGTTCAGTTAAATGCATGTGAGCAAGCAGGTGCAAGAGAGTTTGTCATATATTAATATTGGGAAAAGTTTGACATGTTTTTAACCATGACATGCATTTAACTTTAAGCATAGACCTTGGTTGCATCAAATGCATGTGAAAAATTCAGCATGACATTAAATGCATTTGCAAATATGTTGAAATAATCAAACAGCAAAAAAAGGGCGGGGTGGTTTTGTGTGTGTGGGGGGGGGTGGGGGGGGGGGGGGGGTGTGTTAAAACTTTTCTAATGTTAACTTAAACTCTCTGCTCCAATTCCTATACCAATAGATCCACTCAGCTGGCCGCCCACCTACCTTACCTACTACCTACCTGCATCATACATGCATGCATACGCAAGTACATACATGCATGATGCATGCATAGATGCATATAGAGGGAAAGGGAGAGCTTTAATATTCGTAAGGCACAACCACGTTAACATAATGAATAATCCTCTCCAGTCAGATTGGAGTGGAGAAGAATGAAAACATCTTGGTAACACTGAAATTCAAAATTATGAAATGTCCATAAGAACTGTAGAATAAGTTTGATGCCTGACCTGGAAAGTGCCATT
The DNA here is from genome assembly GCA_038442645.1 of Agave tequilana. NCBI lineage: Eukaryota > Viridiplantae > Streptophyta > Magnoliopsida > Asparagales > Asparagaceae > Agave > Agave tequilana. The sequence goes on along the minus strand of JAVJIF010002587.1, from coordinate 174,847 downwards.
TGAAAGCAGCTCTCCTTCTGCAACAATCACAGTGTTCTCAACAAAGAATCCAGATGTGATTTTGTGTTAAATGTTAAAGAAAACAGTTATATCATGCCATCTTCAGTTCTGAATTAGAGGGGGAAAAGGAACAATTACAATGTAAACAAGGCATTCATTCCCATGTATAATACGCCTTTAGGTCTCGCCTTGCATCCTCAAATGTCATGATTTGCTATTGATATTCCCCAAACCATACGATAGTAACTTGGAAAGTATGGTTCTAACATTTATTTAAATGACAGATTGCAAGTGTTGAAGACAATGTAGACGGAAGCATAAAGGTTAGTGTAAATAAAAGGAATTAGTTTCTGAACAGAGAATTAAACTCTGGACAATATGTAAAAGAAACTAAAACCTCTCTGTTTTTACTATATCTTTGAGAAAAAATCCAAAAAATCTTTTAAAGTTACAAGGAGATAAAACAAGAATTCTGATTTTTGCCTAACCGTGCATCTTAACAGTTCAAGTTAACCAAGTAATTCTTAAGATGTAGAAAGTTTCTACTATTACTAAATTTCAAGGTTTAGTAAAGACTTTTGAGTCTTTAGAAGAAAACTAAAGACTTTTCACAAACTAAAGACTTTTCTATCTATTGATGTGAAAAGTTTTAACTTTCCTGCATTAGATGCACTTGGGAACAGAGAAGCCAATTTCATGCTCATTCAACTCCATTGGGCTTCTGCAAGGGACTACAGACTCATGTTAACAGTGGAGAGCAGTAGTGATCTATGATGTAGGGATAAAGTGAAATGAAGCACTGAAGAAGTTCTGAGCGTCAAGTGGAGAAGGCTTTTTCTGGGATGACCGTTCATGGCTGCTCACATGTGTCTTTTTCTGCATTCTCCTTTTGCCTTCTTTTCTTTCTGTTGGTCCTTTTGGTTTATGTTTAACTGAGGGGCGGGGCTCTTGTTTTGAGGTTGTAATCCCTTTTAGACTCTTGTTTCATACGTATTAGTGAAGAAGGGCTGAGTTTCTCCTACACTTTTCTTTAAATAAAATGTTTTACACTTGGATGCTAGGGTTGTCTCTCATTCCTTGTATTAATGTCAAAACATAATACACAAGACAATAACAAAAACCACATGTAAATGGAAATCCTCAGCCTTTGAGTTTAGATCACACTGCATTAAATTCACTCAAGGAGCAAGCATCTGACTTTCATCTCCCAAACAAAATGGTCAAGTCTAAGTCAAGCTCTGATTTTATTCTAATACCAAAAACAAAAAGAAGGAAAAAAAACAAGAAAAAATGCACCAATTGACTATCTCTAACAATTAACAATTACAGTGTCAAAACTCAAAAGTCATCACTGGTTTCTACCATTCTCCTCAACACACTATTTCCAGCATATTTCTCTTCTGCACACATTATTCTAAAACCTAAATAGCTAAAAACCTAAAAGTTCTGTTTTTTAGAATACTGAATTTTTATTACCATTACCTAATCTATTTTTGATGGAGTCGAAGTCAATAACCTCAGAATTCCTCTTCGCAAGATATTTGCTACTTCACTGGCGAGAAGAGACCAATTATTGAAATTTAAAACAGAAAGGTGATAAAAAGCTCATCGATAGACCATTTAGGTATAATTTTCTTCAAAAGAAAAAATAAAAGACAACTACCTAAGACCTCCCTTCATCGAAGGAAGTTCCAGGACAGTTGTATTTAAATCCATCACAAGGAGAAGCTTGAAAAAGATTTCAAGTAATACAAGCTACCAAAATTTATGTGAAAACAAATCATGGATGTTCCTTTATAATTCATGAACATATAATATTTGGTGAGGAGCTACAGATGAAGATTTTCTTTTTCTCATTATTGAAGTTGATCAACAGTTATTTTTCAGTAAGAACAAACAATCTGAGGGTTCCATGCATTTAGAATATCTAGTGTACTTGCAACTTCAACAAAAAAGACATTCATGTGAAATAGCAACCCTCGTAGAACAGCATCCAAATCCACTACTTTGTAGTCATTGATAAGAATTAAGGACAAGTATTCACTAGTACACAATAGATTACGATTAAGTTGTAGGCATAACCACATAAGTAACTAAAAAAATCCAACTATACATGAAAGAAGTGATAGTACAATACAGTTGCAAAGAAGGTATATTAGTTCAGAGAATGACTTAAAAGCTATGGGTATGGCTGGAGTGGAGTTCTCTATACCCAGCTTCCCATAAATCTCAAATGATTGCATGCTTGACAAGAACAGTTAAAAAATACAAAACACTGGCGTTCCCTTAACATAAACAAGCTAGGGTATTTGGTTTCAGGCATATATTGGGTTACACTTTAAAGAATTGAAAATTCCCACAAATATTATCTTTTGTTAAAATAGGTATTGTCATATAAATAGAGAAAATGAACTACCACATAGTATATAATCATGCGTTAATTGAGAATCATATCAAGCACATCTAATTAGAAAAGGCACTAAAGAAGTATGTAATTTTCATTCAAATCAATTGCATCAAGGATATTGCATTGGTTAAGTCAATTGGTACTGCTGCTGTTAGATCTTCCAAGAAAAAATGGCCTTCTTCTAATTGAGATATTACCCCCATGAGCCATCTCCTTCCAGTGCACCCAATCAAAGATTGAATTGGGGTTATCTGAAGACAACAAAATGAGTAGTCATCAGCCGAAAGATCAAGACTCATTTATATTTCAAATATCATGGAGGGCAACAGCTAACATACAAGTTTTAAATTTCTTGTGTTAACCTACCTCACAACTGTCAGCTTCCGTCATTTCCATATCAAGCACTGGTCTAGAAAAGTATTTGTCACGATAGAGCCTCTGAAGCAATAGCTGGTACCTATCCCTATACAAGGAAGCCTTGTCACCGGCTTCCCCATGGATTGGCAATTTCCCAGTGTGCCTAATAAACAAAAATATATATATATAAATAAAAAAAAGATCATGATACAGCACAAGGGTTCTTCCATTAAAAAGTGGAACATATAAATAATTATGGGGTCCATCAAAATTTGACATCCTTTCTAGATATTGTGATCATAGTGCTACACCCAGAATTAAAACATTTTAGGACACAAAAAGTCATGAATCCATCAACAAATCAATCACTAATGCATGTTCATGATAAGTTTGAGCAATAATATACAGTGCAAAGAGAAGGGGAAAAAAGAACTGTTATTACATAAGAAATTAGATGACTGCAACACTTATCATATTTTTCACACACGCGCGCGCGCGCGCACCCTTAAAAATTCCCATCTTGGACAAGAGAGGAAAGAACTGGTGGAGGGGATAGGGAGGAGGAAGGAAGAGAAGAGAGGAGGAAAAAAGAAGTAGGAGGAAGGAAAGGGAAGAAAAGGATTGGTGGGAGTAGGAAGGAGAAGGAAGAGAAGAACATAGATATGCTTAGTGGTGGTGGATACATTTGGACAAGGAGGGGAAGAAGATAGTTGTTTGTGGTGGACAGGGTTGGTGGGAGCAATGAGCGGTAGCAAGCAACCAGGTAGATGAAAGATTGATGAAAGAGGAGGAAAGAGGGAGAGTAACGATGTAAGGAGAAGAGAGAATATAATACGGTGGGCATGGTTTCAAATATCAGCTGATTCCAACATATATCGGCAATATCTTGATACAATATGAATCTTTATCCCAATTGCAAGTCGACCATATGAATTTTGTTTCACCTTCTATATGATGGCGGCCATAGATAAATTGCAACATCTTTAGGCCTACATTCAGTTTGGCCTGCCCCTCATCCTAAGGTCACTTTTAATGACATCCTAACTAGAACACACATCAGTCTCCATTCCACATGTCTGAAAATCTCAATATTTTTTTCTTATCTAATCCTCATTAATGCTACATCTTTTCTCATGAATGTTCCCTCAATCTGTCCTTGCTTTTATTGTCCTTCCTCCAGTTAAATATTCTCATTAAAATTGTACTAATTTTATTTTCTCATAAAGTTTTCCGTGCAAGTTCATAGGTAGTCTATGGTCAAACAATACCCAGGATCACTCCGCCACTTTGACCATCCTTTCTTCTATGACCATATCGTCTTCAATCTCACTTGATGTTGATCCCATGTAACTAAAATAATAACTTACTAAGCAATTTGTCTTTTTTTGTGCTTAGAGTGCAGACTTCTTTCTGTGACTTCCCAATACCAATCCCAAGCCTGGGGGAACTCTTACCTACTTCCTGACCGTCAATGTTAACATGCTTTTGTTTCTTCATTTCAACTTGCTAAAGATAAATTTCAGATACTATGGTTTCATCCTACAACTCAAACTTTTAGATTATAATGATTCTTTTTATTTTTCTATCTTGTAATTAATCCCTTATCTAGTCCATCCCCAAGAAAATGTAATCAAGAAACCACAGACATCAAAGAAACACACCCAGGGTTCGAAGAATCGGCTGAGTCGGAGATGACGCGATTGAGTCATCTCCGACTCGGCGGGAGCCACGAGGAGACCATGACGCGAAACAAATTGGGCTCCAATTTTTTATTGATTCGGCAAAGTCCCGATATAACTTGGGTTGACTCAGCTGAGTCAGCCCAAGTCGAGGCCGAGTCGGACTTGAGCTCTATAAACCCGTGATCGGTGAACGGCGACTTTAAAAATGGGGAAAACCCCAGATCAACTCACCCTCTTCCTTCGCCCGTGAGCTCCAACTATCACCCTCTTCTTTTGCCGGTGAGACCGTCGCCGCCTTCGCCTTCGACCGCTTCGATTCATCATCAAGTAACTATCTTTGTCTCCCCCTTTCTCCTGATCACTCCCCCTGTCCCGACCTCTTTCTCTTTGTTCACTCCCCCTGTCCCGACCTCTTTCTCTTTGTCTCACTCCCCCTGTCCCGACCTCTTTCTCTTTGTCTCACTCCCCCTGTCCCAATCTCTCTTTCTCTCTCCCTCTCTCCCGATCTCTCTTTCTCTCTCTCTTACTCCCCCTATCTCCCGATCTCTCTTTCTCTATCTCATTCCCCCTCTTTAAATATTTATTTTAATTTAATATTATAATACAATATAAAGTGAATATTTAGTAGATGTTTAGTTCAATTTAAATCTCTCTTAAGTTTAGTGTGAAGGGTAAATTTAGTTTCTGACGACGCATGTATTTATACTTTTTCTTTATGTTTAGTGTGCTAAGTAATATGTTATGGACATGTGATACATAAATATTAATATCTTACATTTTTTTAAGATTTATCATGTCAGAATTTTTTGAGCTTTCTATGTAGCGTTTTGCGCGTATCGCCTGAGACCAATCCACGACGTCGCGACCAATGCGTCTCAGTGTCCGCCAAGTTGGCGGCCGAGACCTCGACTTTGAACCATGGACACACCATGAAAGCCCTACTGCCTAGTAAGTAGTAGTCCATGGAGTAATGTTAAAATTAATGAATGGATGATGAAAATTCTTCATCTAAACATATGGTAATGAGCAATATTATTTTGTCTCTTTTGATACTAGTTATTCGTCCATCAAACAAAACGTTGGAGTAAAACACTGAAGTTGCATTTTTTTTTAAATAAAATTTTTCAGAGAAAATGCCCAACATAGACCATTATATAGTACATTTAAAATGACACTATATAATGTTAAAATTAATGAATGGATGATGAAAATTCTTCATCTAAACAATGGTAATGAGCAATATTATTTTGTCTCTTTTGATACTAGTTATTCGTCCATCAAACAAAACGTTAGAGTAAAACACTGAAGTTGCATTTTTTTTAAATAAAATTTTTCAGGGAAAATGCCCAACATAGACCATTATATAGTACATTTAAAATGACAATCTTTGTGATAGGTTCTAATTTCATAGAGAGTTACAGCCATACAAAAGATAGGTCTTTATACTAAATTTCACATATCCAACAAGATAGAAACAATTAGAAAGTGTTATGTGTTATGCATGCTCTGAAATCTTAGTATCGGTATTGGCCGTAGAATTTTGGTATTAGAATCGGCAACATTGGTCATTTCGTCTCGTCATATCAGTAATATCGAATATCCTTTTCATATATCAAGTCACATTGGCAGTACCCATATCGGGCCAAAATATCGATTCGGGCAATATTTCAAACCTTGGTTTCACATATAAGCAAATATTGGAGTGCCTATAGCGAAAAAGGTTAAATGAATAAATTCATAGCCCAAGTAAAATTGACGTCTGAAAAGATTACGTAGAATGTGTTGCAAATCAAATATAAAGTACCTCTCAAAAGTCAAATCACAAGATTTGCCATCCATTGGTACTTGGTAGAGATAATGATCAGAAAACATGGAATTGGTTATTATGAACAGGGTGCAATCACAGTAACTGATAGAACAAGAAAACTATAAAACTTAATAAATATCACTTTGACAAATGACATTTCATGCAAATCGACACAACTCATGAGGTTTTTAATAAACAGCTCAATATACAAGATACCACAAATTCATAAGGCCAGCAGTAGCCAGATATCTACACTGCTTTAGGTCTAGAAATTCTATGAGATACCATTGGCACAGAAATTTCAACGCAAATTACTTAGTAATGTTTAGAATCATTTTAATAAAATATACGTCATATAAGCTCCAATCTATATAAAAATCACAGTTCAAAGTAAATAAAAAAATGCAAGATAAAAAAGAAGGAGAATAACATTTATTTGTGTAATGACAAGATACCACTAGCTATGGCTCTTGGTTGTATATATATACACATATTGATCACATGTTTACACTGATTTAGGAGAAACAACAAGAAACATTGATTGAGAGTGAATGAGAAACACATAATGCGCGAGTCTCATGCGTTCCTATCTTCATGGAGAGATTTTAAAATCTGATTAATTTCATAAGGGATTTCTTTTAAATGGATCACATATTTCACATAAGTCACGTGATGTTTTGATATCTCTAACCCCCCCCCACCGCGCAAGCAAAGCGAGTTTGAAAGAACCGAGAGTTTGTTCTTCAGTATAAAAAATCTTAATGAGCTCAAAGGCTTAGTAAGGATGTCTGCTAATTGGTTTTTAGTGCTCACAAACCGAACATCCAGGACTCTATTGGCGACATAGTCCCGCACAAAATGAATGTCGATCTCAACATGTTTGGAGCGTGAGTGATGAATAAGATTGATCAAGAAATATGTTGCACCGAGGTTATCACAGTGAACTATTAGGGGAGATTGCGGAGTCCAAGCTCACAGAGTAATGACTGCAACCAAACGACCTCTACTGCAGCGTTCGCCATGCCTCTATAATCTGCCTCAGTGTTAGATCGTGCCACAGTGCACTGCTTCTTCGAGCTCCAAAAAATGAGATTTGTACCAAGAAAGACACAATAGCCACTGGTGGATTTTCGATCATCGATCGACCCTATCCAATATGCATCAGTGTAAGCAATAAACTGTACAGAAAAATGATGAGAGAGAAAAAAGTCGTGCTGAATGGTACATATGAGGTAACGGATGATATATTTTACAACGCTCCAATGCTCATCGGTTGGAGCTTGTATGAAGTATGAACTGAGCAACCTTATCACCGAGAAGGCAATATCAGGTTTGGTAAAGCTTAGGTATTCTAGAGCCCCAACCGTACTTCGATAGACAAAAGGGTCAGAAAGAGGTTTGCCAACAACCTTGAAGAGCTTACAGGAAGTAACCATAGGCGAGCTGAGGAGCTTGACATCATCCATCTTGAGTCAAAGAAACAAGTCACAGATGTACTTCTGTTGAGAGAAAAAGAGACCTGAGGGTGTACGATGACACTCCAGACCCAAGAAATAATGCAGTGGGTCGAGGTCTTTTAATGAGAACTCCCGATCTAGTTCATGAATAAGACGAGTGACAGCTCGTGTGTCATTGCTTGTGATGATGATGTCATCCACATAGATAAGAACCAGAAGAAGATCTGTCTCGATCCGTCAGAGGAGGAGAGACGTGTCAGACTTGAAGCCCACAAAGCCCATTGTGACTAGATAACTGCTGAGGCGAGAAAACTAGGCCCGTGGAGCCTGTTTGAGGCCATAGATATTGCGATAAGCTTGCATACATGATTAGGACAAGCGGGATCGATGAACCCTGAAAGTTGTTTCATGTAGATTCTCAATAAGAAAACTCTGCAAAAATGCATTATTCACGTCCAACTGTCGGATAGACCAGCCTTTGGAGACGGCCAGACTGCACACGGTACGAACAGTGATCAATTTGATGACCAGACTGAATGTCTCATCATAGTCTAATCCTACTTGTTGATAAAAACCCTTGGCCACCGGGCTGGCCTTGTACCTTCAACAGAACCATCAAGTTTATATTTTAACTTGAAAACTCATTTACAACCAACCAGATTCATGGTAAGGCGGTATGGCATAAGAGACAAAGTTTTGTTCTCAAGTAAGGCAGTATTCTGGTGACCATATGGTGTGTCCTGATAGGAGGGGGACTGGGAGAGCCCGAGGATGAAAACGATGAGGACTCATCGACGAGCAATGGTGGAGGTGGTGAAGGAGTATGTGTCTATGTGAGGGAGATGGTGGTGGAGGAGAATAGTCAATGGTGAGGCCCACATGAGAAGAGGGGATTGGAACAATAAAAGGTAACAGAGATATGGATATAGGGATCGGTGATGAGGGCGTGGGAGTAGGTGGCGAGAGAGAGGATAGAGGAGACTGGAAAGGAAAGGAGGACTCGTCGAACACATCTCGGGAGATGTAAATACGACTAGAGGGGGGACATGCAAATATTGTTAACCTTTATGTAAAGCCGAGTAATCTAAGAAGACACATTGGCTGGATCAAAAATCAAACTTATGAGTTTGGTATGAATGCAGATGAGGATAGCAAGCACAACCAAAAATACGTAAGGAAGGATAGTCAGGTGCTTTATGAAATGTTTTCTGGTCAGGAGATAGATTATGGAGGACGGAGGTGGGCATTTTATTAATAAGAAATGAGGCGGTTTGGAAAACATAAGGCCAATAATGGAATGGAATATTTGACCGAGCCAAAAGAGTAAGGCCAGTCTCGGCAAGGTGGCGGTGTTTTCTCTCTGTGGTGCCGTTTTGGGCACTAGTATGTGGACAGGATAAACAATGAGCAATACCCTAAGAGACAAGTAAGGTTTGAATTTGATGAACTCGCCACCACCATCAGTCTGGAGTGCTTTAATGAAACGATCAAGAAATTTTTTATATGAATTTTGAACTTTAAAAAAAAGAGAAAGCATCACTTTTATTAATTAAAGGATAAAACCAAACATATTTACTGTAGTGATCTACAAAGCTAATATAATAGCGATGACCACTTACAGCGAACATAGGAGACAGACCCCATAGATCGGAGTGAATAAGCTCTAAAGAAGCAGTAGCAACAGTGAAAGTTAGCGAAAAAAGGAGACAGTGACTTTTCTCTTGCTGACAGGGGATGCAGAGAGGAGTACCGCATGGTCAGTGAAGAAAGAAAATTGATGCTGAGATAAAATACTACAGACAACCTTGCTGGAGGGATGACCTAGGAGCTCATGCCAGATGGAGGAAATGCACGCTCACTGAAAAGAGCCTAGAGACAGGAGGTGAAGCTATGGTTCCCCAGAGAGAAAACATACAAGCCATCCTTAAGTTGTCCCCGTAGTAGAGTTTTCTAGATAGAGAAATCCTTGACAAAACAAGAGTCAGGATGAAATTCAAGAAGTGCTTTATTATCAGTAGTAAATTGACTAACAGACAGAAGATTTTTGGTGATATCAAAAACATGTAAAAGATTTTCAGGGCAGAAGAAACAAGAGAAGACAAAAAGCACCAATAGAACATATAGGCAAGTCTATCCTGTTACCCATGCGAACTCTATCGAGTCTTTGATATTCTGAGTGAACCGCCAGATTCGCCATGTCAGCCGTTAAGTGATGAGTGGCTCTAGAGTCAACATACCAGTTGAGATCGACTGGACTATTCCCATAAGAGTAAAGAAGAGCAGTTAGGCTAGCCGAAAGAGAAAGATCATCATAACGATTGTAGCATTGGTTAGCATAATGGCCAAAACGATTGCAGATCTGATATTGAAGTCGGCCACCAGCGGACTAATGTGGTGGTGAGAAGGAACATCCACAGCCACGACCGCGCTCCCAGCCTCGGCCACATCTACGACCACGAAAAGAAGTTGGAGCCGAATGATAGCTTGGAGTACGAGAGACAGTATGAACTGCATTAGATGGGGAGATGAAGGTTATAGAGTCTGGTGAAGTGATAGCACACTCACGATAAATCTCCTGACTAAGCATGAGCTGATGAGTTCTTCTAACAGAACAGGGTTGACTTGTGTATTGGTGGAGGTGATGAACGAGTCATACTTGAGAGACAGACCACTGAGCAAGATAGAGACGAGATCGGAATCAATAACCGGATTAGCCACTACCACCAGGTTATCCACGATGGACTTGACAGACTGAATATACTCTGACATAGAAGAGATGCCTATCTTGACGGTGTACAGCTGGTGTTTGAGTTGCTGCACTCTAACTCTAGAGGGTGACGCAAAGATTCGCTCCAGAAAGCATCACTGATGGGGACATCTAGTAGAATTTGTTTGATTTAGTTGTTGGCTTATCTTATCTTATTGTAGTTTATTTTAGTTGTCATTATTGTTGGTTGGTTTTATCCCATATCGATTGTGGTGGGAGTTATTTTTTTGTAGGCCTATATAAGGCTGAAATTACTATTGTTTTCTTCAATTAAGGATTGATAAAGAAAATTGTCGTTTGAACATTTTGAGTAACATGTGTGCTTTGGGTGAGAAACCCTAGGGAGAGATTTCTAAACCCTATCTTGGAAGATAAACCCTAAGTTGAGATTTCCTAAAGTTCATCCCCCATCATTTTGGTATCAGAGCTAAATCCTGCTCTTTTTCACTTCTTTCACAAAATCTTAACTTCCACAAAATCCTTTTTTCTCCACCAAAACTTCCACAAAGGCCCAAAACCCTAGTTCTTGAAAATAAAAAAAAAACCTAAATCTAAAAAAAGAGAAATTTTTTTGGATTACTGTTCCATGAACAGTAATCACATTACTGTTCACGTGAACAGTAACCCAATTTCTGTTCACGTGAACAGTAACCCCATATACTGTAAATCTACCCCCAAAACTCAAAGCTCGCCCGTTCGAAGTCCGTTTTGAGCTTTATTTGAAACGTTGGGTTCGTGACAGAGTCCCGAGCTACTAGATAGATTTTCGCAGCATTCAAGCAACAAAGATGACCTCCACAATCCTTGTTTGGCGTTGCTATAATCCTACAACAATCCAACAGCGTTTCGGGACCCGTTTACAGTCCGATTTGGATCCAGTTCGAGCCTTTGAGATTCTTGAGTAATTTTAAGCTTATGCACTGAAATTTTCCTTATGGGATTTTATTTTGTGGTCAATATATTCATACTAATGGTGATCCAAAGAAAGTTGAATGAAAAATGTATGCGGCCATCCCAACTTTTCATAGTTTTTATGATCGTTACGGTTATGAAAACGGGAGAGTAATCTTAAAACTTTCTTCAATTAGTTTTCTCTAACATCTGAGCAAAAGTGCATCTATGCCCGAATGAAGTTGGTGGGAGAGCCATATTATTGGGTAGAGAACAATCATAGGTTATGTCGATATTGATTTCTCTTGCAAGAATTTCTTCGCGCTCGTTATGTTCCACACATTTATTCATCTGAGTCAAACTATAAAGAGCCTAATGTTAAGCAAGAGCCAGAGAGCCGGTCAATCACAAATCTCTGCACTAAGATTCGAGTGGCCCTAGAAAAACTTGTAGTAAGTCAAGGCTGCAAAGAGGGACAGATCAAAAGCCTTCAGCCCTTGTCAAGTCTGACGTTCTCGAGGAGCCAGGGACAGAAGTTGTTACTGAGTTGGAGCACGAGTCAGAACAAGATAATGCAGCTAAGCTAGAGCCAGATCCAGTAGATGTTGATGAGCCCGAACCAGAGCCAAATAGAGAATAGCCTCTTGTAAAGAACTCAGTAGATCTATCAACGGAGCTTGCCATGGAGCTAATGACATCCAAACCAGCTATGAGGGTTCCAGTGTCCAAAGATTGCTTGACTTATACGATCCTTTGCAGATCTTCCTACAGGAGACGGAGTCACAAGAGGTCAAACTATTCATGGTGCGAAGTACAGTTGATTCAATTCTCATCCTGGAGGATGCGGCTTTTTCTGCTAACTGCACATTGCTTGAGTTGTCATCCTGAAGCCAGTCTCACCCACACCGCCTTGGTTCAGCTTTGATGCACATCTGTTGGGTCCACGATACCAGGGGCGGCTCAATTTCTAAGGAGACTTTAGTCGAAAATTTCAAATGGGTCCTTTTAAAACATACTTTAAAAAGTAATTAATATTAACTAATATTTTATTTAATTAATATTTTATTGAAAAATAATTTTCCTAGCTTTTTAAGATGCAAAATTTTTAATCAAGTTTTTGTATTCAAGTTTTACTAATGTATCTTTTTCTATAGAGCAATTGCAGGCCCTGCCGTCAGTCTAAGGTCTGGGCGACGGGGGCGGTGAAGAGCGAGGCTGCACAGAGAGAATTTTAATTTTAAAAAATTCTCTAATTATAATTAAATAGTTAGGGAGAGTGAAAAAGACAGATGAGGAAGTGGAAGAGACTCCTCTTTAATTATAATTAAATAGTTATAGGGAGTGGAGGATATTAGATTGGGAAAGTGGAAGAAACTCATGCTTTTTCTGTTAATATAAAAATGAAGAGGGAAAAAAATCAAAAAAACGTGGATGAAAGGATTCAAACTTGCGCAGTCAAAGCCCACACAATTTCTAGTCATGTCCGACAACCACTCCGGAACGCCCACTTGAACAAACAAAAAACATTTTCTATATTTTATATTTCTTATTTTAGTTAAATACTAATTTACACTAAAATTTTGGAGACCCCATTATATTTGGGGGCTCTAGGCGACTGCCTCATTTGTCTAGAGGTTGAGCCGCCCCTGCACGATACCACCATGGCCTGATTGAGAGTTGAGATCTACACTCGACAAGGTCGAGTTTTCCCCCAACCCCAGGGGAATGATGGGGACATCTAATAGGATTTTTTTTGATTTAGTTATTGGCTTATCTTATCTTATTGTAGTTTATTTTTGTTGTTATTATTGTTGGTTGGTTTTATCCCATATCGATTGTGGCGGGAGTTATTTTTTTGTAGGCCTATATAAGGCTGAGATTACTATTGTTTTCTTCAGTTAAGAATTGATAATAAAAATTGCCATTTGAGCATTTTGAGTAGCCTGTGTGCTTTAAGTGAGAAACCCTAGGAAAGAGTCCTAAACCCTATCTTGAAAGATAAACCCTAAGTTGAGATTTTCTAGAGTTTATCCCCCATCAATCACACATCACGAGATATGGTGAGACCGGCAACATGAGCAAGAACAGCCTCATTGAGTAAGAAAATAAGACAACATAAGAGCATCTGATCAAGTTTGATCCAATGAGTGCATTCCAGATTGATAGTAGGTTAAGCATCCTTCTCGATAAAAGTAACGAACTGGAACGGATACGGAGAGGTTCCGTCGACAAGACCTTTAAGATCATGAAGTTTAAGAAGAGGAAGGAACTAGGAACGCCACAGTGGATAGTAAATAGTTTCCCTCGTCGAGTTTAACGTTTAGAAAGTGAGTGATGTTGGGAGTGGGAGTAACCGTGGATGCAAGTAATTGAATGAAGGTGAGGGAAAATGAAAAGGAAATAGTCGATATAATACAATAGTTGCTCTGATACCAAGATAAAAGAAGAGAACACTTATTTGTGTAATGACAAGATACCACTAGTTATGGTTCTTGATTGTATATATATACACATATTGATCATATTTTACACTGATTTAAGAGAAACAATAAGAAACATTAATTGAGAGAGAATGAAAAACACATGGTACATGAGTCTCATAAGTCCTATGTGTTCTTATCTTCACGAAGAGATTTAAGATCTGATTGATTTCATGAGAGATTTCTTTCACATGAATCACATGTTTCACATGAGTCACGTGTTGTCATTGATATCTCTAACAATGCACAATTTTCTTTTCCTCCGACTTTGCTTTTGGAGCTTAGTTTAAAAAAATGCACACTTAATGGAAGAACAATCTTCAATAAACAAAAAACCAAAGTTTTCTGACTAAGGTAATTGCTCTTATCAAGACTACAAGATGACAATAGGATATTTTACACAGTCCTTTGAAAATAATCACTTTAAAAATTATGAAAACCTTACTCTTTTGCTTCTAAACCTTACATTTTTATTAAAAGAAGTCATTCAATGTTTATAAAAAAATACCCAAATTTGCCTAAACAAAGATTAGGAAATAAGAAATCAGTTAAAGCTTAGATAACAACCCACTTAAATCCACATAAGTACACAGAATTTCACAAACTCATTGCCAATTAGAAAAATAGAAAATAACCTTCAGAAAATTAGAAAATCCCCACCCAAACAGCCCAACCATTAAAACCCTAACATATAATAAACCAGCTAAATGGCAAAGTTGAGATCTTACTCATAAAAGACCCGCTTAATAGGATCATATCGAAACCGAGGCACCACGAACGCATCGATCACCCTCAACGCCGCCCGATTGCTGGTACTCTCCGAGCTCGGATCGACCGCCTCCTCCGCCTCCAACAGCAGGCTAACCACTCGATGAATTGCCTCTTTGTCCAAGATCGACGATTTCACTGAAACAAACGGTCAGATCTAGAGATTAGAGAGAATGAGAAAGGCAGTTTGATAAATTTGGGGGTGCGTACGGGATTCCTTGTCGATCTCGTCGATGAGGAGGTCGAGGGCCTCGTCCTCGGCGTCCGGAAAGCGAGAGAGGAACGCGAGGACCTCGTCGAGGGCCTCTGTCTTGAGGGCGAAGCCTCTGATCTTGAACTTGCGCTGGATTTTCTTCTTTAGGGTTCCGATGGCGGCCATTGCTGCCGATTCTCTCTCTGAAATTGGCGGGAAAATGGTGAGAGTGGGGTTTTATTAATTAAAAGGCGAGAGGATTGAGGAATTATTTGGCGGCAGGGAGGCGGGTGAAGATCTTTCACGATGGGCCTGTCCTTGGTTATGGCCGGAGATAAGTCCCGGCCTTGGCCTGAAAATATAATGGGCTTAAAACAAGGCACCAATCTGGGCCCTATTATTGACACCAATCTGGGCCCTATTATTGACAGAGTCGGGCCGGGTCGGGGGCGCCACGGGCCAGTCCCGATTAAATTAACATCTGCCTCAACGGCAAAAGAAGAAAAGCAACAGTCTTGAATCTGAGATCTTTCTTAATACAAATAATTAAAGCTAATTTATTAAGTGTTCCTAAAAGGCAAATACTTTTCTCTCATCTTCTCCTTCTTATATTATCAGCAAAGAAAAAATATATTAGCTTATGCGGTTACTAATGTCTAACTCAGACCAATAGGGATTGAGTTCCGAAACATCTCAAATTTGAAATCAAGCACTGATATCTTCTTTTTAAAAGAGAGAGAGAGATAAAAATAAAGTGGCACTAATCTTAACACATTGATCAGTCCATTATTCAAAACACATCAACGATATTTTTATCTATGAAACGAAGTAAATTCTGTTATTTCTTTGTGATTATCACCCAAATTTTCAATCTAAAAATACCTCAAACTGAGTCAAAGGAATCCAAGGGCCAGAGCGTACATTAACTCCGGGGGCTGAAGGTTGGCAAAGGAAAACGTTTGGAAAGTGAAGACATACATGCACATGGAGGGCGAGACACCGAATCCTAGGTTCAGCTCATGTGTGTGAGCCACACACACATATAATAAGAAGACCAATCACGCGTTGACACGTGTACTAATCCTCTTATAATATGTTATATGTGTAGGACTCACACACATATTATAATAGATTATAAGAGTTCCAATCCACGTGTCAACGTGTGATTGGTCCTCTTATTATATGTGTGTGGCTCACACACATGAACCGAACCCGCAAATCCTGTCTCTTGCCGACACTGTACATGCTTCGCAATGTCGTGAGTCCTGGCTCCATCAAATATCGTGGCTACACGTGTCCTCCACTTCAGCCGTTTGTTCTTGGTTCTTATCCACCAGTTATGAAATGTCACGCCGTCCCTTCAGCTCCCTTGACTTGTCCCCCGCATTCACAATTAAGGGTCTGCTTGGTTGTCGTAACTGGCCGTAATTCGTAGTTGTAATTGGTAAAGTCTTTTACAATTGTAAATGAGTTACATGTATGTAAATTTTACGGTGTTTGGTTGGTAATATAAAATTGTAAAGTGGGAAGTGTATTGTACTCTACGGTGTTTGGTTGTCGTAATGTATAAGTCGTAAGTGAAAAAGTTGACCACAAAATTAACTATTTGGTGATTTTAAAAGTTTTAATACTGCAAATAAATATTAAAAAAGTTAAATATTAAAAAATTTTAATATTAATATAAAAAAATAATACAAATTTGTATGACCACAAAATTAACTGTAACTGGGCTGTAAGTGAGTGGTAACTGGGTTGCAAGTGAGTGTTAGTTGAATTACGTAAGTCGTTTACGAATTACGGTCTAAACAAACGCCGTAATTGTAACTGGATAGTAAGTCATTTACGAATTACAGAGTTTTACGCGAAACAAACGGCCCTTAACTTTTGAAATTAAAGCCACGCACAAAATGCCAACTTTAAAAGTCCCCATGGGTCCCCCACCTCTCTTGTTCTCTAAGTTACTCAGCGCCTGTTTGTTTCGTGATAAAAGGCCGTAGTTTTAAAAGACTTGTCATCCAATTACAACTACGGTGTTCGTTTGGAATACAATTCATAAAATGTACTTGTAATTCAATTACAGTTCACTTGTAATCAAATTATAACTCGCTAAAATTGAGTGTTGGGAGTGAAGTCTTAGAGACGGTTGTCTACCTCCTTAATAGATTACCTGACAAAATAATAACTAAAATCTCATGAGTAATGAACTGAAAAATCTCCTAGTATTGGACATCTGCATGTTTCGCGGTGTCTAGGGGAAATCGACCATATATATCATATGAGAAGAAGCTGGACTTAAGAACAGTTACTTATTTATTCGTAAGGTATTCTGAGAGCTATAAAAGTTTAGATTTTACTTTCCCTCAACTAAGAACATAATAGAGATGGATAATGCTAAATTTATTGAGGATATTCAGAACAGTGAGAGTCAACTACATAAGAATTTCACATTTGAAGAAAAACATATTTTTATACCCATGATAATTGTTCCAAATAATGAATTGTTGTTACACTTCAGCATGAAAACACAGTTGTATCCTTACAAGGTACATATACAGTTCATCCTGAAGTAGATTCTACTGATGAGATAGAACCTGAAAATTCTCAACTACAAGTGTCTAGGAGATCAACTAGGGAGAGAAGATCAGCCACTGCAAATGACCATATAGTTTATGCCCAAGAGTATGAGTTTGACATAGAGTCAGATGATGGCCGCACATCCCTGAATGAGGCCAAACACAGCATTCACTCCACTAAATGGTCAAATGCGATGAAGGATAAGTTAAAATCCACGAAGGATAATGATGTCTGGGATCTAGTAGAGTTGCCTAACAGTAAGAAACTAATTGGTTGTAAATGGATGTTTAAGATTCGAAAGACAACGTCGAAGATATAAGGCATGTCTTGTCGCAAAGGGATTCACTCAAAATGAGGGCATTGACTATAAGGAGACTTTCTCTCCGATTTTCATTAAGGATTCTTTTCGGATTATCATGGCACTGGTAGCTCACTTTGATATGGAGTTACATCAAATGGATGTTAAGATTATCTTTCTTAATGGTGACATTGAGGAGAAAATTTATATGGTCCAACCAGACAGTTTTGAAGTCAAAGGTTTACAATATTTGGTTTGTAGATTAAAGAAATTCATTTACGGTCTAAAGCAAGCATCCCCTTAATGGTATTTGAAATTTAATCAAGTAATATCAGATTTCTTTGAAGGAAAATATAGTTGATCAATGTATTTACCATAAATTTAATAGGAGTAGACTTATATTTCTTATGTTATACGTAGATGACATTCAACTAACAAGTAACGATATAGCTCTTCTACTTGAGACCAAGTATTTCTCTCAAAAACTTTGAGATGAAAGATCTTGGAGAAGTTTCTTTTGTGCTAGGCATCCAGATTTAACGTGACAGGACGTGTGAAATATTAGGTTTATTACAAAAGGCCCATATCGATAAGGTTCTAGATAGACATGAAGAATTGCTCTATGGGAGATAAGTTGAGCCTACTCTAATGTCCCGAGAACGATTTACAGAAAGAGCAAATGAAAGACATTCCATATACATCGGCAGTTAGAAGTCTGATGTATGCTCAAGTTTGTACCCGCCCAGACATAGCATATGTCGTTGAGAAACTTGGCAGATACTTGATCAATCCTGCAAGAGTGCCAAGAAGGTAATGCAATACCTGCAGAGAACCGAGGACTACATGTTTACATACAAGAAACCTAATTAGTCGCAGCTGGTTAGATACACAGAATTAGATTATGCTGGAAGTATTTATTTTCTATTGATTTGCGAAAGGGAAAACTTACAAAACAAAAAGGATGAGGAGCGAAATTACAAGTAATAAAAGGAAGAATTATAAGTAGATCTCCTCTGAGATTTTTGGGGAAATGTGCCGGTAGGAATCTGATCAGGGCGCGATCACTTTATCCCTTTCGCGATGCAATCGATCGGGTGATCGAACTGCCTCCTAATAAGACTCCCTTCTCGCTTGGTTCAGAGAATCGGAGAACGGAAGATCAGTAGAGTCCTTTTGCTAGGAATTCTGCTCTTTCTTTTAGCCAATATTCTCTCTATCCGCCCTTTTTCCTTGTATCTAGTAAGGGACTATTTATAGTCAAAAATGGGGTGTAACTGCCCCCTTGAATTCAGCAAAGCTGAATCAGTCATTAGCTTCGCGCGAGGCTCACAAATGACCTTTCCGCGAAGCTTTTTGCGAACTTCTGGCGAAGCTAAAGGGTTCATGCGAATGTCCTCTTGCTATTATGGCTTAATTGTCTCCACTTAATATTAGACGAAGTGGACTGGTGTAACCGCCCACTTAAAGTGGCGTTAATCCCACTAAATTAGTGGGGTTCACCCATTAATCCCTCATGGGATTTTGAAACGGTCAATTGGATGACCTGGCAAAGCTCATTCGGAGCTAGATCATGCGAAGCTAGATCATGCGAAGCTAAGACTTAGCTCATAGCTTCAGGCGAAGTTACCTTCAGAGCCTCGTGCGAAGCTGAGACTCAACTAGGGATAAGGCTTCTAGTGCGAAGCTCCTAGATCAGCCTCCGGCGGGGCTAAATGGGAAGCTTCAGGTGAAGCTAATAGTTAGCCTTAAAGCGAGGTTACCAACCAAGCTTTAGGAGAAGTTGTTAACTCCATGTGGAGCTATGAAGCTTACCTTGGGGTAACTTGTACGCCCACAAATAGCTATGAGAAAACATAAGAAGATTATCATTTCCCTGGTGAAATAACGAGTCAAACCTATCATGTTAACATTAAACTTCTGATAGTAAGTCTCTAAACTACTCCCCGATGGATAAAACCAACATCCCTGCGAATCTGTTCAACATCCCCAGCGGAGTCGCCATCTTGTTTTCCATTGAAAATTGCTATTCATGGGGAAACTTACAAAAAGAAATGAGGAGCGAAATTACAAGTATTTCTTTACAGAAAGAAAAAGAAAATTATAAGTAGATCTCCTCTGAGATTTCTTGGGAAGTGTACCGGTGGGAGTCTGATCAGTGCGCGACCACTTTGTCCCGTTGATGATGCGAGCGATCAATTTTCAAATACTACTGCTTGGGAATTCCTTCTCGCATGGTTCCAGAGATTCCTTAAGAGGGAGGAAGATCTTAGGGTATTAACACCCTGAATTGATCCCTATAGGATTAGAGAAGTGATTCTCTCTCGAGAGTAAATCTCTTGTTGGCTTAAGCTTTGAAGCCATCAAAGAAGCTTATGCTCTTCAAAAAGCCTCTTGGACTTGAATTTCTTCAAGACCGTGGGCCTATTGGACTTGAATCTTTTCAAGACCCTGAGCCTAGCCTACTAGTGGGCTATTTATAGGCTCAATAGGGACTTATGATTCCCTTAATTGTCTCCTCTTAATGAGGGACATGGGTGTAACTCCCCATTAATTCTCCTTAATTGGCTCCTCCGGATCATGGGTGTAACTACTCATTAACTCCCCTTTTAATGAGGGATCATGGGTGTAACTACCTATTAACTCTCCCCACTATCTTAGTGAGGCGGTTACTTTCCTCATGGCGGAGCTAGCCTCTTCAGGAGAAGCTATCAAGAAAGCTTCCGGTGAAGCTAGAATTAGCTTCCGGTGAAGCTAGAATTAGCTCCAGGTGAAGCCGTAAGTTAGCTCTCTGTGGAGCTATGAAGAGCTTTATGTGAAACTATCAAGAAAGCTTCAGGCGAAGTTAGAATTAGCTTCAAGCGAAACTGTAAGTTAGCTCTTTGTGGAGCAATGAAGAGCTTCATGTGAAGCTATCAAGAAAGCTTCCTGCGAAGCTAGAATTAGCTTCAGGCGAAGCTGTAAGTTAGCTCTTGAAAAATCACGCTTTTAAGTGATTTTTTTTTTTTGGTGGGGGAGGAGGTGGATGGCGTGGGGGTTGTGGAATGTAAAACGGATGGAATGGAAACCTCCAGCACGCTTTTAAGTGAGCTCTGAAGTAACATTTCACTGGAATTCTTGGTATGTCTCTATCCGCCATGCTTCACAAATCACAGTAAACATATTGGGTTAAACTTAAAAGTAAGATGATTGATAATTACAGTTCATGTTCATTTCTGTTCCGAATGTGATTCTGAGCCAGGTGTTGATCTTATAAAGATCCTTTTTCTTATAGAGAAAGCTTGGTTGTAAATGTGTGCTCTAGCTGCTATACATTTTATTAACAGAGGAGTTACGACTTACGAGGAATCTGCTATATGAACTTCTATTAGTTGCCAATGGTTGACTGGTTACTGATGCTGTCACTAGATATGTAGATTCTTTACATGTGATAGATCATGAATGATCTCTGGGACATTATCTGTTTTTCTTCACAAATATGAATGGTGTATTATGTTCTATGTTTTATGTTGGTCGATTTCTTATCAGTAAATTGGGAGACAAACTTAATGAACATTAGTAGTCTTAAATATCAACTATGTTATTGTACTATGATTTATACACAATATTCTTGTCTACACATTTGATTCATCTAAATTTTTTGTGCCCTCTTTTACAGAATTGCTGTGTGAATATGATAGCTCACCTTTTTAATGCCCCTATTGGAGATGATGAAACTGCAGTAGGAGCGGAACAGTGGGATCATCAGAAGCAATAATGTTGGCAGGATTGGCATTCAAGAGAAAGTGGCAGAACAAAAGGAAGGCTGAGGGAAAGCCTTATGACAAACCTAACATTGTTACTGGTGCTAATGTTCAGGTGCAGTGCACCTAAGCAAACTTCTGTCAACCATAATGTCGGATTTGAACATTTAACTTAACGCCTGTTCTTTTACATGCATTGTTTTAGGTTTGTTGGGAGAAATTTGCTAGGTATTTTGAAGTCGAGTTGAAGGAAGTGAAGGGAAGGCTATTACGTAATGGACCCAGTGAAGGCTGTGGAGTTGGTGGACGAGAATACTATCTGTGTTGCTGCCATCTTGGGTGCTACTCTTACTGGAGAGTTTGAAGATGTTAAAAAGCTCAACGAACTTCTTAACGGAGAAGAACAAGGAAACTGGGTAAGTATGACCAGTTTGTCGCATACTTGACATGGAGATCGTGCATTCCTTTAGTCATTGGTATGAAATTAGTTTTGCGCAAGTATGGTTCATGTTCTTGTTGCACATTCCTTTTAGGAATCCATCTTGATACCCTTACCACGAATTAACGAGTCACATTATTGTGATGACCGAACTGAAATACCAGCTTATTTTGTGGTATCAGTTTATCTTCTGGTCAATTTGCTTGTAAAAATTGTCGTTAAATCTAAGTCAATTGCATCTGCTGTGACTGGGAAGGTAATTTTATTTCTCATTAAGTTACTTGTGCTTTCTGTTGGGTTAATAGACTTATTTGCTTTATTTCTAGTTTTATTGAGATTGGAATTCAGTTCCAGTTCATATAGATCCATTTCACTTCTTTTTCTAATCCATGGAGTTGTAACTTGAGGTTTCAAACTTCTTGATTTTTATTTTAATGTGTAAAATCCTGTTACCATAATTCTTGTTTGGAACTATAAACATGTCTTAATGTAAGTTTAACTTTGTTTGTGATTAACTTCTGGTCATGCAGGTGGGATACCCTAGTTCACGTAGATGCTGCGAGTGGTGGATTCATAGCCCCTTTCTTATATCCCAAGTTGGAATGGGATTTCCGGTTACCACTAGTAAAGAGCATCAATGTCAGCGGCCACAAGTATGGTCTTGTTTATGCCGGTGTTGGCTGGGTTGTTTGGAGGAGCAAAGGGGATTTGCCTGAAGAGCTCATTATTCATATAAACTATCTAGGAGCAGATCAACCTACTTTCACTCTTAACTTCTCAAAGGGTAAATATCAGGTCTTGATGTGTTTATTAGAAATGCATGCCATTTTCCTGAAGAGACTTTTGTTTCAATTCATGCAGGTTCCAGTCAAATAATTGCACAGTACTATCAGTTCATACGCTTGGGATGGGAGGTAAGCTAGTCCTGAAACCCTCCCTATCTTTTGCATGACATAAAAAACACTAAGTGAGAAATATACCAATTTCTGGTTTATCTTGCTGTTCCATTAAAGAAGCTTATCTATTTGTTAAATAGTAATAATATTACTAAAAGTTAAATATGTTTTCCTGCTTGATATATTTGTTCTTAATGCAAGTTTATTTAGTGGATCGAGGTACAATAAAGATGCGATAAAAGAAGATAACTTTATGACGATGATTTTTCCCCTTCTCTTTCTGATATTTCCAGAAGTAAATTTTTATTTTTTAGTGGAAAATTAGGTTGCAAAATGGCGATGTTTGAGTTCATATGCTTATATTTAATTTGTAAGTTAGACACAGTTCTGGCTGTGGTATAAATTTCACTCTTCGAGGTTTTCATGTTTCATAAGAAGAAAAACATTATAAGTTCATCATTATTAATGTAAAAACAAATAACTTATGCATAGAATCATCGTGAGAAAAAACATTCCAAGTTAATTGTACTACTTGGTTTAAAATCATACTGAAATGTGCCCATCAGAAATCTTTAGAAGAAACCTGCGCTTAGCCCTTGCCATATTTTGTTGCTAGCTGCATGCCAAAATCAATCCTCTAATTCAGCTTATATTATCACTAACCTCAAAGTTATATCACCTGGGCAGGGGTACAAAAACATTATGGAGAACTGTATGGAGAACACAAAGGCTCTGAAGGCAGGCATAGAGCAGACTGGCAAGTTTGACGTCCTCTCCAAGGACATTGGCGTCCCCCTTGTTGCTTTCGCGCTCAAGGACAGCAGCAAACATAGCGTGTTTGAGATATCAGAGAGTATGAGGAGGTTTGGATGGATCATTCCGGCATACACCATGCCCGCGGACGCTGAGCACATAGCCATTCTCCGGGTGGTGATCAAAGAGGATTTCAGCAGGAGCTTTGCTGAGCGACTCGTGTCTGACCTGAAGAAGGTCTTGCTGGAGACTGAAGGACTCCCAAGCCGAGTTGCACCAATTGCTCATGTTACGGCTGAGAAGAATGATGATTGTGTTGTCGTTGCGAAGAAGAGCGTGACAGAGATTGAGCGGGACATCACAGCATACTCGAAGGCACTGGTGGACAGGAAGAAGACCAGTGGGGTTTGCTGATGTCTTTATTGTCAGAAATATGTATAGAGATTCTACCAGGGAAATTCTGTATAATTATGAGTTCTTGTTGTTAGAATTGAAGAATATAAAGCGAATCTTTGAGCTGAATTATGGCAAGATTCGTTGATCGAATCAATTGGATGATGGTTGGAGTGTGTTCTCCTTCTATTGGGGATGAACGTGGTATATTCACATGTTCAATTCCGACTTCGAATGAATGAGATATTCAAGTCTAAAGATTGCCTAATTCAAAGTCAAAATGGGACTAAAGGTAGCTAAAAGCATTTAGTCCCACATTGGTCATGGGATGGAAGTTTGTGGTGTATAAATAGAGAAAGTTGAGAACAAAGGGCGTGCCCTTTGGGTACTTGGAGTTTTCGCGTGCGAAAAGGAGGGAACTATGCCCGCACATGCAGGCATGCGTGCCGCCGCTGGCGGCGGCCGGCGGGCACCGACGCTGGGCCCGGGTTCCCTACCCGGCCTGGTGGTTATTTTTGAATCCGGTCTCGCGGGTATGGGTTGCTCCGCTACCCGAACCAGACCCGATCCGCTCCGCTACCCGAACCAGACCCGATCCGCCAACGGATGTCTGCGGTTGGCGGTTGGACCGAACGGTTGCGACGGTTCTATCCGAACCGTCGCAACTGTTGAATTCTGGCGGACGAGAAAGCCCCTCCCGGAGCGCTATAAATAGTAAATAGCGCTTCGATTTGCCTTTCTCAGACACACCAACTCCAACAACAATCTCTCTCTCTCTCTCAGAGTTCTAAGTTTGCATTCTGGCAGTGGAGTTCTAAAGCCAAGCGACTTCCAGCGAGAAGTGGGAAATCCGTAACTCGGTTTCCGATGCGACTTCCAAAGAAGATTCTGCAAAAATTCGTTCTGAAAGAGGAATCAGAAAATCAGAAAATTCAACAGATTCTTTTTATAGAATTGTTGTCTGAATCTGGTACTTCTGAAGAAGAATATTCTTCTACCTTTCTTCGTCCTCAACAGTGGGTGCTACTCCAAAGTAAAGGCAAATATTCATCCAAAATTTGTCCTTGTACCGCTGCTTCAACGATCCTGTGAAGGTACTGGTTGACTACGGTTCGACCGTACAGTGATTTGGTAGTGCTATCCAAATACCGTGAAGGAGTGTTGTATCTTGGGAGACCAGCGTCCATTATCCTGTTAGCACCGGTGCGGGGACGTAATTGTCTTAAGGAGATTCGCTCTAAGCGTACCTCACTCCAAATACTGTATAAGTGGATTAAGTCCTTTATACAGGGGATATACTTTACAGTATATCGAGACTGATTTAGATTCAGTCTAATTGGTGTTTAACCAAGGAAGGAAATTGAAAGGTTGTCCTTGTACCGCTGCTTCAACGATCCTGTGAAGGTACTGGTTGACTACGGTTCGACCGTACGGTGATTTGGTAGTGCTATTCAAATACCGTGAAGGAGTGTTGTATCTTGGGAGACCAGCGTCCATTATCCCGTTAGCACCGGTGCGGGGGACGTAATTGTCTTAAGGAGATTCGCTCTAAGCGTACCTCACTCCAAATACTGTATAAGTGGATTAAGTCCTTTATACAGGGGATATACTTTACAGTATATCGAGACTGATTTAGATTCAGTCTAATTGGTGTTTAACCAAGGAAGGAAATTGAAAGGTGGTTCTTAAATTAAGGAACGTTTTATTGAACGGAAAACCTCCCACCTGATATTTGCCGACCTGGCCAATTAGATTGTTGATATCTCAGTGATCTTGATTAGTTGTCAGATTGATTCCTGTTAAGCAGATAGACAACAATCTTAAGACAATTAGTATTATTGTTTCTTACTTCTATTCTGCTTGAACTTGCAGAAAATGTCTGAGACAAATCAAGATAGCTCAAGCAAGGCACCAAACATGCAGCTCCAAGCTTTGATGCCTACTCCACTTCCTAACCCGAAGCCGGAGAAGCCAGAAAAATTTGATGGCACAGAATTCAAGAGGTGGCAACAGAAGATGCTCTTCTACTTGACCACTCTTCATCTGGCCAAATTCCTACAGGAGGATCCACCAGAACCCGGAACTGATCGGGACTCAGTCCTTGCAGTCGATGCTTGGACACAAGGTGACTTCCTTTGCCGAAATTATGTTTTAAATGGACTGGATGACTCTCTTTACAATGTTTACAGTCCTATCACTACGGCAAAGAAGTTATGGGCCAGTCTTGACAAGAAATACAAGACTGAGGATGCTGGTACCAAGAAGTTCGTCGTAGGACAATTTCTGGAGTACAAAATGGTGGATACCAAGACTGTGATCAGTCAGGTGCAAGAGTTCCAACTTATCTTGCACAAGATAGAAGCTAAAGGTATGATTCTTCTTGAAACTTTTCAGGTTGCAACTATCGTGGAGAAACTTCCACCTGCGTAGAGAGACTTCAAGAACTACCTGAAGCACAAGAGAAAGGAGCTAAAGTTGGAAGATCTCATTGTGAGGCTTCGTATCGAGGAGGACAACCGCAAGTCCGAGAAAAGGAGCAGCAAGAACTCCTACGAAGCAAAAGCAAATGTGATCGAGGACTCAAAGGGGAAGCGTCTACTTCCAAAGGCTTAAAGCGGAAGAAGACTTCCCAGGGGTACAAAGGCAAGGCCCAAGACGGCAAAAGCATGCGCTTCAAAGGAACCTGCTACATCTGCAACAAAGAAGGGCACAAGGCAAATGAATGTCGCAGCCGTCTCAAAAAGAGTAAGAAGAGCCATCCACAGGCGAACTTGACCAACCATGAATCACCAAGCCTTTCTGCTGTAGTGTCAGAAGTAAATCTGACAACCAATAACAAGGATTGGTGGGTAGATACTGGGGCTACCCGGCACATCTGCTCGGAGAAATTGTTATTCTCAGAATATCAAAGACTAGAGCAAGATGAGCAACTATTCATGGGTAATGCAGCTTCCTCAAAGGTTGAAGGAAAGGGTAAGGTCATCCTGAAGTGGACATCGGGGAAAGAGCTTACTCTTAACGATGTGCTTCATGTTCCAGACATACGCAAGAATTTGATCTCCGGATCAATACTTAGTAAGAAAGGGTTTAGTATGGTTTTTGAATCCGATAAATTTATACTTACTAAGGGAGGAATGTATGTGGGAAAGGGTTATCTTGTTGATGGACTTTTTAAAGCCAATGTTGCAGTGGTAGATAAAAAGTCCATGTATTTGTACCCAAAGCTTATAAATAAAGGAAAATCTTCTGTTTATTTGCTTGAGTCTCCAATTTTGTGGCATGCTAGATTAGAGCATGTAAATTACAAGTCTTTGAAGAACTTGTCTAATCTGAGATATATTCCTAAACTCAACTTGGAAGAAATTCGCAAGTGTGAGATTTGTGTTGAGGCCAAGTTAGCGAAAAATTCATTTCACTCAATTGATCGAAATAAAGAACCTTTAGGGTTAATTCATAGCGATCTGTGTGACTTGAAGTTTATGCCAACTAGAGGGGGGTAAAAAGTATTTCATTACTTTTATTGATGACTGTACAAGATACTGTTATATGTATCTTTTAAACAGTAAGGATGAGGCAATAAATGTGTTTATAACATATAAAACCGAAGTTGAGAATCAACTCAACAAGAAAATCAAGATTTTAAAATCCGATAGAGGTGGAGAATATGAATCAAATGACTATAGTGAGTTTGTGCTAATTTTGATATAATCCATCAAACTACAGCACCATACACTCCTCAGCAAAATGGAATTGCTGAACGGAAGAACAGAACTTTGAAGGAGATGGTAAATTCCATGCTCGTAAGTTCTGGAGCTCCGCAGAACTTGTGGGGGGAAGCTCTATTAACTGCAAACTATATTCTAAATAGAGTACCCCACAAGAAACTTGGTTTTATACCATTTGAGTTATGGCATGGAAGGACACCTTCCTACCATTACCTCAAAATGTGGGGGTGCCTTGCAAAGGTGCTGGCACCATTACCTAAAAAGATTAAGTTGGGAGCAAAAACTATGGACTGCGTATTCATAGGATATGCCTTGAATAGTAGTGCCTACAGATTTCTGGTTCATAAATCAGAAATACCAGATATTCATGTAAACATGATTATCGAATCGAGAGATGCTGTGTTCTTTGAAGATATCTTTCCATACAAACGGGAAGCAGATAAGACTTCTAGGAAAAGAACACACGATGGCGTTCAGGGACGAAAGTTCCGAGGAACCGACTGTTAATGCGGAAACTGAACCAAGAAGAAGTCAAAGATCTAGAATCTCAAAATCTTTTGGTTTAGATTTCATAGCATACGCTATTGAGAGCGAGCCTCAAACATTTAAAGAGGCTATGTCAACCCCAGAAGCAAAATATGGAAAGAAGCTATAAATAGCGAAATAGAATCCATACTAAGTAATCATACTTGGGAATTGATAAACTTGCCTCATGGCAGTTAACCAATTGGGTGTAAGTGGATTTTCAAACGAAAATTAAAACCCGATGGATCTATCGATAAGTACAAGGCTAGATTAGTAGCCAAGGGTTATCGACAAAAAGAAGGACTTGACTACTTCGATACTTATTCACCAGTAATAAGAATAACATCCATTCGGATGTTAATTGCAATTGCAGTATTGCACAACTTAGATATCCATCAAATGGATGTCAAGACTGCATTCTTAAATGGTGAATTAAATGAAGAGATATATATGGAGCAACCTGAAGGATTTAAAGTCAAGGGCCAAGAACACAAGGTGTGTAAATTGGTAAAATCCTTATACGGTTTAAAGCAGGCTCCAAAACAATGGCATGAGAAATTTGATAGTGTCATGATCAAAGATGGATTCACTATCAATGAATGCGATAAGTGTGTGTACACTAAAACAGTTGAAAATGCATGTATCATTGTTTGTCTTTATGTAGACGACATGTTGATACTTGGGACTAATATTGAAATTATTAAGTCCACTAAACGAATGTTATCCAACAGTTTTGATATGAAGGATCTGGGGGTTGCTGATATAATTTTAGGAATTAAAATCACCAGAACACCAGATGGAATCAGTCTATCTCAATCTCACTACGTGGATAAGATGATAGAAAGATTCAAGGATCATGGGATAAAAGAGAATACAAATCCTTTTCTCCCACACGTCCACCTTCATAAGAATACAGGAACTGAAATACGCCAGTTGGAGTATTCTCAGATTATCGAAAGTCTAATGTATTTGATGAATTGCACTAGACCCGATATTGCTTACGTTGTAAGTAAGTTAAGTAGATACACTAGTAATCCTAGTGATCTACATTGGACCGCTCTACTACGAGTATTGGGTTACGTATCACATACCAAGGAATATGCCTTGAGGTATGGACAGTATCCACCTGTACTTGAAGGATACAGTGATGCTAATTGGATTGCAGATTCTGAGGAATCAAAATCAACTAGCGGATACGTATTTACTTTAGGAGGAGCAGCGGTATCATGAAAATCTTCTAAGCAAACATGTATTGCCCGTTCTACTATGGAATCGGAATTCATAGCCTTAGATAAGGCCGGAGAAGAAGCAGAATGGCTTCGACAATTCTTAGAAGATATACCATTATTGCAAAAGCCAGTGCCCGCTATATGTATACACTGCGATAATCAAGCAGCTATATCTAGGGCACAAAATGTTATATACAACGGTAAGTCTAAACATATTCGTCGTAGACATAATACCGTGAAGCAGTTGCTCTCAAATAGAATTATCTCTATTGACTTTGTATCGTCAAAGGATAATTTAGCAGATCCGCTTCCTAAAGGTTTAAGTGGAGAGCGTATAAATTGCGCATCGAGGGGAATGGGTCTAAAAGCCTAACCTTACCGAGTCAGCTTAATGGAAACCTCACTTAGCGACTGGAGATCCCACGGACTAAGTTCAAGAGGAAAAACTAGTTATGATTGACTCAGCAAGTAAGCACTTGGGAGCTTGACTCCAATCCATTCCTAAGGTGCACATAAGTGCTTTTCTACAAGTGGATTAAGGATAAGCTTAACGCTTGTAATGATGCCTATATCTTGTTACTAAACAAGTGGAGTAGAGTAGACTACTCTTAATAGGTCCATCACCTATGTGAGTATAGAGTTGGGTCGGCTCTTTGAGAATTTCTATGGAGGCTGTTATTCCCTAAAGATACTCTCTGAAACCAAGAATGTTCAGGGTCAAAACGGACACAACCGAGAACCAAAGTTAATTTGAAAAGTCACTGTGTGAAGCTTGTTGACTTGGCTTACACTAACGGCTAACAGTTCAAGACCTAGTTCACTGATTAACCAGTAAGTCCGATAAAGCTCTCGCTATGGAAGGTTCAAGACCTAGTTCACCTATCCTTATGCAGTTTCTTTTCTCAAGTACCTTTCACAATAGAGTCAGTCTCTTTGTGTGTCATTTCCTTGAATCTCCATTCATTGTGGGGGATTGTTGGAATTGAAGAATATAAAGCGAATTTTTGAGCTGAATTATGGCAAGATCCGTTGATCGAATCAATTGGATGATGGTTAGAGTGTGTTCTCCTTCTATTGGGGATGAACGTGGTATATTCACATGTTCAATTCCGACTTCGAATGAATGAGATATTCAAGTCTAAAAATTGCCTAATTCAAAGCCAAAATGGGACTAAAGGTAGCTAAAAGTATTTAGTCCCACATTGGTCATGGGATGGAAGTTTGTGGTGTATAAATAGAGAAAGTTGAGAACAAAGGGCGTGCCCTTTGGGTACTTAGAGTTTTCGCGCGCGAAAAGGAGGGAACTATGCCCGCACATGCAGGCATGCGCGCGCGCCGCCGCTGGCGGCGCCGGTGCCGGTGCCGGGCCCGGGCCCAGGTCCGGGTTCGGGTTCCCTACCCGGCCTGGTTCTTTTTGAATCCGGTCTCGCGGGTATGGGTTGCTCCGCTACCCGAACCAGACCCGATCCGCTCCGCTACCCAAACCGCCCGCTCGCCAACGGATGTCTGCGGTTGGGCGGTTGGGCGGTTGGCGGTTGGACCGAACGGTTGCGACGGTTTCTGTCCGAACCGTCGCAACTGTTGAATTCTGGCGGACGAGAAAGCCCCTCCCGGAGCGCTATAAATAGCGCTCCGATTTGCCTTTCTCAGACACACCAACTCCAACAACAGTCTCTCTCTCTCTCTCTCTCAGAGTTCTAAGTCTGCATTCTGGCAGTGGAGTTCTGAAGCCAAGCGACTTCCAGCGAGAAGTGGGAATTCCGTAACTCGGTTTTCGAAGCGACTTCCAAAGAAGATTCTATAAAAATTCGTTCTGAAAGAGGAATCAGAAAATTCAACAGATTCTTTTTATAGAATTGTTGTCTGAATCTGGTACTTCTGAAGAAGAATATTCTTCTACCTTTCTTCGTCCTCAACAGTGGGTGCTACTTCAAAGTAAAGGCAAATATTCATCCGAAATTTGTCCTTGTACCGCTGCTTCAACGATCCTGTGAAGGTACTGGTTGACTACGGTTCGACCGTACGGTGATTTGGTAGTGCTATCCAAATACCGTGAAGGAGTGTTGTATCTTGGGAGACCAGCGTCCATTATCCCGTTAGCACCGGTGCGGGGGGCGTAATTGTCTTAAGGAGATTCGCTCTAAGCGTACCTCACTCCAAATACTGTATAAGTGGATTAAGTCCTTTATATAGGGGATATACTTTACAGTATATCGAGACTGATTTAGATTCAGTCTAATTGGTGTTTAACCAAGGAAGGAAATTGAAAGGTGGTTCTTAAATTAAGGAACGTTCTATTGAACGAAAACCTCCCACTTGATATTTGCCGACCTGGCCAATTAGATTGTTGATATCTCAGTGATCTTGATTAGTTATCAGATTGATTCCTGTTAAGCAGATAGACAACAATAATGCAGACTTATCTGTGAACTTTCTATACTGTTCTTGATATGTTTTGTTGGCCTGTATGCTATGAACAGTTTATGAATCTGCTTGGTGGTTTCCCTTTGTCGGCAATTTTGTACTTATTATTTCCATGATCGTATGTTAGTTGTGTGAAATGTATATCGAGAAGATTCTGTGCAAGATTTTTGTATCACTTTCACAGGAAAGAGCTCCTTATATCTGTGATCTCTCAAGCAAAGGCCTTTACCAGCAAGTTCCTCTTTGCTGGCTCATGAAATCATCTTGCGTGAGGTTTCAACAGAAATGTGTTCCTCTCTTCACTCTCAGGCCACTGTACCATCTTTGTCCCGAAACATTTTGCTTCTCATGATCTAAGAATAGTGTTTCACATTTACGATTGATCATATAATACCGAAGCTAGGAAGCTATATGAAACGCGCATGATTTTGTACAGGGGAACTCTGAACTCATTAAGCATGAAGTCACTAGAAGATTTTGAGATTATTTGTTACAATGCATGGATTTTGTGCAGGTTGCTTTATAGAAGGATTACATAACCTTCACCCTTATTGTCTCACAGCTTCATGCCAACAACTTTCTGAACGCGCTGACAAGAGAGGAGAAATGGTAATATCTCCTGCTCTATATCTCAGTTTTTCCATCCAGATGACAAGAATCGTCACCTGATGCTCAGGCCCCAAATGTGATGACTGGAAATAGTATGCCTACTTCCTAGAACATCTCCCCAGTTCCATCCTTTCGTGGGACAGTTTTATCGATTTCCATCGTTGACACCTGACCATCATTGAAGCCATCTGTTCAGTTTTGTCGTATAAACCTAGGAGACCACCGGTATGGATGAATAGGACCTTCTGCTGCTTCCAGTATGCAGGAGTCTCAGCCACGTTTTTGAGCATATTATTAGCGGCCTTTTCCATTGCAAGAGTAGACAGATACAAGACCATGAGGTGAACAGTTTTCTTCATTTATTTTAATTTTGTAGACAGCTATGTGATGCAATGGGTCATGGTATATGGGTCAAAACGTTGGCAATTGAGACATGTCCAGGAAACAAAATGTGTGTAGCTGAAATGCGAATGTTAAGATGCATGAATGGTAGCACGCTGAAGGATACAATAAGAAAGTACTGCATCCATAAGAAGTTTGCAGAAGTCAGAGGTGACTCTGATTGAAGAGAAACCGAGAACAGGTTAAGGTCAGGTTGGGCACGTGAAACGGAAAGCAATAGGTGCACCGTTAGGAGTGATAGAAGCACTTCAGAGCACAAGGTCACCCTTGAACAGAGCTAAATGGAGAAAAAGGATTCATGTAGCAACCCAAAATGACAACCGGTGAAAAATCCACTATCCATTGGTAAAATTGGGAAGAAATTACACTTTAGTCACAGTTACTAAGAAGTAGTTGGCCATAAGTAAAATCATACTATATCATACTGTTAACTTTCATGTTTAAGATATGCGTCAATTTTCTTCCATGAGTATGGGACCTTGATTGTCATCCTAATTTTCCCAATTTCTTAAAAAATTGGCCAGAGTCAGCTCTAAAAGGTAAAAACTTAATTAGCCTTAAGGTCCATAATACAATACTTTCATCTAATGTTAATGATTATCATGGAAATCTAAAAGCCACAAAATAAATACGGAAAAAAAGTAAAATTTCACCTGTAAACAGGGTCAAGCACAACTCCTGTTGCTGCCGCTATATCTTTAACAAATTTCAGCTCCTCAACAGTATTCATGGCATAGCCTAGGCCCTTGGCCTGTGAATAATACAAAAATTAATCAGTTTACTCATAAATGTTATCAAAGAGCTACCTGATTCTTGTCAAAAAAAGAGAAGGGAAAAAAATCCTTATTCTCTGTTGATTCAAAGAAATTATAACACTGGAAATTGACATCAGCTTTAATTCCAATATCGTTATCAAATTTCCAGTTTAAACTAGTTGTTTTCATCACAATTGAAATATTTCAAGTTGCAGTGGATTAACGCTGGACCTGTCCTGAAGTTTATATTGGGTGTTATGTCTTGCCTTTATGAATGTGTGCCAAGCGTAGGTTTCAACTTTCATGCATCATATAGAAATAATAAGAAAGCAAGACTGTATAAAAATATCAATGGCATGACAAACATTTCTGTACCAATTTGCCCTCTTTAAACACCTGAACACTTTGTTGTGAATTTTCGACTCAATGTTTCGACCAATGAATAATGAATTCATTCCATCTTTCACTGTTCTCCCATGTCCACATAGAATTCTCAACTCTGGCATGCATAACTATAACGAGCCACACCCCCCTTCTCCATCATTCATACATACAACACTATAATACTTAGTTTCATTATTCAGTTGTTTCCCTTGACCTAAAGTATTTGTCTACTGAGCTGTAATATGTACAAAACATGTCACTACTATAACCTCACTTCTCAGGATAATAGTAATGATAAATAAATGGATGTCTCATGGTATATAGAGGCCATTAACTTTAACCAAAACCTCGTTTCTATTTCCGTCTCCATTTTCATTTCATTCACATTCCTGTTAAAACAACATGAGATGCTAGTAACTGCCATTTATACCAAGAACCCTGCACGCCAAAAGTTTTTCTTATTCCAACAGAACAACCAACCAAATTCTTTCCCGCAATTTCACAACCAGATCCAACTCTCAGTCACTGGCACCTGCTACTGAAAATGTTAAAATTATGTCCATTTATGACTAGTGTACCAAAGTCAGATTGATGCTTACTTGCCAATTCACTTGCAAGAAGACACATGATATACAAGAACAACAACGACTAAGCCATTTGTCCTAAGTATTTGGGGTAGGCTGCATGAACCAAAAGAGAATTATGCCGGATCGGGCACATGGATCAGCTTTCTCCACTGATTCCTATCGAGCAATATGCCTTCACTAAGACCTTTAGCCTCTATATCTTGTCGTATTACCTCCATTCATATTTTCTTCGGTCTCCCCTGCGCTCTTTTAACTTGCCCTAATTTGATATGCTCTACTCGCCGAACTGGCGCATCTGTAGGTCTACGTCGCACATGATCAAACCATCGTAGGTGGTTTTCTCTCATCTTCTCTTCTATAGAGGCTACACCTATCTTAATAAGAATATCTTCATTTCTCACCTTATCTCTCCTCGTGTTACCACACATCCAAAGAAGCATGCACATCTCTACTACGGTCATCTTCTGGGCATGAAATCTCTTTATAGCCAAATATTTATGCCATATAACAAAACTGGCCTAATAGTAGTCCGATAAAACTTTTCCTTCAGTAATAACGAAATGTTACGGTCACATAAAACTCCTGTTGCGCTCCTTCATTTCAACCAGCCGGCTTGGATCCTATGGTTGACATCACTATCGATCTCTTCATCCTTTTGGATAATAGAACCCAAGTATTTAAAATGACTGCTTATCGGTATTCTTGTCCATCTAATCTCACAATACTATAATCTCGAATTCCTTATTTACTGAATTTATACTTCATATACTTTGTTTTAGCCCTACTTAATCTAAAATCTTGAGATTCTAGAGTTTGCCTCCACAGCTTCAATTTGACATTTACTCCAGCTCTCATCTCATCGATTAAGACAATATCATCAGCAAATAGCATACACCACGGTATCTGATCCTGAATAGCTTAGTATGCTCATCCATCACTATAACAAATAAGAATGGACTCAATACAGATCCTTGATGCAATCTAATTGTGATAGAAAAATACTTGTTATGCTTCCACAAGTTCTGACATTTGCCACTACCACATCGTACATGTCCTTGATTAAGTCAATATATTTGATGGGGACTCCCTTTTTCATCAATGTTCACCGTAATACCTCTTTGGCACCTTATCTTAAGCTTTTTTAAATCAATAAAGATCATATGCAAATTTCTCTTACTCTCTCGAAATCATTCTATAAGTTGACTAAGTAAATAAATAGCCTCTGTCGTCGATTGCCCCGACATGAACCCAGACTAGTTCTCTGACATTTTAACATTCTGTCTTAACTTGTATTCAATTACCCTTTCCCAAAGCTTCATGATATGACACATGAGTTTTATTCACGATAGTTTGAACAACTCTAAATATCACCCTTGTTCTTATAGAGAGATACTAAGGTACTGTTTCTCCACTCATTTGACATCTTTTTAGTTAGTAAGATCTTGTTAACGAGGTTTGTCAGCCATCTTACACCCATTTCTCCTAAGCATCTCCATACCTCAATAGGAATTCCATCCGGGCCAACAACTTTCCTCGACTTCATCCTCTTCAAGGCCTCTTTAACTTAAGATTTTCTAATTTTGTGCATATAATTATGGTTCATATCCTGACAATGAATGGTAAGGACATCCAAATCTTGAGTAGAACTGCCATTGAACAATTTGTTAAAATACTCTCTCCATCTTTCTTTGATTTCTTCATCTCGAACTAAAATCTTCTGATTTCTTCATGCAAGTTTTGAATGTTTACAGCTACAAGGTGAAGTTATGTTGGCAGCTAGCTCTTGGGGGTCCAAATAAATTTGAGGTTGTGCTCCTTACAGGAAGTAACCTTGGGGAGATGTTGATAAGACTGTTGTAGGAAATGAAAGTTAATATGTAAAATAGATAATAATCTCCCAGTCTTAGTGGCAAAATATTAGGTACAAAACCTAGACTCAAGCCACTCAATACTAGAGATGAGCTCGTTGTAACATAGAGAAGAGGGCCATAGGTGCAAATTATTGATCAAAGTTTGAACTATTGGCATTGGTCATGGTTTTGGTTTGCCTTTTTTGGTATCAATATCAAGAGTTTTGGTAGTTTCAGATTGTTGAATTAGTGTCTTAAAAAATTATATTTTATAATTACAAGAAATAATAAAGACAATAAGCAATATTTTGATTAATTTTTTTTCTTCTGAATAGCTGATGAACATTAGATCAAGTCAAGATCAAATATTATATAATCCAATAGTTGATGCAGCATTAAGTTTTCTAAATGGATATGGTATTTGAATTATTAATCACATGTAC
Source organism: Agave tequilana (assembly GCA_038442645.1). Classification (NCBI taxonomy): domain Eukaryota; kingdom Viridiplantae; phylum Streptophyta; class Magnoliopsida; order Asparagales; family Asparagaceae; genus Agave; species Agave tequilana. The sequence continues at coordinate 138,012 of JAVJIF010002587.1, read as the reverse complement.
AAAAATAAGTATAAAATTTAAGATTTGATTGGATCAGCATGCTTGAAATCCTATAGTGTCCATATCAGCTGAAATTTTAAACCTTACTATTGATAATTCATAACTCTGCCAGTGTGTCGTTCACTGTCTGTCCCAAGTAAGGATAACGGAGGAGGGTTGTGGTAGCTCTGTGACAGTCAGCGTAAAATATTGTCACATATTATGAACATGAACTAAGAACTAAATTTCGTTAAGGCATTCTCTACTAAACGACGGGCTACATCAGAGCCCGGATGTAGTGAAAAGCGGACAAGGGTTGCTAGATCATCGTCTAGAAATGATGTGCCACATCGGCACCTGGACGTGGTATCAAATGAGTAAGGGTTCCCACACTATTATGAGCGGATGAGGGTAAAGAAGTTAGCTTATAAATATAGGATTAGGTTAACATCATGGAATATAGGTTCTCTTACAGGTAGATTAGCAGAGTTAGTTGATGTTATGATTAGACGGAATATTAGTATTTTGTGTGTGTAGGAAACTAAGTGGGTAAGTGAAAAAGTTAGAATTATAGAACCTTGGGGCTATAAACTTTGGTATACTGGTAGAGATCTAAATCGTAATGGAGTAGGTATGATCATAGATAAATAATTGCTTGAGGATGTGGCGGAGGTTAGGAAAAAGGGTGATAGGATTTTACTACTTAAACTTATTTTAGATAGGGAGATTTTTAATGTTATTAGTGTCTATGCACCACAAGTAGGACTTGATGAGTCTAGTAAGCGTCAATTTTGAAAGAATTTAGATGAGACTGTGCAAGACATACCCATTAGAGAAAAGCTTTTCATAGGCGGTAACCTCAATGGACTTGTAGGAACTAGTTGTTATGGGTTTGATAATGCACATGGAGGATTTAGTTTTCGGAAAAGAAATAAATCAGGTAACTCGATTCTACATTTTACTTTGTCCTATGCTTTGATCTTAGCTAATATTTGATTTAAGAAGAGAGAATTTTACTTGATCACTTTTAGAAGTGGATTAAGTGCGAGCCAAATAGATTTCTTTTTTAACTAGAAAAGTAGATAGAGATTGTTATATGGATTGTAAGGTAATACCGGGTGAGAGTGTAGTAACCCAACATAAACTCTTAATTTTAGATGTCCGGATTAGAAGGAGATTTAGAAAGATTAAACGTAAGTAATATCTTAAGATTAAGTAGTGACGGCTAAAATAAGGTAATCAAGGAGTTTTTATAAATTGAGTAGCACATGAAGCAAATGGAAAGCCCAAGATGATCCCAATACAACATGGAATAAAATTGGTAGCTACATTAAAAGAGTAGTTAAAGATGTACTTGGTGAGTCACGGGGTGGTGTTTCCACCATGTAAGGACACATCACGGTGGAATGAAGAGGTAAAAGCTGTCATTAAGATCAAACGAGACTCTTACAGAGATTTAAAGAAAAATTGTGATGGAGTGAGTTTTGAGAGGTATAAGCTAGCCAAGAAGGAGGCTAAGAAAGCTGTTCAGAATGCAAGAGTTAGAGTGTACAAAGAAGTGTGAGAATTTGGACACCAAAGAGATTGAAAATGATATATATAGAATTGCTCGAATAACACCAACGAAGCCTTCCGTTGGGTTCCATCAACTCTTGGATTGACTTAGAGACTCGGTTCCTCTCTCACTTCTATGAGGATGACACTATGTGAACTATTAATAGCCATTGTGACTTAATTGTCTCCACTTAATGTGGGACGAAGTGAGCGGGTGTAACCCTCCACTTAAAGTGGCATTAACCCTACTAAAGTATCAGGATTCACCCATTAATCCCTCAGACGATTTTGAAACGTCAATTGATGACCTGGTAAAGCTCGCCGCGGAGCTAAGTGAGAGCTTCAGGCGAAGCTCATTTCAGGTGAAGTTGTATCCAGATCTTCAAGTGAAGCTAGAACTTAACTCAGAGCAGAGCTGGCTGATGCTTTTGGAAAAGCTAGGAGTTAACTCAGATCAGAGCTGGACCACTCCATCTCCAGCGAAGTTGGAGATAAAGCTTCTGGCGAAGCTTAAGGTTAGCCTTTAGCGGGGCAAATGGGAGCTTCGTGTAAAGCTAGCGGCTTCGGCCTTTTAGCGAACTTGGCTCTCTACGAGGCTAGGTATTTGATCAGACCAGCCCCTTACACGACAAGAAAAAGGAGGGAAAAAGAGAGGACATTGGCTAGAGAATTGGGAGATTTTGTGGAGATCTAAAACAAAAGTGCTCCCTTGCTTCTTTGCTTCCAAAGCACCCTAGAGACTCAGCTCTCTTTCCTTCAGGGTCTCAACAAGCTTTCTTCGAAAAAATCTGAAATCAAGCGAGAAGGAAAATCTGCTCAAGAAGGCTTGCACACCTGACTGATTGCATCGTCAAAGGGATTAAGTGATCGCGCGCTGATCAGATTCCTACCGGCATACTTCCCTAGAATCTCAGAGGAGATCTACTTGTAATTTTTCTTTCAAGAATTACTTATAATTTCGCTCCCTAAATATTTTGTAAGTTTTCCCCAATCAATTTTCAATGAAAAACAAAAGGAAGTGTAGATCGTCATGATATTGCGCCGAAATTGAAAGAAAAAAAAAGAAGAGAGACATTGGGGATCTGATACGAATCCTCAAACAGTGGATACCAATAAACAGATCAGAGAACATCTTAAGACAGTACAGAATGAACAGAAGGGACAGACGGTTTAAGAAGGGTACTCCATGAATTTAATAAAGGTGATTATGTATTCTTATAGATATTCCCAATGAAAAGAATTTACCCGAGAGCAAGATGGTATCCATCCTTTAACTATCTGTACCCATCTCTTGCCTCTTTCTTCCATCCATCTATTCCTTGACTATCTGTATACATATCCCCCACTTCTTTCCATTTATCTTAGACTTTCTGTATGCATCTCCTCCCTATCAAAATTGCGAGTACGAAATTTTTGTAAGAGGATAGAATGTAATACCCCATTCCCGGAATATATACACAAACGCGTATCTCGAATTTTCGATTTTATTTTTCTATTTTCTCCATATTTATTTTTTCTTTTAATATCACTTTTTTTGGTATTTTTGTATCGAATCTGAATTTTGAATTCAGAGTTATTACGGGTTTGAATCCAGGACCTAATTTCGGTAAAATATTGATTTGATCATTCTGAGAATCAGATTTGACCTATTTCTCCGATTTCCTCCTTATTTTCATAATTGTAATCATTACTCTTGATCTTTTTTATGTTCATCTCCCCCTTAATGAAATTACGAGGATGCAATTTTTACGAGGTGAGAAGAATGTAATATCCTGATTTCAGAATATGTATACTTCTACAATTTTCAACATTTTGATCTTGTACGTATCATTTTATATATGTTTTCTCTTCTGTTTGACCTGAAATTTTTATATGAGACTCTAAACTGGTACTAGATTCTACACCATAAATTTCAAAACTTTTTTTTAGTTATTATTTAATTAAATCTTTTCTTTTTCTTCCTATTTTCCTTTTCTTTCTTTTCTAAATTCATTCCTTTTCCATTTCTCTTCATTTTTATTTTCATATTATTTTCTTATGAGCCATTTGCACATAACTCCCTAACAATTTCATCTTTACATTTCCATTTCCCCTTCTTTTCTTTTTCCTTTTCCTTTCTTTTCTTTTCTCCATTTTTCTAGAATTTTCTTCCTTTTCCTTTCTTCTTCATGAAGCCAAATGGCTTGGATTCTCATGTAAGCCTCTCCCGCTCACTAAAATCTCTCTCCTCATCTCCCAAACACAACCGGCCACCTTCCTTCTCCCTACTCCATTCTTCCTTTCTTTTCTTTCTCCCCTAAAACATCAAAATCTACTCTTTCTCTCTCTAAAACTCCTCCAACCACCACACCACCACCATGACCACCAACATAACACCCTCTCCTCCTCCCCTAACATAGTCGGCCATATTCCCTCCCTCTCTATACATTTTCTCTCTCTAAAAATCCCTCCACCACTACTACACCACCATGGACACCTCCACACCACCCTAACCACTTCCCTCCACCTGCTACACCACCCTCTCTCTTTCCACCTCTTTCTATCTTTAAAAAGGCCAAAAATCCGACTTTCTCTCTCATGTCTCAATATTCTCTCTACTTTCTCTCTCTATTTCTTCCTCCGACTTCAGGCCGCCAGCAGCCCAGTCCTTCACCACGCTCTCCTCCACCATCCTCCACCATTCATTTTCCCAAAAAGTTCTCTTTCTCCTAAAAAAACTCCAAAAATCTTACTTTCTCTCTAGTTTCTCTTCCCCTCCACTTTCTCTCTCCCTCTCCCTCTAAAGCTCACGACCAGCCCACCTAAGCTTCACACGCGCACTCACACACATACCCTTCTCACACATGCACACGTGCACGTGGTATCGGGATTTCCCTAATTTAGGCAAGTACTCTATCCTTGATGCATATGTATACATACATATTTGTACACGTATATTTGTACACATGCATGCATATTTGATGTTCTGGGTATTTCTAAAATTTTTGTTATTTTTAGAAATTAACGGTGCATTTTTAGTTTTTTTATGTATTTTAGAAATTTTCTATATACTTTTAGGAGTTTCATGTATTTTAGAATTTCCCTGTTCAATTTTAGAAATTATCTGTGTATTTTTAGAATTTTCTGAGTATTTAGGAATTTTCTGTGTATTTTAGGAATTTCCTGTATTTTTCTGGAATTACTTGTATTTTAGGAATTATAAGTATTTTTGTATATTTTGGTACAAACATCTTTTGCAGGTTCCTACTTGGCATTATTGTCCTATTAGACTTTCTGAGTCTCTCTTATGACCACTTTCTCATAGGGAGTGCGCTTAGATCTTACGGTCTCTCTTTTGGCGCCCAGCGCTGTTGATTGTTATTTATATGTTTATGCGTACTAACGTCATTTATGCAGGTATTTAGTTGTCCATCTGGCCCTATTAGACCTCTGGTCTCTCTTATGCTCATTCCCCGAAAGGGTACGCTTAAGCTGATCGCAGTCTCTCAGCTTCGCCTGGTTGGCGTATTTAACGCTCAGCGCTTTATCACTAGACTCGCTTAAGCGGAACTCTACTAGATTTTTGACTCGCAGTCTAAGCCGAGTCATCCCTGTAGCTCCGCCGAGCGTTTTAGTGATTAAACATTGTTCGTTGTTTGTGCCTTCAACACTGCTTGCATCGCTTGTTTGTGCGCTTAGCCGGAACATTGCTTTATCATATTTTTATGGTTATGAAGAGTTTGAAATATCTGATATGATATATTCCTGAAATATATTAGATGCTTGCAACTTGTCTGACATCTGATATTCCTGATACTGTATTATAACTGATACTGATACTGACATTAAATACTAATGCACTACTGACTTGACTGGATAATATCATTTACATCTGACTGTAAATTAGGCTTGGTATTAACACCTGATACGGTACCATGATTCCTGACTCAAGATAAATACTCCTGATTCACTCCTGATTTGGTACCTGTTAATCCTGAACACATATGTATTGCTTTTACGGGGATATTATTGTTCTACTGAATGCTGTATCACTGAATCACTGGACAAGAATATACTGATACCACTATTATTATTACATATGGTGTGTGGAACTAAGTGCCATGTGGGACAAAGTATCCACGGAGCCCACCTCAAGAATCCCACGTCTCTTATGTTCCTGTTATTCCCCGTAAAACAATATCGTGAAGCCAACTGAAAATAATCTTGAATATATTTAATAACGGTACAACTTACATCGGGGCGGGAGAAACTGATGACTTTCAATATGTATACGTGTTTATAGCAGTTTGCGCAACTCCTGTTTCGGATCCACCCGAGGCCACTAGGGACCAGGTGGGGTGTACTGGCACCCCTATCCTGCTTCCATTCCTGTTTTAAGGGCATATAAAAAAGACCCTTCGGCTTAGCGGCCGGTTTGGGGGCCAGACCCGGATACCCCTGAGGCCGTTGTCCAGGGTATGCACGGGGTCCACTATAAATATGGTTCGTTGATTGTCCCATCAGTTTCCAATAGCCAACCTCGTTCTACTCAGATATGGATGTATGTGAACTGGGATGCTGGAGCATGTACCTAAACATCTGAGTAAGACGAGTGCTAAAAGAGTAATAATAATGCGACTGACATGGCCCTAGTCCTGATCATATTGACTCTATCTACATGATGACACCAGTAATATGGACATATCTAACATACTGACATAACACCACATGTACATGACATTATTTGCTGACATATAACATCTGTTTTATGTTTAGTTTCGTATTTGATTTATTTACATATAAGCTAAGTTACGTTACATTTTCTATACACCTGTACATATATTTGCATGCCATTTGGTTTCTTCTTCTGTACTTGATTGAGGCTAAACCTGCACACAAAATACGAGATTATAGAACTTAAAAAGAGAGTGTGCAAGTGCTCAATTCTTCCGCTATAGCAAGTGGCTATGCGGGTCGTGATCCACAAGGAGGGTTTGCGATGGAAGCTTTACGGTTTTTTATTGAATTCGTTAAGAAAATAAGCGAAAGTTCTTCTCTGTTTTATGTTATGAAAAAGAAAAAGAAAGTTAATGGTTAAAGTTAAGAAGAAAACGAGAGATGAAGAAGGTGGAAAATCAGAAAACGATGAAAAGCGACTAAGTACAATGAAGTGGAGATGATAGAGTTGGAAGAAGTGGTGATTTAATTTACAGAAATGAAAAAGAAAAGAAAATAAATATTTACCTTCTTTTCACCAAAAGCTTACCTTGAGTTCTTGGCTTCAATGTTACCTTGAATTGGAGGCAATCAGCGCATAGCCCATAAGAGTCGAGTGTTGGTCTCTTCCACATTACATCATCAAGATACGCAAGCATGAAATGATACAGAGAGACTCACAATTCCATCGTCATGAGCTATCGATGGCACTCGCAAAGGCAAGGCTCTTTCGATGCTTTTAGACTCACTTGGAAGACATTTGTACCAAAAAGAAAGGTAAAATAGAAAAGAAGAAGAGAACTAAAAAGAACATACAAGGAAATAGCATTGATTTGATTACATAACGATCGAAGAAAAGAAATGAAATCTTACACCAATTGTCACTTTTAGCTCAAGCTTCAGTCTTGTTCTTCGATGAAAGTTGATCTCCTCAGAATTACATAAATAAAAACTAAATTACATGAAAAAGAAAAACAAAGACCTAAGCTAAGAAATGGAAAAACTAGTCTAAAATCCTAATCTGCATTGACGTCCAATTTTCAGCGCAGATAATGGCCTTTTATAGGCATAAACCCAACAATCAGAATCCCGGGGAGGTCGGGGGAGTTCACGCTCCCCCTAACTCCCCAAGATTGCCGCGGAAACGCGGCCCAAGCCGCGTTTCCGCGGCAAGGGTGTGGCCAGGTGGCCACACCCTGTTGGTGGGTCTCTCCGGGGTCTTCTTCTGACTTTATCCTTTGTTAGTTTTGTCGTTTGAGCTCCGGATTCTGATGAAATGGCCTTGAATTCTTGGCTTTAACCGATCGATTCTGAGAGGATTCTTCTCAACCGGTTTCAACCTCTTGATTTTGCCCTGATTTTATGTGTACGAATTAACTCTGATTTAATTCAGAATTCTGGTGGGCTTTTGGGCTCATTTCTCTTCATCTCCTTAAGGATTGGGCCTGCAAATAAATTAAACAAATAATTAGGACAATGCAGGCTTTTATTCTAAAATAAGTATGGAAATGTGACATTAAATATGCAACATTAGCAACCAATCACACCCCCATACCTATCTTTTGCTCGTCCTCGAGCAAAACAACTAAATTATACTAAGGATTATTAGACCACTTTCGCAGGTCACGCGATTGCACTGAGCATGTGCAACAAGCCGTTAAACCTCTAGGTTTCCCCTAGAGGACGAGTGTTGTCTCGTGAGGGTTTTCAGCGGATTACACCCACAAAATCCATAAAGAAAGGGAAATAAAGAGTTAGTATTTTCGAAAAGCATTTTGAAAGAGAAAAATATTTGAAATATGATTGTAAGATCTAAGCAATCTATAAGTTATAGGAAAGCTGAATTTTTCATTCCTAAACTTAGTCTCTATTCAAAAATTTGTTATCAATCAAAGTAAGGAGTCAAATTGTACTTCTCATCTAGTCTATTACTTTACCCTAAGTCATATGCACCTTGTGAATGTGAAAATTTTGACTAAGGGTTCATTAACTCTAAATCTTATGCCTTATTATTATATATATATATATATATATGTTGCTATTATTATTATTTTATTTTTTTTCTTTTCTCTCTTTTTTTTTGTGGTATTATTCCTTAGTTTTATTAGGCTTTCTGATCTGCCCATGTAACGAGCCTTTAATCGATGACTCCCAAACCAAACGGTCTTAGGGCACCAGGTGAGAAAACACCCCCAAGGACTTAAGGACTCGAGCAAATAAGGCCACAAAACTAAGGATTTTATTATATGAACCTCTTTTAGGCGTGAAGACTTATGCTTTATTAGGCACAAATACCCAGCTTAATCAGAGGATTTTTCTTTTCAAACTTATCTAATCATCTTTCGCATAAATACCAAGGCTTGCTTAGGCCAAAGCACCTAGCTAGTCAATAATTAGGCTTGTTTTTTTTTTTCAAACTCATCTAATTATCTTTTGCATAAATATTAAGGCTTTCTTAGGCCAAAGCACCTAGCTAATCAATAATTAGATTTGTTTATATATATATTTTTTATAAGGCATAAGAATCTTTGTTTTTGAACCCTAAGTGTATAAGTGTATGAAGTGTGCATATTTCATCAAGGTAAAAATCAAGACTAAATTACTTTAACAAATTATCTTCCTAACTCTATAAATCAAACAAATAATCTTATTTTGACCAAGTATAAGAAATCCTAATTTGGATTTTTCCTATTCCTTAAAATTAACTTAATTTCTTACAAAAATAAGTCAAAATATTGTTTCTATTTTTCAAAAAGTTTTTTAAAAGTAAAGAAAAGTGTTATTTTTTATTTTTTATTTTTATTTTTAAAGAAAAAGAAAAGTTATGTTAGACCCTCCCCCACACCTATCTCATGCATTGTCCTCAATGTATGAATTAATGCATAGATGCATGAAAAAGAAGAAAGGGAAGGAAAATGGTTACCTTAAGGTGGTGGTTCCGGTGGTGGTCTGATTGGTCCACGAAACATGGCCCAATCAACTTTTCTTGGGTCTCGGAGGAACCCACCAGCACTATCTTTAATATAACCCATTAAAAATATATATCCATGAAGGATTTTTATTAAATATTTGACCCCATCTAATTTTCATATTCCATAACTAATTTCGGAGTCAAATTTGTCAACCACCTCGTCCCAGAATGGAGTATGAAATGATAGAACAGTTGACTTGGACTCAGGAAGGACAGGAACTAATACCGACTCGGGAAGGTGACTTAAGTCAAGTAAAGGTTCAGGAGCCGAAATTGGTTCAAGAAGCGGGTCCAAGTCAAGAAGTTGAAACTCTAGTCCACATGTATTTTCCAACAATGGAATGTGACCTAACATGGGTGATTCCAGTTCAGAAATGATAGGTGGAGGAACAAAACTGTCTCTAAAATATTACTCAAGTTTGGTAACACAACAAGAGTCAATATTGATTCAGAAAGTTGAACTGGATCACATATGTGAGAATTTAGGTCACATATCTCATTGAGTTCAATATCAAAAATTGGAGAACTTGCCAATTTATCCATGGGATTTTCAAAATTGTAAAGTTGGTCAAGTTCAACATGATCCTCAAAGATGGGTGATTCAATTTCTTTATGAATTGGTACAGGATCCAATGTTGACTCCGGGAAAAGATTGAAGTCAGGTGAAGATACCGGAGTTATAATCGAATCAGGAAATAGAATTGATTCACTAATTTGGGGTTCAGGATCATAATCATTTTCAAGTTCTATTTCAGGAAAAGGAAAACTAGCCAAACTATCAATATCTTTTTCAAAATTTGGAGTTTGGGCAAGTTCAAATGGTTGTTCTGAAATAGAATTTTGATTTTCAAAACAACATGACTCTTCGGCTCTAACAGAATGGTAAGTGACATCAGGACGGTAGGAACGTAGAGATTCGACCATCATATCTATGTCACGATTTCTAGCATTTTGAGCATGAGTCATGGCTTCTAGCATCTTTTCATAGTTGATGGGTTCATTGTCTTGTTGAAAAGATGAAGAGTTATTTTGGAAGTGGTATTGAAATTGTGAGTCCATCAGATTTTGTGATTGTTGTTTGGACTCACGCATACTCCGTTCCAAAATTGATGGTTTTCTATTTTGGACCGGTGGAACTGAGTATGACTCTTGAAAATAGTGTGGACTAGGTGGAGAAGGAGGACACTATGGTTGAAAATTAGACTCGGGGTAGGTGAATCCCCACTGACTCTGTGAAGAGTTGAAATCGTTATGGAAATTATAGTCATACGATGGGGGACATGGGTTATATGGATTCGGATAAGACCAATCCGGCACACTAGGTTGGTTAAAGTCATGATATGCCGGGTTGGTAATATCCGAAAAAGAGTTTGATGCATAATATAGATTATTATTATAGTTGGAAAATTTATTATTATAAGCCATATCACACAATGGAATACAAACAAAAAGAAAGAAAAACACACAAATAAACAAACAAGAAAGAAAAAATTCTAACCTAAGTTAGGGTAGACCTAGACCTAGACGACTCCTAACTGGTTAGACTGTCCACAGGAGGTTTAATGCAGACTTTGACCACAAGCTAATCAGCCAGGTCAGGGCAAGGTTGGTGGGAGGTTTTCCGTCAAAAGACGTTCCTTAATTAAATAAACACCAACCTTCGGGCTTTCGGCCCTTAATCCCTTTCCTAGACACTGATTTGGCAAGAGTCAAGTTCCAACACCTTTCCCCCTTAGGATAATCTCCTAATTGAGTCCGAGATGTCCCTAGGGCCAACGTCTACTCATTTTAAGTTAGGCTTGGGTTAGTGAGTGCTCGGATTCTGATTTTTGGGCTAAGGAAGGGTGATTAAATCCCCACCTTATCTTATTATTGGGTGGTGCCCTTAAGATCAGTTTTTGTGCAAGTGTACAAGATAAATAAGATGCACTCTAAGCGATATAAATCAACCAAGAGATAGTCCTATTCTAGATGCAATGCAAACATACCTTGCTCCAGCACTCTTCAACAGTAAAAAATAAAAGAATTAAAAAGACACGTGCCTAAAATGCAAATGTCTAATCAATTTTTTATCTTTTCAACAAATATTTTACTGTTGATTATTAGCAGGCTTATGTTATGGCATATAAGAAAAATTAAAGTTGCAGCAAACTAGAATTTTTTTAAACTAAGCAGCCCTGCAAAAAGCTGTTAGTAGTCAACTCTTCCTTGCCGCGGATCCGCGGCTTTTGCCGTGGAAACACGGCAATTCAGAGGGCCCTTGGTCTCTGCTTTTTGGAGCAGAGGCCCAAGGCCACTTGTATGTCACTGCAATAATAATTTTCTGCTTTTCTTGCCCTGTAACCTGCAACAGAGAAGAAAATTCGTTTCGTTCTAAAAAATTTGCAATAAAAATTCAGATTTCAATAAAAACCGTTTTACCCTCCCCGGCAACGGCGCCAAAATTTGATTGAGGCTAAACCTGCACACAAAATACGAGATTATAGAACTTAAAAAGAGAGTGTGCAAGTGCTCAATTCTTCCGCTATAGCAAGTGGCTATGCAGGTCGTGATCCACAAGGAGGGTTTGCGATGGAAGCTTTACGGTTTTTTATTGAATTCGTTAAGAAAATAAGCGAAAGTTCTTCTCTGTTTTATGTTATGAAAAAGAAAAAGAAAGTTAATGGTTAAAGTTAAGAAGAAGGCGAGAGATGAAGAAGGTGAAAAATCAGAAAACGATGAAAAGCGAGTAAGTACAATGAAGTGGAGATGATAGAGTTGGAAGAAGTGGTGATTTAATTTACAGAAATGAAAAAGAAAAGAAAACAAATATTTACCTTCTTTTCACCAAAAGCTTACCTTGAGTTCTTGGCTTCAATGTTACCTTGAATTGGAGGCAATCAGCGCATAGCCCATAAGAGTCGAGTGTTGGTCTCTTCCACATTACATCATCAAGATACGCAAGCATGAAATGATACAGAGAGACTCACAATTCCATCGTCATGAGTTATCGATGGCACTCGCAAAGGCAAGGCTCTTTCGATGCTTTTAGACTCACTTGGAAGACATTTGTACCAAAAAGAAAGGTAAAATAGAAAAGAAGAAGAGAACTAAAAAGAACATACAAGGAAATAGCATTGATTTGATTACATAACTATCGAAGAAAAGAAATGAAATCTTACACCAATTGTCACTTTTAGCTCAAGCTTCAGTCTTGTTCTTCGATGAAAGTTGATCTCCTCAGAATTACATAAATAAAAACTAAATTACATGAAAAAGAAAAACAAAGACCTAAGCTAAGAAATGGAAAAACTAGTCTAAAATCCTAATCTGCATTGACGTCCAATTTTCAGCGGAGATAATGGCCTTTTATAGGCATAAACCCAACAACCATAATCCCGGGGAGGTCGGGGGAGTTCACGCTCCCCCTAACTCCCCAAGATTGCCGCGGAAACGCGGCCCAAGCCGCGTTTCCGCGGCAAGGGTGTGGCCAGGTGGCCACACCCTGTTGGTGGGTCTCTCCGGGGTCTTCTTCTGGCTTTATCCTTTGTTGGTTTTGTCGTTTGAGCTCCGGATTCTGATGAAATGGCCTTGGATTCTTGGCTTTAACCGATCGATTCTGAGAGGATTCTTCTCAACCGGTTTCAACCTCTTGATTTTTGCCCTGATTTTATGTGTACGAATTAACTCTGATTTAATTCAGAATTCTGGTGGGCTTTTGGGCTCATTTCTCTTCATCTCCTTAAGGATTGGGCCTGCAAATAAATTAAACAAATAATTAGGACAATGCAGGCTTTTATTCTAAAATAAGTATAGAAATATGACATTAAATATGCAACATTAGCAACCAATCAGTACTCATTTGGGTTGATTTTCTGACAACCCCTAAACTTGCATGTCCAGATACTGAAGTTTGGATTATGTTGGACTTCTGTGCCAATCAGAGTGGCGCAGTAGAAGCGTGGTATTTTAGTAGCAGATCCTCCGACCTATTTCCTTTGGATGGTTTTCGAGAATTCTTGTTGGAGCTTGTGAGTTTTTTCAGTTCATTTTATCCCACTTGTAAAATTCATCTTTTGTACTATCAGTTCATGTACAAATTTTGTACTCTGATGAAAATTGACTATGTACTTGTACAGTAATGATTGGTAGTCAAAAGTGCATTTTTATCATCATATTTACCATCACATTTTCATATTTATTCATTTAATTCTGTACATTTATTAATAATTTGTAATTTATTGTGTGCAGGCCTCGAATTGTTATTTTAGCAATAAATAAAGCCTAAAGAGCCCAAAAGCCCAGATCCAAGCCCATGTTTGAAGCCCAGGTGAAAAAGCGCAAATACAAGGAGTCAAAATGCAAATACAAGGGCTAAAAGTTGCAAATATCAGAAATTAGGGAAGGATAGACTTCTATCTAACCCTAAACACATGCAGGATGAGGATAAAAGGCCAAGATAAGAAGAAAATTCGTGAGAAGAAGATTTGAAGAAATCTGGATTAAGAGTAACTTGATTACCAAGTTATCTCGAAAATCTAGATTAAAAGGTCAGGATCAAACTTCCAGAAGCAGAAGCCCACAGGGATGGACCAGGAGAGGCCACGCGCCAAAGCGCGTGGCCAGCAGCCACTTAACTGCCGCGGAGGCGCGGCAAAAGCCGCGCATCCGCGGCAATATGGATAGAGATGGCTACCAATTTTCGTGGGCAGTTTCTTCCGGGACTCTGTAGCCTTCTGCACCTATAAATATCACCTGCAGTGCAACGTAAACAGCGTCCAGCGTCCAGCAAAGGGCCAAAGTTAGGGTTTTTAGGTTTTCTTTCCACCTTTGTATATTTTTTATTTTCTTTTTGTAAACCGAGAGGAGAGGATGTTCTCATGGAGGAAGGCGATCTACTTGTACTGAGGGTGACAATCGGTGTAAGTTTTGCTTTTCCACCATTGTTAAATAAATCAACTCGAGGTTCGTTTTGTTCTTTTTATTTTTATTCTTGTGTTATTGTTTCTCTAGTTTTGTTTAATCTCTGTTCTTCTATTTTTATTTTATGTTATTGTTTCTTTCTCCGATGACTTGCAAACCGTGAGATCTGATTGCTTCGAGAATACCTAACCGAAGAAGGAACCTTGACGGCCCATGGCGATGAACAGGTCTTCATAGCTTGTTTTTAATTTCGTAGAGTAGATTAAGAAGGCGGACGATCCCATAAGCCGTGCTTGTACGCCTTCCAAGAAAAGGAAAATCATCGCAACGGTTCAAACGGCAAGCGGACTAAAGAGATAAGTGTTCTTTCTTTTTCTTTTCTTTTCTTTTTTTTATAGATTAAATCCATCTCTCTCCAATAGTCTTTTCCACAACTCATTGTAAATACCATCGTGACTAACAAAATAACTAAAAAAGATAAATTTTTAGAGAAACTTGCTCAACGCTTCCATCGCAGTCCCTCCTTGAGGATCACGACCCGCATAGCTCTGCTACCGCGGATTAGAACTGAGAACCTTGCACATCTATTCTTAATCTAATATTCTAATTTTTTTGTGTGCAGGAAATCTCAGTCAAACAAATTGGCGCCGTTGCCGGGGAGGGACGGTAAGTTATCTCTAAAACAAAAAAAAAAATTTTAACTAATTCTTTATTCTTTTCTGTTTGCAGGTTTGGAGAATAGGAAACAGAAACTTATCGCAGCAGTGGACATATAGCTATCCTGTGTCTCTGCCCTCGAAGGCAGAGCACGAGGACCTGCAACTTTGCCGCGGAAACGCGGCCAGAGCCGCGGATCCGCGGCAATTGCAGTGAACTACTCACTGAATTTTTTTGCAGGTCTCTGTAAATTAAAATACTGCTTACTGATATATTCTGTTTTGTTCTGTGATACACCTGTAAATTGCTAATAATTCAACAGTAAATCATTGGTTGTTAAAAATAAAAACTGATTAGACGTTTGCATATTAGGCACGTGTTTTTTCAATTATTTTTATTTACTGTTGAAGAGTGCTGGAGAAGCAAGGTACGTACGCATTGCATGTAGAATAGGAATCATCTCTTGGTTGATTATCTGCTTTGAGTGAATTCTATTTATTTATCTTGTACACTTGCACGAATTCATCTTAAGGGCATAACCCATTAACAAGATAAGGTGGGGATTTCATCACCCTTCCTTAACCCAAAAATCATATCCCAAGCACTCACTAACCCAAGCCTAACTTAAAAATTAGTAGACGTTGGCCCTAGGGACATCTCGGACTCAATTAGGAGATTATCCTAAGGGGGAACGGTGTTGGAAGTTGACTCTTGTCAAATCAGTGTCTAGGAAGGGGATTGAGGGCCGAAAGCCCGAAGTGTGGTGGTTATTTAATTAAGGAACGTCTTTGACGGAAAACCTCCCACCACTCTTGCCCCGACCTGGCTGATTAACTTGTGGTCAAAGTCTACACCCTACCTCCCGTGGACAGTCTAACCAGTTAGGAGTCGTCTAGGTCATAGGTCTACCCTAACTTAGGTTAGAATTTTTCTTTTTGTTTGTTGTGTTTGTGTTGGTGTGATATGGCATATAAGAATAATTCCAATTTTAATCCATATTACACCCCTAACTATTATTCGGATATTACCAACCCGGCATACCCTAACTTTGACCAATCTAGTGTGCCGGAATGGTCTTATCCGAATGAATATAACCCACACCCCCCATCTTATGACTATAATTTCCATAATAATTTCAACTCGTCACAGAGTTCATGGGGTTTCGAGTCCCCCGAGTCTAATTCTCAACCAAATTGTCCTCCATATCCATCTAGTCCACATTCTTTCAATGATTTATACTTAGATCCACCAATTCATAATAGACTACCATCTATTGGGGAAATGATAAGTATGCATAAGTCCAAGCAACAATCACCATCAATCTTAGATAGGATGATGCGTGAGTCCACCGACTCACAATTTCATCATGATGACACTTCATTTTTTCAAGACCAATCAGAACAAGATGATCCTATCGACTATAAAGAGATGCTAGCTGCCATGACTGAGGCTCAATTAGCCCGTGATCATGACATAGATTTGATGGTTCAAGCTTTACATGCTCACAGTTCGGCCGTTTCTGCTTTCATTGACCACTCACTTAGAGCCGACGAACCAAGTTGCTGTGGACAACAAGATTCTAATTCAGTACCATCATGTGAACTTGCCGAAACTCCAATTCTTGATAACTTGGCAAGTTTTTCCTTTCCTGAATTAGAACTTGAGCTTGAATATGATCATGATCTTCCACTTGATGATTCAATTTTATTTCCTGATCCAATAATGACTCCAGTGTCTCCACCTGATTTCACTTTTCCCGAGTCAACATTGGATCCTATTCCAATTCATTATGAAATTGAATCACCCATTTTAGATGATCATATTGAACTTGACCTAGATTCTCACAATCTCTTTACTTCTGAAATTGATTGTACAATTCTGACGGACGATGTTGACCTTAGTTTTGAAGAATTGTATGGCGATGAGCTAGAATTCCTTAATATTGGAAGTAAAGAGATATCATCCATATTAGGTCACATTCCATTGTGGGAAGAAGATTGTGGACTTGAGTTTCAATTTCTTGACTTGGACCCAATTCTTGAACCTAGCCCGACTCCTGAGCCCTTACTTGATTTGAGCATCTTCCCTGAGTCGGTATTCGTTCCCGCACCTATAATGTCCAAGTCAATAATTCCATCCTTTCATTCTCCATTTTGGGACAAGGAGGTTGAGACAATTAACTCTGAAACTTATTATGAAATTTGAAAATTCGATGGGGTGGAAATTTTAAAAATAATTATACATATATTTTGTGGGTTATGTAAGGAAAGTTTCTGGTGGGTTTCACCAAATTATCTGTTATCTTGATTGGGCCGCATTTCGTGGACCAATTAGACCACCTCCGGAACCACCACCCTAAGGTAACTTCCGCCTTCCCTTGTTCTGTTTCATGCATATATGCATTCATTCATACATTGAGGACAATGCATGAGATAAGTATGGGGGTGGGCTTTACTAACATACTAACATAGGTAGACACTAACAAAATTTGCTAAAAAAAAAAAAAAAAAAGTTATAAAAAGGAAATATTTTGACTTATTTTTTTGAAAGAAATCTAAGTTAGTTTTAAGGATTAGGAAAATCATGATTAGGATTTCTAAAAACTTGGTCAAAATAAATAAATTGTTTAATTTTTAGGTATAGGAGAGAAATTGAATAAATAATTAGTCTTGATTTTTACCTTAATGAAATGTGCATACCAAATGCATATCTAGGATTCTAAGACAAAGACCTTGTGCCTCATAAAAAAAAAAAGAAAAAAAAAATCACCAATTAAGCTGATACATGTGCCTCAAGAAGCATAAGTATTCATGCCTAAAGGTGAGTAAATAAAATAAAGTCCTTAGTTTTGGGCCTAGTTCACTCGAATTTGAGTCCGCGGGGTGTTTTCTCACTTGGTGCCCTAAAGCCAACCGGTTTGGGAGTCATCGACTTTAAATTCGTTACATGGGTGGATTAGAAAGCCTAAGAAGACTAAGAAAAATAATATATGTATTAACATATCTAATAATCAATTAGTTAGGTATGAGGGCCTCAAGAAGCCTTGATACTTATACGAAAGAAAATTAGATGAGTTATACATGCCAAAAAAAAAAATAATAATAAATAAAATATATATAAACACATCTAATAGTCAATTAGTTAGGTATGAGGGCCTCAAGAAGCCTTGATACTTACATGAAAGAAAATTAGATGATGTTATAAAAATAATAAAGAGGCATGAGAGTCCAAGTTAAGGAATTCCTAGATTCACAAGGGTGCATATGATTTTTGGTAACGAAAAAGACTATATTAGAAATTCAATTTTAATCCTTACCTAAAATGAATAACAATTGACTTTATAAAGACTAGGTTTGAAGAATGAATAAAAATGAGGATCCTAAAACTTATAGACTACTTAGTCTCTTCAATAATAATTCAAATATTTTCCTTTTTATGGATTTTGTGGGTGCAATCCGCTGAAAACCCTCACGAGACAACACTCGTCCTCTAGGGTAACCTAGGGGTTTAACGGCTTGTTGCACGTGCTAAGTGCAATCGTGATTCCTACGAAAGTGAGTTAGGTTAGATTAACTTTTCATTTCTTTTTCTTTTTCTTTGTTTTTACTCGAGGACGAGCAAAAAGATAAGTGTGGGGGTGTGATTGGTAGTCAAAAGTGCATTTTTATCATCATATTTACCATCACATTTTCATATTTATTCATTTAATTCTGCACATTTATTAATAATTTGTAATTTATTGTGTGCAGGCCTCGAATTGTTATTTTAGCAATAAATAAAGCCTAAAGAGCCCAAAAGCCCAGATCCAAGCCCATGTTTGAAGCCCAGGTGAAAAAGCGCAAATACAAGGAGTCAAAATGCAAATACAAGGGCTAAAAGTTGCAAATATCAGAAATTAGGGAAGGATAGACTTCTATCTAACCCTAAACACATGCAGGATGAGGATAAAAGGCCAAGATAAGAAGAAAATTCGTGAGAAGAAGATTTGAAGAAATCTGGATTAAGAGTAACTTGATTACCAAGTTATCTCGAAAATCCAGATTAAAAGGCCAGGATCAAACTTCCAGAAGCAGAAGCCCACAGGGATGGACCAGGAGAGGCCACGCGCCAAAGCGCGTGGCCAGCAGCCACTTAACTGCCGCGGAGGCGCGGCAAAAGCCGCGCATCCGCGGCAATATGGATAGAGATGGCTACCAATTTTCGTGGGCAGTTTCTTCCGGGACTCTGTAGCCTTCTGCACCTATAAATATCACCTGCAGTGCAACGTAAACAGCGTCCAGCGTCCAGCAAAGGGCCAAAGTTAGGGTTTTTAGGTTTTCTTTCCACCTTTGTATATTTTTTATTTTCTTTTTGTAAACCGAGAGGAGAGGATGTTCTCATGGAGGAAGGAGATCTACTTGTACTGAGGGTGACAATCGGTGTAAGTTTTGCTTTTCCACCATTGTTAAATAAATCAACTCGAGGTTCGTTTTGTTCTTTTTATTTTTATTCTTGTGTTATTGTTTCTCTAGTTTTGTTTAATCTCTGTTCTTCTATTTTTATTTTATGTGATTGTTTCTTTCTCCGATGACTTGCAAACCGTGAGATCTGATTGCTTCGAGAATACCTAACCGAAGAAGGAACCTTGACGGCCCATGGCGATGAACAGGTCTTCATAGCTTGTTTTTAATTTCGTAGAGTAGATTAAGAAGGCGACGATCCCATAAGCCGTGCTTGTACGCCTTCCAAGAAAAGGAAAATCATCGCAACGGTTCAAACGGCAAGCGGACTAAAGAGATAAGTGTTCTTTCTTTTTCTTTTCTTTCTTTTTTTTTATAGATTAAATCCATCTCTCTCCAATAGTCTTTTCCACAACTCATTGTAAATACCATCGTGACTAACAAAATAACTAAAAAAGATAAATTTTTAGAGAAACTTGCTCAACGCTTCCATCGCAGTCCCTCCTTGAGGATCACGACCCGCATAGCCCTGCTACCGCGGATTAGAACTGAGAACCTTGCACATCTATTCTTAATCTAATATTCTAATTTTTTTGTGTGCAGGAAATCTCAGTCAAACAAGTAATGTTGGAATGTACGATATCACTATGCTTTCATACTCTGAATACTGTATTGTGTTGATGTTTAGCGTGTATATGTACGAGTATTATACTCTGCGTATATACGTTGCAGTAGCGTTTTCGTACCCGATGAGGCGGGGCTTTACATGTTTAATCGAAAGGATTTGAATTTCTTTTTTTCATGGAATTTATATCTATTTTTTAAAAAAACATGCATGATAAGATAAAATAGAGATAAAATAAAAGAAAATAGAAAGATAAATTTCTATTTCTTTCTGGTTATTACTCTGTACAGATTTTGCATGCGCTTAGAGTTAATATATGCAGTCGAATGAAAATTTTGTGTAATGCAAAATAAAGTTAGTTGTCTTTTTACTGGATAACATATTCTAATAGAATATTTGTTAGATTTTATCTCATTAATTATTGGAGAATAAAGATAAATCCAATCATTAGTATGTTGGAATTTAGACTCTCTTTTATATTAGAATCCTTGATAAAATAGAAACTTAAATCTGTTTAGATTCTGGGCTTACTATTAATAATCCACTGACTTTATGCAAATGCAGTTTACATTCTGTGACTGTCCTGAAAATAAAATCTGAATTCAGGGACTTTTCTGCAGTTCTACAAAAATTTAGTATTTACAGTTTTAGTCCAAATTAATTTCGGGATCTTTTATGCAATTCATAATTTACAGAATCAAGTCCAGAAGCTGTAATATTATAATTTAGAGGCTGTTTACAATGAGATCTTAAATAACATATTTACCTACTTGAGATAAATTTGCTATTTAATTCTCATATTTATCTATTTGAGATAAATTATATTTTTTAATGATATGAACAACATGTATGCATTAAGTTCTTCTTTTGTAAGTAGTATTTCGAATCATTCCTTATACATGATTGGCATTAATTTTAGTCAATTTTGATGTAATATTAAAGTAATATTTGATTAATTAAGTAATTGTCACAATATTCTTGATTATGATGATGTTAGGTGACGAAGAAAATTTTGATTTTAGTCACATATATTGACATCAACATTTGTAATTAAATATAAAAATATAGTAATTAACCCCACAACGTGATTATTATATTTGTGTTTAATTAGAATGGGATAGTGCACTATGATAAAAAAAAATTCTAGTTGCCCACAGGTCTAGAATTTTTTTGTAAGATAAATAAAATATTAGTCCCATTATAAAGTAATCTTTAAAAAATGCGTGTCATAATCTATGCCCACAGGAAAGATTATGATGACGTGTTATTTTTTTGTTGATTGAATTAATTTACATAAGTAATTTTTTTTTCATTGCATGTTTAGTAAGCTTTGTTATTTATTTTACAGTTCAATCTGTATCTATTTCAAATTTTGATTCATCTCGTATACCTTTTCTGAATGGTGATAACTATGTTGATTGGAAGGAGAAAATTCCTTTACATTAGGGTGCATGGACCTTGATTTAGCACCTCGTGTGGATGAGCCACCAATTCCTACAGAATCAAGCACCCAAATTGAGAAAATATCATATGAACGTTGGGAGCGATCTAATCGCTTAAGTTTGATATTTATTAAGTCTCATGTTTGAGAAAAATATTCGTGGTTCGATTCCTGACTGTGCTAAAGTGAAAGAATATCTCAAAGCTACTGAGGAACAGTTTGAGACTTCTGACAAGTCATTAGTTAACACCCTAATGATAAAGATGTGTTCCATGAAGTTCAATAGCACTAAAGGAGTGTGTGAGCACATAATGGAAATGAGGGATATTGCTGCTCAACTTAGGTTATTGGAGATTAAGATGTCTGAGTCATTTCTGGTTCACTTCATCCTTAACTCTCTTCCGTCTAAGTATGAACCTTTCACGATTTCCTACAACACACATAAGGAAAAGTAGTCAGTAAATGAACTTTTGGTCACGTGTGTTTAAGAGGAAGAAAGACCGAATCAAGAAAGAATTAAAAGTGCTCATTTAGCGACTCAAGAAAAGAAACCTGCCAAGAAAGACAAAGGCAAGGCAAATGTGCCCCTTAATTAGGTCAATAACGCCATTGTCAAGTGCTTCTTTTGCAAGAAGAAAGGACACATGAAGAAGAGTTGTCCCCAATTTAAGACTTTGCTTGAAAAAAAGGTAATCTTATCTCTTTAGTGTGTTACGAATCTAATATGATTCATGTTTCTCATAACACTTGGTGGATTGATTCTGATACTACAATTCATATTGCCAATACCATGAAGGGCTTCTTAAACCAAAAGAAACCAACGGAAAGTGAACTCTCTATTTATTCAGGAAACCGGATAAGTTCACATATGGAAGTAGTTAGTACCTACAGACTTGTTCTTAGAACTGGCTTTGTATTAGACCTTAAAAGAAACTTTTGTATTCCATCTTTTTCTAGAAATCTTATTTCAATTTCAAGACTTTTACTCCATAGTTTCAGTTTTAATTTCATTGGTGCTTTCCTTCATTTGTTAAAAGATAATGTTGTTGGTGATGATATTTTTGATGATGGGTTATTCAGACTTTTTTAAATCCTTCTCTTTATTATAACCTTATGACTATGCATGGTAATGTTGGCATTAAGCGTAGTGTTATAAATGAGAGATCTTCCACACTGCAGCACATGAGATTGGGTCATATCTTCATTTCAATAAAAGATTGGTAAATGATGGAGTCATTGAGGCTCTTGATTTACTGATTTTAGTACTTGTGTGGACTGTATAAAATGAAACCAGACCAACAAAATAAAAAAAGGTGCCAAGAGGAGTTCTGATATTTTAGAGATCGTACACACTGACATTAACGGACCTTATGAAATGTGATTAAATGGTCAGATATATTTCCTCACTTTTATCGATGACTAATCACGATATATGTATCTCTTTCTGCATTATGACAAGAATGAAGAGCTAGATGCTTTTAAAACCTATAAAGTGGAGGTAGAGAAACAATTGGGTAAACAAATTAAGATTATGAGGTCATATAGAGGTGGAGAATATTATGGTAGCTTCACTAAAAAAGGACAACTATTGGGTCTATTTGTGAGGTTTCTACAGGAACATGACATTGTTGCTCAATACACAGTGCCAGGCTCACCATCACAAATGGCGCGGCTGAAAGACGAAACCGGACCTTAAAAGATACAGTGAGAAGTGTGATTAGTAACACCAATTTTCCATTATCCTTGTGGAATGAAACCTAACAACTGCGACATATGTATTAAATAGGGTTCCAACTAAGGCAGTTTTCAAAACACCTTTTGAGTTATGGAAAGATTGGAAACCAAGTCTAAGGCATGTACATGTATAGCGTTGTCCAGCTGAAGTTAGGGTTTATAATCTACAAGAGAAGAAGTTAGACCGAAGAACAGTAAGTGGATATTTCATTGGCTATGCAGAAAAGTCTAAGAGATACAGATTTTATTGTCCTTCTCGTGCAACGAGAATTGTGGGATCTCAGAATGCAAAGTTTCTAGAGAATGATGTGATTAGTGGGGTTGATCAATCTCGAAACTTAGTATTGGAGGAAAATCACATTTCTGAACTCACTTATGAATCTTCAGATAGACTCATTGTCTTTCAAGATAGTCATCAGGATTTGACAATCCAATAATAATTAGTTATTGAAGAATCACGCCATCATGAGGATATTCCTATAATCTAGTTATTCAACCCCCTCAGCAAGAGAATGTTGATGTAACATTAAGAAGATCTAATAGGATAAGAAACCTGCAATTTCGTCTGATTACATTGTGTACCTGCAAAAATCTGACATTGACATTGGTGTTGAAGATGACCCTGTTATGTTTTCACAGGCCATAAGTGGAAGTAAACTTCACATTATGATACAACGCCATGAAAAATAAGATGGATTCAATGGATAATAATCAAGTTTGAGATCTTGTTGAATTGCCTAAAGGAGCAAAGACCATTGATTGCAAATGGGTCTTTAAACTAAAAGAGACTCCTCAGGCAATGTTGAGAAATATAAAGCAAGACTTATAGCCAAAGGATTCACTCAACAAGAAGGAATTGATTATTATGAAACCTTCTCTCCTGTTTCAAAGAAGGATTCATTTAGAATAATCATGACATTAGTGGCTCATATTGATATGGAGATACAATCAAATGGACGTGAAAACGACATTCCTCAATGGAGATATAGAGGAAGAAGTTTACATGAAACAACCAGAAGGGTTCATCTCAAATGGGAATGATCACATGGTTTGCAAGCTTAAGAAATTTATATATGGGCTAAAATAAGCCTCTCGCCAATGGTATTTAAAGTTTCATAATGTTATTTCTTCACATAGTTTCATGAAAAATGTTATGGATCAGTGTATATATCATAAGATCAGTGGGAGCAAAATAATTTTCTTACTTCTGTATGTGAATGATATTTTGTTTGCTTCAAGAGATTTGGGCTTGCTTCATGAAACGAAACGATGTCTCTCACAATAGTTTGACGTGAAAGATATGGGTGAAGCCTTTTATGTTATTGACATAAAGATTGAAAGAGACAGATCCCAAGGGATATTAGGTCTGTCTAAAAAAAACCTATATCAATAAAATTCTCGAGAGATTCGTATGAAGGATTGTTCACCTGGTCTAGCACCGATTGTTAATGACAAATCTTGCTTGAATCAATGCCCAAGTAATGATTTGAAAAGAGAAGAGATGAAGAATAATCCTTATGCTTCTGCAATTGGGAGCTTAATGTATGCTCAAGCCTATATAAGACCTGACATTTCTTATATAGTAGGAATGTTGGGCAGATATCGAAGTAATCCAGGTTTGAAAGACTGGAGAGCTACAAAGAAAGTCATGCGATACCCTCAAGAGACTAAGCATTACAAGCTTACGTACAAGCAATCTGATCATTCGAAAGTGGTTGGATGTTCTGATTCTGACTTTACTGGATGTCTCGACTCTAGAAAGTCTACATTAGGATTTGTCTTCTTATTAGCTAAAGGGGCTATATATTGGAGAAGTGTAAAGCAATCATTAGTTGCTACTTCAACCACATAAGCAGAGTTTGTATCATGTTTTGAGCGACATCACATGCTATTTAGTTAAGGAGTTTTATTTCAGGATCTCAGATTGTTGACTCAATCTCTAAGCCATTGAAGATCTACTACGACAACTCTACCGCAGTATTTTTGGCCAAGAATAATAAAGTGGAAGTCACAGTAGACACATCGACATAAAGTATTTAAAACTTCGTGAACATGTGAAATCAAGTAAGGTGGCTATTGATCATATTAGTATTCGATTGATGATTGCGGATCCTTTGAATAAAGATTGCCACCCAAGCCTTATAAGGAGCATGTTGAGCATATGAGAGTCAGTTCTATTTTATAATTAAGATACTCTTTATGTTTGTATTGCTTTTGATCGATGTGAAAACTCTACTTGATTCAAATTTGTCTTCTCATTTACTGTTTGTTTACATAAAGTTGAGAGAATGACAATATTAAATAGATCCTGATTGATCATTTGGAAGCTCATTCATAAAGTTATGGCCCACATATTGTTCTCATTCAAATGAGAAAGTTATATTGTAATACATGGAAGGTAATACTTGATCTTGGAGGACTTGCCTCCATGATTCATGTGATTTAAACTCTTTTCCTTGAGTATAAGGATATAGGGTAAAATTATATTCATGTATTAATTTTTAATACATGTTAAGTATTCTATGGGCCAAGCGAGAGAATGTTGGATCTTACTTTATTTAAACAAAATAACCAATTTTCAGTTTTTATGGCTCATTAGAAATTTAAAGGAAAACACACTATCAGTTATTTTTTTCTAAAATGTGGGGCATGTTAATTGAAGTTACAACTACTCATTTTTACTCCTATTTATATGTCTTTTTTGATGGGAAGAGGAATTAAGTGTGTGAAATATTCTTAAGGGATAAGGATCTCTAGTCTACAATAAATCTGTGAGATTCCATCTTTTCATGAATGTAAAGTTTGAATAGACTAACCAATGAATCTCAAAAATTTTGGAGTTCTTTATTTTATTACGACAAGAATTTGAATTTGATTGCTATGACTGGAGGTACGATCTATTTCTTTCACTCTTAAGTTTTTATACGATCAATCTATTTTTGAAAATTGCTAACATGATCAAGCAAAGATATGCAAGTTCACACAAAAGTAACTTAATAATGGATGATGTTGGATCCGTATACGCTAAATACTTCAATTTAAGTTTGGCACAAACCAAGTGCTAATACCCAAATTGAAGCAGGGGCACATTACGTTTAATGGCATCGAAATGATAGAAGAGGTAATTCTAATATGTTCTTTAAAGATGGGTCTTTATTCTCTGGTGAATATGGGCACGTCCCTGTACCCAGAACCCCATTTCTAAAATACACCTAGAGGGGGGTTGAGTAGGCGTAGTACTAATTTAAAGACAAATGATGAGGAATTAAAAACTTAATTGCTAACACATAACGTGTAACCAAGAGTGAGTCTGAATTCCCGGTGAAGGGCTCTGAAACTACTCCTTGGGATTCCTCTAAACTAAGAATTGAGGTGCTTCAATAACTCTCTTGATTGAACACAAGTGTGGGCACATAAATAATATCTAACATGTATGTGAATATGAACAATGTGAGATATAAGAGAGAGAGAGAGAAAGATCCAAATGTAAACACAAGGATATGTTTTGAGGTTCGATCCACTACTTTACGTTCTCGCCTTCACCTAGAAGGATTTTCACAATGTCCACACAGGACCTTCCACAAAGAGACCTCCACTGAGAAATTAACACTCAACACGGGGAGTACACAACTCCTCTCTTAAACAATCACTCTACAAAAGAGGGAAGGCACAAAATCAAAGCAAAGGAAAAGTTACAATCTTGGTGATCCTATGATCATAAACAATACTTGGTGATTTTGAAAGATCACAATCAAATTTTTCTCACAAATACAACATCCTAAAGATAGATATAGAATTGATTGGATCAAGTGTGAGAAATCAAAGTGTTTGAAAAAGAAAATCACAAAGAAAACTCTTGGAAAAAACTTCAAGATAGATAAAGAAAATGAAGAAAAATAGATTTCCAAAAACTTATTTTCTTTTGATTTTTTCAAAACTTTGAAAACAAAATAAAGATAAAGTTTTGAAGCACAAAAACTCTTTTAAAACTCTTAAGAATGTGGGTAAGAATGTACTAAAAAATTGATTAAAATTCTTTTGAAAAATCTTAATCAAAACAGCCCACAAAACCCCTTTATATAGGGCCAAAGAGAATATAGCCGTTAGGGTCAAAAGCTGCCCAGAATGGGCTATCGATCAACCGCTCGGTCGACCGGCCAACGGTAAAAAATTTGACTGTTTGAGCCTGTCGGTCAACCGCCCGGTCGACCGTCCCAAAGGCAAAACAGCCTGTTGATTGGTATTCAATTCTGCATATTTTACCACATTATTCCCATGCATATTACAAATAAAAATATGATTTTTACTCATATTCTCTATATTTTTACAGGTCCACACTCAAATGGAGAAAAGGCCCAAAATCTCTTTAATTAGCAATAATTAAAGAGATTAATTCAAAAGCCCAAAAGAGAGCCCAAATTTGAATCCAGAATCAGGAGAGATCCTCGCAACAACTCAATCTTCCAGAAGGCCACGTGGATAACAACTTCGTAACAAAGTTGTAACAAGAATCTGTTGCCCAACAGACTTGATCTTGCCGCCAAAACCTAGATTTTCCCGCCAATTTGCGGCAAGATCTGGGCCATTCAATCCCAGATTTCTGCCACCTGTCCACCTTCTGGAGACTTCTCTCTGAGGTTATAAATACTGGACCAAGGACCTGCGAAAAAAGTGAGAACAGAAGAGGAGAGATGATAGGATAAAGCTTTGTAATTTTGTATTTTTTTCTCTAGGATTTAGTTCTTTAGATCTCCTTCTTCCTCCCTAGAAATTCTGCAAAAGAGAGTTGTAAGAGAGAGAAAGCTTGTGTACACCAAGGAGTGACAACTTGTGAAGTAAGGATTGATCCATTCTCTTATTCTCTACTTGAGCATTTTCTAGTATTACTTGCTTTCTTTAATTCTAACTTTACTTTACTTGCACTTTTATTCATGCTTTGCTTTTCTTTTATAATGGCTAGTAGCTAATTTTTCTACCATGAACTAGCTAACAACTTACCTTGCTAACTACTAACTCATGGGTGATTGCTATCTTTAATCTTGCAAGTTGTATGGTTTTCTCTTCTCCGATGGGTTATTTTCATTTCTTGGCAAGTTCTTGTTGTAATTCTCCATATGATTCATGTGTGCCTCATTTAGAGCCTTGTCTATGAACAAGTGCCTTGATGGAACATGGAGATGGATCACCAAACATATGCTATTTGTTGTACAACTTCATTACTTCCATTATTGAATGTTGTATCTTCTTCCTTAGCATCCCTTGTGTGTCACTCTTTTGATTCCATTATTGAAAGTCTAACTTGTAGGCCAATGACATCTATGAGGCTACGAGACAAGTCAAAGAATGATCCCCCGTCATCCAAGTGGGAAAGTAATTAGACCAACACGCAAGACAAATCTATGCCGATGAATCAAGATGAGGCACGCATCACCATCACGGAGTTTAGTAAGTTTTGGCAAGGTAGTAAGGTTAGCTAGTCATGGTTTTCTCATCTCAAATTCTTTCTACAAGTTTTCATTCCATTTGTTTTCTTTCCAAAGTAAATATCATCTTTGATTTCTTTTTACTTTCCATCATGAACATATCCACCAATTCTTTTACTTCTTTTTCCAATTTGTTTTTATTCTTTTAAGACAAAGAAGAATCTTCGTTTTCTTTCTTCACAACGAACCGTAACGCTTCCATCGCAAGCTCTCCCTGAGAATCGACTCGGTATAGCCCATGCTATAACGGAGATTGGAAAGGATATATTAACCATCTTAAATACATTGTGAAGTGATCAAAGCACTTGAGGTTGATTCTAAACCTTTCCTCTTTCATTGAATATTTGTGCGAGAACTTCACACTATCCTTTACCTAATCACCTGTCAGTCGACCGCCCAGTCGACCGTGCCAAACAGAGATATCTGGTCTCTCAGTCGGTCGACCGTGCCTTATAGACAAGGCCTATGTGAACGTCTTGTTCACATCGGTCGACCGACCGGTCGACCGAGCTCTGGTCCGGTCAACCGCCAGTAGCCTCAGAACAGGATTTTTAGGGTTGAAAAGTTGGCTATTAAAACACCTATAAAATCCCATAAAACTCCATAAAATCCACAAAAAATAAGTTCATGTAAATATTTGAAGTACAAATATGTGTGATCAAAATTCAACACATATTACAAATAATTTGAACTATTTTTGAGGTATAGAAAATTAAGCTTAAACCGAAAATGGTATTTTCTAAGACTTAGATTTTAAAATGAAAATTCATTTTCTCTAGAACTTGTATAAATACAAAATAAGATATTTAAATACCTTTGAAGCATAGTGTGTATGGATAGAATCCAATACACATCTAAATGATATATCTATGTTTTTGACATTAAATCCAAAATAATTTTTGTTAAAAATAAAACTTGAAACCACATGAACTAGATATACATCAAAATAAGTTTTTAGACAATATGAAACATAGATGTATATGGATGAACAATATACATTAAACCATGTAAAAGTTGTTATGATTCTATCTTTTCATGAAAATGAAAGATATGTTCTTCGAAAATCCAAAACCGTTAAACCAAAATATAAACTTTTGAACTTGTGTGTGTGTACTTGAGCATATCAAGACTAACTGTCCTTACACAAGATCTAAATAAAACTAAAACAAACCTAGATGCATGTCTTCTTGTCGATTTTCACCTCCAAGACGACTCGATCCAAATACGATCCATAGAGCTTGACTCTATCTGAGTACTAGATACAATCTTGACGCGCGAGCTCTTGAATCAACATATGTTAGCTTCAAAACTGACTTTGAATTCTTTGTTGAAGCTAAACACCTACTAAGATCTTGATGAATATCCGAAACTATATAAACACAAGATCATTAGCAAACTTAACGTCATAAGTTAGTCATCATCAAAACTAAGGTGAAGGGCCTTTGGCCAACAATTCCCTGCTGAGCCAACGAAGACGATCACACAAACTCTTGCTTCCTGCAACACCCACCATCAGTGATGGAGCCAGAATTTCAAAGACGGAGGGACACAAAATAATAAATCAGGTGTGTCGTTAACTACCGACATTTCTTAAAGGAACAAGAGCATTTTCAGCGGGTCAGGGACACAAATCAAGGACCAAGAGCACTTTTCGGGTGCCCCCCATCGCCGCCACTGTCCACCATCAATTTGTGCTAATGCTACTGATGGCACCATGGTAACATGGAGCCAAGGTAACATGAGTGTAAAATCAATGGCAAATGACGACGGGTCTTACTCTTTCTTCATGCACAACCAGTATACTAAAGACCATCTCGGATGGGATCGGTGTAGTGTTGCTCTACTGAGATCCTTAGATAAAGGCATAAATAAAATACTCATTAAATTAACATAACTTTTTCAGTTTCTCCATACGGGTAGTTACGTCCCTTTGCATCAGTAATTAACGTCATCTGGTTTAACACTAACAGAATTAGTTAAAAACATAAGGGCATACATGAAACACTCATAATGCGAGGAGAATGTGTAAATTTGTTAAACTATAAGGATATATATGTAAAGTCACCTAGAGGGGGGTGAATAGGTGATGGCTAATCTTATGGTCACTAAATGTTGAATTAAAAACTTATATGACCTAAACTAAACTTCTTAAACTAAACACCACGTATAACACAAGAGTGTTGCCAAATTCCCCGTGAAGGGCTCTGGACAAACTCCTCAAGATTCCTCTAAATAAGAGTTGAGGTGCCGCGTTGGCTCTCTTGGTTGAATACAAGTGTTAGCAAACAATCCCCAAGCATATAACAATAAAGCACAATAAGAATATCAAGCATGTAAAGATAAACACAATAGAAGCATGCAAGATATAAATAAGGAGATAGAGAGAGTGAGCAATCGCAAACACAAGGGATTTGTTTCGAGGTTCGAGCACCCTTGCTCTACATCCCCACCTTCGACACACGAAGGATTTCCACTATAATCGATCCCACCGGATCACTCAGTGCCGCAACACCTACAAGCTCTCGGACTCCCTAGTCCGTACACACCGCAAGCTCTCTAGCTCGAAGAGGCCGCACCTTAAACACGGAGTTCACATATGAACTCGAAAACACCGCGAACACACTCGTCCACCTCCTCAAAGGAACAAAGTAGAACTTTGGTGATCACAACTCTTGATCACCTAAAATCCTCTCACAACAAATCCCTATAGGGTAGATATAGTAATGGATAGCTCAAGTGTTATAT
Source organism: Agave tequilana (assembly GCA_038442645.1). Taxonomy (NCBI): domain Eukaryota; kingdom Viridiplantae; phylum Streptophyta; class Magnoliopsida; order Asparagales; family Asparagaceae; genus Agave; species Agave tequilana. The sequence continues at coordinate 106,787 of JAVJIF010002587.1, read as the reverse complement.
GAGAAAATAAGGAAAGAGATGGTGGAGGAAAACTCAAGAAAATCTCTTTTAACACTCTTGATAAAACTCCCCTTTTGATTGGAAGTATTAGCTCTCAATTTAGTGGAGAAAACTCTTTTAATGAAGTAGGAAAAACTGGCTCAAAACCCACTAAAAAATCTTAATCAAAACAGCCCCCAAAAGCCCCTTTTTATAGAGCTAGAAAAACTAACCGTTGGGGTCTGACAGAGCTGTCGGTCGACCGGCCGGTCGACCGCCAACGGTCAGAAATCCGACCGTTGGGGCTTCGGTCGACCGAGCCTCTGGAACAGAGAACAGATTCTCTGTCGGTCGACCGCTCGGTCGACCGGGGTTTTCCAGAGAGCAGAAGCTCTCTGGCGGTCGACCGGCCCTCCAGTGCACAAAGGCGTGCACGTCTGTGCACGTCGGTCGACCACCCGATCGACCGACCTCAGACTTCGGTCGACCGGTCGGTCGACCGGCTGAAGCCTGGAAACAAAGTTCTGGGATTTAAAACTTGGTCTTTTTGGCTTAAATAAAATCCCATAAATTCACAAAAAATCTACAAAAATAGTTTTACCAATATACTTTGATAAACAAACATGCTTGCACAAAATCAAGGCATGTTACAAATAATTTGGACTATTTTTGTAACTTGAAAAATATTGGCTCAAAACAAAAACGGTATTTTCTAAAACTTGATTTTTCCAAAACTTCACCAAATACAAAAACAAGATATTTAAACAACTTTTAAAGCATAGTGTGTATGGATATGATCCACTACACAAACATGGTGAAATATCTATGTTTTTGACATTAAGCACTAAACATGGTTTTGGATAAAACATGTAAACTTGAAAACCAAAAACCAAACGGTATTTTTTCAAAGTAAAAATTCTTTTCTAAAACAAACTAAATCAAGAGTGTGTGTGTATATGATATACTTGAGCAATCCACCAACTATTCTATCCTTTACATTTTAACTTAAAAACAAAATCTTAAACAAACCTAGACACAAGCCTTGATCTTGAAGGTCTTCACTTGAAGTCTTCTCATCTTCTTGACTTGGTCCAAACATGATCCATAGAGCTAGACTCCTCTTGAGTACTTGATGTGGTCTTGATGCACAAGCTCTTGAATCAAACCGTGTGAGATCCAAAACTTGACTTTAAATCCTTTGTTGAAGCTACACACCTACTAAGATCTTGATCATGAATCTGTCACTAATTAAACACAAGATCATTAGTACTATAACTACATGAGTTGATCATCATCAAAACTAGAGTGATGGGCCTTTGGGCCAACAATCTCCCCCTTTTTGATGATGACAAAACTCATGAAGTTATATATGCATGGATTAAAGTGAAGCTTCAAGGAAGCTCCCCTTAACTCATGCATAACACATAAACAAATAGATATGCAATAACGCTCATAAACATGTATGCAAATGTATGGAGATAAAACATGCTAACAAGCATAAAGCACATCAAATTCTTTTTCTCCTATTTGTAAAACAAAACATATATGCATAAACATAAATACTACTTCCCCTTTATGAATAAAGTAAGGAAAACATGCATATATATATCAAATACTTCTCCCCCTTTTTGTCAATCATCAACAAAGGGGTTAAAGTAAAAACAAAATCATCAAATTTTTCTCCCCCTTTTTGTCATAAACAAAGAGATCACTAAGGGGTCAAATCAAAGCAATCAATAAAGAGTTATATGCGATATACATTCATGAAGAGGAAGACAGTAAAGTAACTTCCCTACATATATACATTACATGAAGGAGGGATGACAAGCCCTAATTCACATAACGTATAATATGCAATGCATAAGAGGAGATGTGAAGCTCCCCCTACACACGTGTATCACATAGAGAAGAGTTGTCAAGCTCCTCAATACAAGATACACTCAACATGAATTTATATGTAGAAGAGATGTTAAGCTCTCATTGCATATAAGCAATATAAATCAAAAATGTTTTGATTATTAATTGTTCAAACAAAATTTTGAATTTTTCTCAATAAAACAAATTTTGAGATATCTTGTAAACAAAATTTTTAAGATACCACTTGTAATCAAATTTTAAGATACCAATTGTAAAAAAAAAAATCATGTTGATACCAATTGTAAATAAACATTACAAATTTTGAATTTTTCAAATAGGTAATACATATTGATACCAATTGTAAATTTATAACAAATTTGAAATAGAAACATATTGATATCAATTGAAAAACCATGCATAAGCTTTATTAAAATGTCAATTGAGATACCAATTGAAAATAAAGTTTTAGATCAAGCTTAACATAAACTTTGTGCTTTAAATATGTAAATCAATTGTAAAGTAAGCACACGAAAATCATATATATGTATGAAAAGAGAATACCAATAGCAATTGATATTATGGAAATAATGAAGCATACATATATAGAAAACAAAATATGAGTATATACAAAATTATCAATTCAGATACCAATTGAAAAGATCCAATGATACCAATTGAAAATAACAATGTAAATCATGTATATAACTCATAACCTACCACCCTTTATATGCACAAGGTAAAGGATTTTTCAATAAAGCTTACAAGGCATACTCGCCCAGCCATCCACCCATGAATGGTAGGGGTTTTCAAAAATAATTTTGAAAATAGTTTAGCATTGAAAATCACTACCAAATGAAGAATAATTAACTAGTTAAAGATAATTTTTGAAAAACTAGTTAAAGATCCTTCAAAAACATGAAATCAATTTATATGTTTTTCATGAATCATACTAGATACACAAAAATTTAAGCACTCATAGTCCATCAAGCTCAAAAAATGATCATGAAACAAAGTCATGAATAAACAAATAAAGTGTGAGTGTTCAATCATTATGTAAATAGCATTTTCATGAAAATAGTCAATAAAGCTCGAAACAGTCATGAATAACATTTTTATCAAACAAATCATGAAAATTCATTTTTCATATAAAACAAACTTCAAGGTATATGTATGATTCATCCAATCCTAACAATATACATACATATCCCAAACATAAAAGAGTCTATTAAAGGTATTTGCATGAAGGCAAGAGACTCACGGGTATACATGTATATTTATTAGATTTGAATACAAAATACATATACATGAAGTAAAAACATGAAAATAGGCAAAACACGTATAAATGAGAGAATCATCAAAACTAGCCTATACATGTGCATAAAGTGAGCACAAATGAGCATGAAGTGCAAACTTATATGAATCAATTTGTTCTCACTATTTGTACATGTAAAAATACGAGTTTTGATAAAAACTACATTTAAACTAGTATTTACCACATGAAGCGCATAAAACAAATAAAACATGAACATGCTAAAAATATGATATATGAACAAGCATGTAAATAAAATAAGGGGTTTAGAGATAGTTACCAACTCCAAACCTCCAAAACATGGTGGTAGTCCCACCAAAACTCCTTGATAGCGGTGCATCTATATATGTGTCCATCAAGTCCATGTGCATCCACCATCAAGGCACCAAATCTCTCACGTCTTGTGAGAGCCCTCACCTACATCAAATACACAAGGTGGGGACTTTGGTACCCATTTTCTTTTGGGTCCTTGGGGGTTAGTCTTATAAGGAACCCAAACATTTTTATGATTAGCAAAATTTAAATGATGTATCCTATCATAACAAAACTTTGCTAAATGGCCTTTGTGGCCACAATGTGTACACTTGTACACCTTAGAATGCTTATGAGTGTGATTGTGATCGTGACGTGCAATATAAGCATATGCATGATGAGGATGATGTGCATGAACATGTGGAACTTGTTTCTTTGAAAACAAGGTTTCCAATTTTTATGATTAAATGCACATGTGCTCAAAGTTGAGCTCAAACAATCAATTTTATTTTTCAAAACATTAATCTCATTAGTGGTGGCATGTAAAGCATGATGAGATATAAAATCATTTTTCTTTTTCTTAGAAACTTTTTCTTTTTCTTTTCAACCATTTTTCTTTTCAAAGAAGTGTTTTCATTAAAAGCAACTTCCTTTTGTTTTTCCACCAAAATAATTTTATTTTTCAAACTAGTGTTTCCTTCACATAAATCATTCAATTTGGACATTAAGGAAACATTCTCATTTTTCGATTCTCTTTTTCAAAAGATGCAATCTTAGTTTTAAAAGACTCATTTTCATTTTGCATACAATCAAATTTCTTCTTCAAATTTTTATTATCTTTCTTAAGCATGTCATAATTTTCTAAGAGTTGTTGACAAAAGAATGTAAGCTCATCATATGACATGTCCTCATCTTCTACCTCGAATTCGGTAGTTATCTCAAGGGGGTTATCCCCTTGGACCATGTAGCACTTGTTGGAGACGTCACTTCCAACATCCGAATCGCTCCCCGCATAATATAGATCTTTTTTGCCAAGGGAGGTGATGATGTTCCATGCTACAAAAGCCGAATCAATATTAGAAACTCAAGATAAATAATCAACATTTAGGGTACTCTTCAAAGCATAAAGGGCTTTTGCATTAGCCTCACAATTCTTGCCATTTAAACAATATGAATCATTAGTGATGGCAAAGTAAACATGAATGCCTAGGGCTTTGAGGTACAAAGACATCTTAACCTTCCAAATTTGGATGTTAAGAATGTCAAACATGGGTGGTGACATGAAGTCCATGGTGCGTGTACAAAAATAGTGATTAGCCTAAAAATGAGGATCTTTAACTCTAGGTTGTAAGACCCAAATCAAGAGCACTTGGCTCTGATACCAATTGTAAAGTCACCTAGAGGGGGGGTGAATAGGTGATGGCTAATCTTATGGTCACTAAATGTTGAATTAAAAACTTATATGACCTAAACTAAACTTCTTAAACTAAACACCACGTATAACACAAGAGTGTTGCCGAATTCCCCGTGAAGGGCTCTGGACAAACTCCTCAAGATTCCTCTAAATAAGAGTTGAGGTGCCGCGTTGGCTTTCTTGGTTGAATACAAGTGTTAGCAAATAATCCCCAAGCATATAACAATAAAGCACAATAAGAATATCAAGCATGTAAAGATAAACACAATAGAAGCATGCAAGATATAAATAAGGAGATAGAGAGAGTGAGCAATCGCAAACACAAGGGATTTGTTTCGAGGTTCGAGCACCCTTGCTCTACATCCCCGCCTTCGACGTACGAAGGATTTCCACTATAATCGATCCCACCGGATCACTCAGTGCCGCAACACCTACAAGCTCTCGGACTCCCTAGTCCGTACACACCGCAAGCTCTCTAGCTCGCCAAGGCCGCACCTCAAACACGGAGTTCACACATGAACTCGAAAACACCGCGAACACACTCGTCCGCCTCCTCAAAGGAACAAAGTAGAACTTTGGTGATCACAACTCTTGATCACCTAAAATCCTCTCACAACAAATCCCTATAGGGTAGATATAGTAATGGATAGCTCAAGTGTTGTGTGAGAAAACAAGGAAAGAGATGGTGGAGGAAAACTCAAGAAAATCTCTTTTAACACTCTTGATAAAACTCCCCTTTTGATTGGAAGTATTAGCTCTCAATTTAATGGAGAAACTCTTTTAATGAATAGGAAAAACTGGCTCAAAACCCACTAAAAAATCTTAATCAAAACAGCCCCCAAAAGCCCCTTTTTATAGAGCTAGAAAAAACTAGCCGTTGGGGTCTGACAGAGCTGTCGGTCAACCGGCCGGTCGACCGCCAACGGTCAGAAATCCGACCGTTGGGGCTTCGGTCGACCGAGCCTCTGGAACAGAGAACAGATTCTCTGTCGGTCGACTGGGGTTTTTCAGAGGGCAGAAGCTCTCTGGCGGTCGACCGGGTCGGTCGACCAACCCTCCAGTGCACAAAGGCGTGCACGTTTGTGCACGTCGGTCGACTTCAGACTTCGGTCGACCGGCTGAAGCCTGGAAACAAAGTTCTGGGATTTAAAACTTGGTATTTTTGGCTTAAATAAAATCCCATAAATTCACAAAAAATCTACAAAAATAGTTTTACCAATATACTTTGATAAACAAACATGCTTGCACAAAATCAAGGCATGTTACAAATAATTTGGACTATTTTTGTAACTTGAAAAATATTGGCTCAAAACAAAAACGGTATTTTCTAAAACTTGATTTTTCTAAAACTTCACCAAATACAAAAACAAGATATTTAAACAACTTTTAAAGCATAGTGTGTATGGATATGATCCACTACACAAACATGGTGAAATGTCTATGTTTTTGACATTAAGCACTAAACATGGTTTTGGATAAAACATGTAAACTTGAAAACCAAAAACCAAACGGTATTTTTTCAAAGTAAAAATTCTTTTTTAAAACAAACTAAATCAAGAGTGTGTGTATATGATATACTTGAGCAATCCACCAACTATTCTATCCTTTACATTTTAACTAAAAAACAAAATCTTAAACAAACCTAGACAGAAGCCTTGATCTTGAAGGTCTTCACTTGAAGTCTTCTCATTTTCTTGACTTGGTCCAAACATGATCCATAGAGTTAGACTCCTCTTGAGTACTTGATGTGGTCTTGATGTGGTCTTGATGCACAAGCTCTTGAAATAAACCGTGTGAGCTCCAAAACTTGACTTTAAATCCTTTGTTGAAGCTACACACCTACTAAGATCTTGATCATGAATCTGTCACTAATTAAACACAAGATCATTAGTACTATAACTACATGAGTTGATCATCATCAAAACTAGAGTGATGGGCCTTTGGGCCAACAATATATGCTTAAAAACCCTTATTTATTTCATCAAAACAAACTGAGGGGAGGTTTTTTCTCGTGACTCATATAGAAATTTTCTTCGTTCGTCTGTTCATCTTCATCCGCGCGAGAAGAGAGCAGCTTCGACCTCTTCCTTCTTCTTCTCCACTCAGCTCCCCTTCTCTTCTTCCTCTCCCTCCCATCTTCCTCCTGACCGATCATTCGATTTCTCATTGACAGTAACGATATACTAGTTTTATTACTTGCAAAATTTGTCGCAGTTTGGATTCAAGGAAGTGGACGGGAGTAAGAAAATGGTGAAGTATCTTTCTCACTTCTCTATCTATCTGAACACCGGAAAAAGAAAATGAGAAAACCCTTTTTTTTCTTTTTTCCTCTTTTCTCTTTTACACAACCATTTTCTCACTTTTAGAGTACTACAGTTAATTTTGTGGTCATGTAAATCTCATTCGTAAAAAATTGTAGCTCAAAATACTTAATTTTGTGGTCATGTAAATCTCACTTGCATTCTAATTACAGTCCAAATTTTATTTTTCTTAATTAATTTTTATTTTAATATTTTTTTGCGGTTAATTTTGTGGTCAACTTTTTCACTTCCACTCCCACATTTTCATCCAAGCACCGAAAAAAACATAACATTTTTCAAATCACACTTTCTAATAATATCTAAATACCGAAAAATTTAGTAACTAATTCTCAAATTTTAAAGAAAACTATTATTACTTTCTCACTTTCGCGCAGCCACCTCTAACCAAACAGCCCCTAATTCAACGCAAACAGAAAAAGAGTTTTGGGCACAAAACAAGAAAATGAATGTGCGGCCGGGTTTCCCCAATAATGAATGTGCGACCCTCTTCGTTTGTTTTGTTTAGCAGGTTGAGAAAGACTGGTGATGTGCGAACAAAAGACCGGAGAAAAAAATAAAGATTATAAGAATACAGTCAGTCGTCTTTCTTTCCCTTTCAGTTGAGAGCGAGCGACGAAACTTCCTCGTTGCCAGTGGTTAAATATCGCCGAGCCCTTTCGAAGAGGAGAGAGAGAGCAAAACCCTCTCTCAAGCTCTTTCCTTTTCTGGCAAATTGAAGGTTCGTGTTCACAAAATCCCATCTTTTTTCTCAGTTTATATGCTTTCAATTTGAGTTTGTAAGTGGTTTACCTTTTGGGCTGAACGATCAACTTCGGCATTGTCTGGATTAGCAGCATTTTTGGTGATTTTGATGGGAAAATGTTATCTTTCTGGTGTCTTGTTGGTTGCTGCCCCTCTTGGCTTCAGCCTGAAGACTTAAAAAAACAAGAATTTTTTTAAAAAGAAGAATAGTGCAGTAAAATGTTTTTTTTCACAGCGAAACGAGATTTCTTTCCCCCTCTTTTCGGTGCCATTTCTTTCCCAACTCACTTCTCAAAAATTCATTTTAGAACGTAACTTGAGAGCTTATGTTACTTTACCCAATTTTCTTCTTTTTTTCCCGTCTCGTACCCTCTAAATTGGAAATTCCTTAGGAGACTGATGAATTGTAAGAAATCCCCGAACAGAATTTAGTTCATAACATTACGAAAGAATGTGTTCAGTCCCAACCAGGGCTTAATATGCTCCTTATTGCGACTATGAAACCAATATTTAACCAAAGCTTATCATATCAGTGCTTACACATATTTGGTGCATATAAAAATCCAATTGGCAGTGTTAGACACTCTCTTCACCAATGCCAATGGTGAAGACCATCCTTTACTTTATAGCCTTTACTTTATAGAGTTGTTTATACACTGTTAATAGTAATATTAGGATTAGAATTCATATTGTATTAGAAGAATATTAAGAATAGAGGCTTCCTTATTATTCTTGTATTCTTGTATTAGAATTGTATTAAGATTTCTCCTTATCAATTGTATCTCTATATATATCCGGACATTACCCTCATCAATAACATGCAATTCAGTTTTTCCTTTCTTCAATTATTATAACATGGTATCAGAGCCAAGTTTCTTTTAATCGTCGTTGACAAATTGTTCAGCGCTTGCGCTGGGCCAGCTCTCCAAAGAGCTATCCATACTCTCTATAATTCCTCAAAATCCCATCAAAATCCTATAAAAGAAAATCCCTTGTTCTCATCATCACCTCATCAGCAACAATATCATCATCACTCTTGCCTCGGACGCGTCCTCTCTGTCACGCACAACCGCCACGAGATCATGGCCGAAGCCCAGAGTCCACCAGCAGATCATGCATATGGAGTTGTGCGTGCCACACTCTCCCCATCATTTGCAATCTCATGCAGCTTCATGTTAGTCCCATGCATTGTTTAAAATCAAGTCCTGTTGACTTGGATTCCAATCACATCCCAATCTTGCGCACCCATCAAATCCTTCACTAATCAAAATCCACCAACCAAAAATCCTCAAACAAACGCACCCAATCATCATTGAACCACGACCTGTTCCCTGCTCATCGGTTTGCATCGACCTCAGAGTGCGTTCAAGTCCGCATTTTTTGTAATTCAAGTCCAAGATCAAGTTCAACAATTCAAGTCCAACTCCATCTTCTGCTGGCCCAAGTTCTTTGTACAAACAAATCCAGAAACCAACAAGTTTCTTACAAGCATCCATCTTCAGGTTCTAGCTGCGCTGGTCCGTGTGTGTCTACTGGCGGGCATCACCAGATTCTTCTAACTGTACTGGTCCGAGTGCGTCTGTTGGCGGGCGTCACCAGATTCATCTAGCTGCACTGATCTGAGTGTGTTCTTCTAGCTGCACTAGTCTGAGCGCGTCTACTGGCGGGCATCACCAGATTCTAATACTAACTATATTGGTCCGAGTGTGTTCCGACGGGCGTCATCGGTCTACTACAATCAATCATATCTCTCTATTAACTTATCAAACGTTTCTTCTGAATTTGAGGAATCTCTAAAATCATAATTTTTTATTCTTTTCTTTTCTTTTCTTTTTATTTTTCTTTTTAGGTTTGGAGAGTTCTTTTTATTTAGTTTTTGGGCAAAATCATTTTACTCGGGGAAAGTCTCTCTCTTCCTCCAAAAGATATCTTGAGAAGAGAGGACTCGGAACTAATATAAAGTCAAGAAGGCCCCCTTGAACAACCGATGTGGGACTATTCTCAACAGCCCCCTGTAGTCCCAAAGTGGAATGAACTTCACTTGGGGTGACTCGGAGGTAAGAGCAAGCACAACCGGCGGGGGTGCATGAACCAAGCTCTGATACCACGTTACTCTGGAAAGTCTCTCTCCAAAAGACATCTTGAGAAGAGAGGACTCAGGAACTAATATAAAGTCAAGAAGCCCCCCTCCCCCGAACAATCGACGTGGGACTATTCTCAACATACACGATATGCCTCTCAGTCCTAATTTTGAAATATGGAGTCCCATTAAAATATCCAATATGTCCCACAGTTTTTCTTTACAAAGTCTTTATCTGATGATGTGTTGATGATTTTCCCAATAATGGTTTTTGCTTATAAATAGCCAAACACATGGATGCATATATAAATTAAATTCTCTTGCGTTACAATGCTTTTGATATTTTGTTTATACATCATTACGGCATTCAAGTGCATAATCATAACTACCTAGTAATTTTGTAACAATTAAAGTTTGGGTTTATTAACCCCTTTATGCTAATCATCTACTATTTTAATGCAAACTCTTGAGTCCCTAACAATTGCCTCATGGTCTTCTCTCATGTCTCTCCATATAATGTAACAAATAAAAAAATAAAAAATACTTTACAACTAACATCATACTCTATATTACTCTCACTGAATGTTGTCATATTATATGGGTCTAACTTTTTAATAACTTTCAATTGTTTTCATACCACGTTTATTATATCATTCAAATTAAAAGTTATTTAATTAAATGTTTGACTATCCAATTAATGAACTCTATAATTTTATTTTGAAAGTATATTAAATATTTAACATAAATTTCTAATTTCATCAATTTCATCAATTTCATCTAAATTTCTTCCCATCAAGTCATTGATTGTTTTTCTTAACTTATGCATCACACATGCCAATAATTTAGTTTATATTAGGGATTGTTTGTTTCGCATAAAAGACCGTAATTCGTAAATGACTTACAACTCCATTACTACTATGGTGTTTGTTTGGACCGTAATTTATAAAAGACTTACGCAACCCAAGTATCACTCACTTGCAGCCGAATTACTACCCACTTACAACCCACTTATAGTTAATTTTGTGGTCATGCAAATTTGTATTATTTTTAATATTAATATTAATTTTTTAATATTTAGTATTTATTTGCAATATTTAATTTTTTTAAATCACCAAATGATTAATTTTGTGGTCAACTTTTTCAGTTACGATTTACACATTACGATAACCAAACACCGTAAACCACAATGTACTTTCTCACTTATAACTTTGTATTACCAACCAAACACCGTAAAACTTACATACATGTAATTCATTTGCAACTGTAAAAGAGTTTTCCAATTACGACTTACAAATTACGGCCAATTACGATAACCAAACAGACCCTTAATGACAACATTTTGTGTCCCAGCTATTTGGTGAACTAGCACATTAGAGAAGGTTAATGTCGTTTCAAATGATTGCCATAGGATGTGATATGTGACATATTAACTGTAAAGAAGCCATATTCATAATCTGATCTTTTTATTATTTAACCTCAGCTATCAGAGTTAAAACTAACTTTTGACCCTTTTATGTTCACTTTTCTTTGCAAAATGTTTTTAGGACTACATACTTAAAGAAAAGGTTCAAAATAATTCTATAAGCCATGCTTATTAAAAAGGAAAATATGCAGAAAACACCCTTGCACTATAGGCGTGTTGCACCAAACCTCATTGAACTATAAAAACTTGCACACTGCCCCCTGAACCGTGACACCATTAACTTCGCTGTACAAATCGGTTACGTGCAGAGCACATAACCCATTTAATCCCCTAATTACTTCAATATCTTAATTTTCTAAAATTAAATGTTATTAATCTTATTTTTCTAATTATCTTCTCCTCTAGGAAAACCCTAAGTAGTAGAGATGAGGCGAGGAGGATGGGGTTGTGGTGATGGTGGTGGTGAGGGGGTGGAGATGGGTTCAGGCTAAGGTTAGGGTTCAAATTGAAAAGGTGTTTAGGTTTGGGGGGTTGGTGGTGAAGGAAGAGAAGGTGGTGGTGGGTTTAAGGAGGAGGAGGAGGAGGAGAAGGAGGGGGTGGTGGTGGGTTCGAGGAGGTGGAGATGGTGGTGGATTTGAGGAGGATGTGGTGGTGGTGGTAGAGGAAGAAAATGAGGTAGTGGTGATTTTTTTTTGAAAACTAGTTTAAAGGGGTCATGTGCTCTCTATGTGCCTCTTTTAACGAAAAAGTTAACGATGTTACATTCCACGGGTCAATACACGCAAGTCTTTATAGTTTAAGGAGTTTGATGCAGCACCCTGGTAGTGCATGGTTGTTTTCCGCAATTTACCCTATTAAAAATGATAGCTCTACACTAACTTTTGACCCCTTTAACTTGTTGCAAAATTGTCATTTGACCTAAAAGCTCTTAGCATCTTCAATTCATAGTTTATCTAGGGCTCTCTAGCTATGAAGGATTGTTAGGAGTCCATTTGTGTCACTTTAACAAGCACTAAAGTGGGTTCTCATGTAGGAGTTATCATTTTGGTCTTGATTTTTATGTTTTATGTCTCAGAACCATTGTTTCGGCTCTTTCAGAATGTACTTGATTTTAGTCTTTTGAGTTGGACATGAAGTCTGAAACCTTCCCTTCGTGAAGGCTATTCTCCAATCTTTATGTCCTATTGACCACAACCTTAGACTACCCATCTTGCAACTTGACTTGACCTGACATGAAACAACTTGAGATAACCAACCCAGACTAGACTTGGCTTAAGCTAACTAATAGGGGATAAAGCAAATTCCTCTGACTACCCTAGGCTTGTGAAGCCAACTCCACCTGCATCGATGCAACTTTCCTGGGAATTCTCTTTTAGAAAATTTTTGAGTGAGATCTTGCAATTCATTGTTACAAAATGCAATTAACAGTGGATACTCCAATGATAACCAGAGGCTTCCTCATTTAGAACTCTTAACAATGTCTCTTAGATTCAATTTGCAACAATTTTGCTTTTGTGTTTTCTAGGCTGCGAACCAGGGCTTATGGGGTCCATTCTTTGTAACTCTATTGTTGACTTTGCTTAAGTCCCTTACATCCCTTACATTATGTTTCTCATCGACATTGATATTCCATAATTTTATGCAGAACTAATTGCATAGAAGATGGCTGATCAAGACAAGGATCACCCTTTGCTATCTAGAAATGTTGAACTACAAAGATTTACTGCTAGGTCTTCGTCTATGTCTGCGGCATTGAACGCGTCCGCTGAAAGTGACGATGCTTTTATATCGCATAGTGGTTCACTGCATACTCAAAGAATTACACAAATGAGTGGTGCCTTGTATGCCAATAATAAACCCAAAACTGTTCCCTGGCTTAAGCATGGGAAGCATCAAAATAAGTCACATGCAGTCACACCCGAAGAAGTTGGTCGCAGAGACTTGTCCAATGGTAGCAACGGTGGAAGGCATGATCATTTGTTGAAATCTGGGCCTTTAGGATCATGCAATGATCCTGATTGCGTCAGTTGCCCTGCTTCGTACAAAGCCAATAAAGGCAAAAGTAATTACCAGAGAGGGTCAGATTCTGTGGACAACAAGGTAATTTACCCTAAGTAAAATTTGTTTATTTACTCTCATTGTTACAAGATTTATAGTTAAATAATAGTATTTGATGCCTTAAATAATATAAATGATAAATTGATTATTTTTAATGCTGCTATTGTAGTATCAGGTTACTTATATTATCAACTTACTTGGCCTTTATGTCGATTTACTAGAACTTGTACATGTAAACTGTTGTTGTAAACATGATCATTGCAAAGTCGTGACCGCCTGCTAGTGTAAATTTCCTTAGCCTTTAGCCTAACCTTTTTCATGTAAACATGGGCATTCAGACTAGCACAAGCCACACATCAACCCAATTAGTCTCTACTCTCCACTGCAAGTCAACTGTCACAATCAAATTTGTAAGTTATATAGTTGAAGGCATAATAGATAATTATTGGTGATCTTTGCCGGTGCTAAACAATTAATTGGAAAGGAAACCCGTTGAGGGGTATCTATGTAATTCTCACTTCCATCACACACACACACACACACACACACACATATTAAAGGTAAGGAATTTAGATAATTTTCTTCTATTCTCTTGTTAATCTCCTATTCAATGACTTTGACCAACTCGCCTGCAACCATACACGCTTGCGACCACATGCTTGCTGATCAGGCTTGCACGCACATGTGCCTGTGGCACTCTCTCTCCATTTCTAATCTTCCTCTGTGATCACTCTCCTTCATTTCCTTCATCTCTAATCATGATTGCGACCACATGTTCGAGACTTTGCTAATCACTGTTCGTGTCATTCGTGCTCTGTTGATCTTTGGTGATCTTCATTCAATCACTCTTCTTTGTCTCCTTCATCTTTGTGACCAAATTGAGACTTTGTTGATCTTCTGCGAATTTACTGATTGCTTTTTTGCACGTGCCTCGATTAATGACTAGAAACCTTTGTAAATTGCCTTACCATCCTTGCCCTTCCTCAACCAATCTCACATGCTGTTTTTTGTGCTCACTTTATATCAATCATATCATTTTTTTTGCTTCTGTTGGTTCTCATCTAATTCCGAAGTTTCTACGTCAGAAGCTGTCTGACCCTGATTGGAAGAAAGCTAGAAGATAAAATGGTAGCTTTGAAATAGAATGGGATTTGAGACTTAGTTCATCTTCCAAAGGAAAGGAACCAGTTGATTGTCTTTGTGTTTATAGTGTTAAGTTGACTCTAGACAGCTTTCTTGCTAGACTCGAAGTCTAGTTGGTGATTGAGAGCTATTCACAGACATATATGACAATGATCATCAAGAGATCTCTAAGTGGTCAAAATGACTTTTGCTTATTTTCTTGCCACTTACAACACCAGCTTATTGTCGAGAATGCTTTTCTCCACGACATTTTGATGAGAAAGTTTATATTGGTTAGGTGAGTCAGGTGCAAGGTTCTAAATATCAGATATCGATTCATATCGGTTCGTTGTTTTTCATACCGAATACCGGTTATCGGGTAATATATTGAGTATATGGGATCATATCAGATGTCCATTTTGGATATTCTATATATTTAAAATTGATAACTTAAAGGTAATTATAAAGTTCTCTATGCCATCTATTGAATAAATATGTGATAACATGTATGGAAAACTTTAAAGTTTAACCGATATACACATAATGCAATAAAATACTTACATGAAACTGGATGCATGAAAGAAAAAATAAAGGATGAAATCCTTATTTTAAGTTTAAATCTTTAAGGAAGAGATTTACATGCAAAAACCAATAGATATGCATAAGAATTACAAAAGCAACATATAACTTGATATATAAATAAAATAAAATATAAAAAAACATTACCCATTTCAATTCTCAACCAATCACCTTAGCAACATAAATAAAACAATTGGAACGGTCAGATCTAAAATGAATAAAAAAATAGGATTTTAGAGATAGGGAATGAATCATGGATAAAGCCATGCAACCTGATAAACAAAACATGTATGAACAAAAAAAAATTAAAGAAAGTTGGGCCCAAACCTGATCAAAGATGGACCCAAACCTGATTCGTTAACAAAGAAAACCCAAGAAAAAGGTGCAATATCGATCGATATATCATCAAATATCAGCTGATATCAGTTCACACCGATACGACCGTATTTTTTCATCATCTTATATTTGTATGGGCTCAAAACTGATATCTCGATTGATATATCAGACATATCAGCTGATATTTAGAACTTTGGTAAGGTGAAGTGTGTAAGTCAGTCCCTCTATTGTTTGAAGGAGTCTCCTCAGGCATTGTGATGTTGAAGCTTGATTTTGAGGCATTTGAAGTGTGATCCTCAGTGATGCTTACACTGTGATTTTGGACATTCATATTTAGTTGGTTCATCGATCCACACTGGGTTGTGTCACCATCAAATACATGATCCACACACAATACTATGTGTCTATTGAAGGAAATATGATATCGTGGAAGATCCAAGTATCATTGCTATTGGAGTGCAGAGTCAAAGTATCTAGCATTGGCTAATTTTGTTGCAACGAACTGATATGCTTTGATATCAATTGTTGCGGGTCGGCGCAACAGAAAAAGGATTGTCGAGTAACGAGAAGAAGAAGAGAAGATATTCTTAAGTAGAGAAAGCCAACACACAATTTAATATGATTTTACTGATTAAATAGATCGTGTGTACGTCCACGGGAGAAGGGGAGAAACTTTATTAAACTTTGGAGGAGTATAATAAGAAACACTTACACCTCTCGTTAAGAAAATTACAAGTCCTTTGATGGCTGCTTGGAACAACGAACCCTTATGGTTAAAACTTTTCTCGTGAATCTCTCACTTTTTCTTGAATTACACATTTTAGAAATTCTTAATTCATTGTTATTCTCTGAAGGCCACCCCCAAGGGGTTATATAGACCATATAACCATTCTAGTCCCGCACAAACTCTATCAATACGAACATCACCGTTTCAGAGGTAAAGAAAGCATGAATCCAACTCGAACTGGAAACAGAACCCGAAAAGAAAACTGTCAGGACCGTGATTGGGAAAAATCGAGAGTATGGAAAGATGTTATCTGAAAGTAGAAGTGTTTATTTGGCTTTCGCAATTTAACCGCGGCAGCTATGTGGGTCGTGATCCACAAGGAGGGATGCGATGCAGGCTTTTCGGTATGATTCTTAAAACAATCACTTTTCTGCTTAAGAAACAAAAAGAGAAAAGAAAAGAGAAAGAAAAAGTTATTTGTTTTGTTTTTTTGTTTTGAAAGTTTGAGAGAGCAAAAAGAAAAACTTAAAAGATGGTTGAAAAGAAAATTAGGGTTTTTAAAACTACAGAAAAGAAAACTAGGGTTTCTAAAAAGAACTAAAAGAAAAGAGATTTAGTTTGTTTTAAAATATGAGAAAAGTCAAGGCTCACTAATCATCTACCACCACTAACTTACTAACCTTTAAGAAATAATTGTTTCACTTTGGATCATAAGCAATAATTTCACCTTGGAGTTTGTACGAGAATTAAGCAAGACAGATAAGATGGAGGAAAACTTCTATTTGAATCATACTTTGTCAAAATTAAACAGTAAACTATCAAATTTTAGCAAGCATAGAATAAGAATAATTATTGACTAGTATTAGCAAATAATAAGTTATTACCCATCCTCATGTGCCTTCAAGAACACTCGCTTATTCGCTAAGCTTGAGTTTGGCATACATATGATTTAATCGGGTTATCAAGTTAAAAATTAAAAGTTAATGTTGTGTAGAGATTTGCAAGCCATGAAGAGAATTAGTTACTCATGATTAAGCAAAGCAAAGAAAAGAAGAAATAAAAGATTGTATAATTTAAAAGCAAAGTAATTAAACAAAAGAGAGTTTAGAAAAAAAATGAAACCTTATATTGAATCTGTCACCTTCAATTACAATTGATCATCCTTTCTCCCAAAGCCACTTTTGATCTAAAACTTGGAAAATTAAAACAGAAATTTGGAAGAAAAAGAAGCTAAGAAAAACCCTAATCTTTTATCTCTCGATATATTTTTGCCTCTGCCTCTAATAGGGTATTTATAGTAGAACGCCTAAGGATATTAGGAATCGAAGTCAGACACCAAAATGCGAAGGCAACCGCCCAGGACTGCCACGTTTCCGCGACATTATAGAAGGCGCAACAAACTAGGCTCTGATGACGTTGCGTTTCCTTCTGCAACTTCGTCTCGTCCAGTCATCTAAAGATATATTCTCAGAATTGTGATTTGAAAAGTGGATATTATGAGATTATTGGTTTCTTCTCTTGACTTGAAAAATAATTGATTTTGACTCCGAATTTAATTAAGATTCTTGGTCTTTTTGGGCATTTCTTCTCCCTAATCACTAAGTAAATAACCTGCTTCCTAATAAACGAAGAGGAGGTTAAATAGCAGAGTTTTATTTAAAATAAATGTGAGAATATGGTATAAAATATGTAAAATTGATGAGTAATCACACCCCACACCTAACTTTTGTTCGTCCTTGAGCAAAACAGATGAAAAGAAAAACTAAACTAACCTAATCTAACTCACTTTCATAGGAATCATGGTTACACTTAGCATGTGCAATAAGTCGTTAAACCTCTAGGTAACCCTAGAGGACGAGTTTTGTCTCGTAAGGATTTTCAGTGAATTGCACCCATAAAATCCACAAAAGAAAGAAAAATAAAGTGTTAGTATTTTCGAAAACGCATTTTGAAAGAGAAAATATTTGAAGAATTCTTGCATAAATCAAATAATCTATAAGTTTTAGGATCATCAAATTATTCATTCTTATACTTAGTCTCTATGCAAAATCTTGTTATCAATCAAGGTGAAAATTCAAACTGTATTTCTTATCTAGTCCATTATTTTACCCTAAATTGTATGCACCTCTGTGACCGTAAATTTTGACTCGGAATTCTTCAACTCTAACTCTTATGTCTTATTTTTCATTTTATGGTGGTAATATTTTTTAGTTTTTTAGGCTTTCTAATTCGCATATGTAACGAGCCTTAGATCGGTGACTTCCAAACCAGACAGTTTTAAGGTACCGGGTGAGAAAACACCCTCAAGACTTTAAGGACTCAAGCAAACAACGCCAACTAAGAATTTTAATTGGTGATATTAATCACTTTTAGGCGTGAATACTTATGCATTATGAGGCACAACTATCTAGCTTAATCAGATGATCTTTGATATATAATTTTCTTTTTCTTTTTTTTATTAAGGCACAAGAGCTTTGTTTTGAATTCAAGTGTGTAAGTGTATGTAAAAAGTGCATATTTCATCAAGGTAAAAATCAAGACCAAATTACTTTTTCAATATTTCCTCCTAACCCTAGAGATCAAATAAATAATCTTATTTTGACTAAGTATTAGGAAATCCTAATTATGATTCTCCTATTCCTTAAGATTAACTTAATTTTTCTCCAAAAATAGGTCAAAATATTGTTTTCCTTTTCAAAATTTTTTTTTTTTATAATAAATACAAAAAGGAAGAAAAGTAAAGAAAACCTATGTTATGTTAGTGAAATCCTCCCCCACACCTATCTCATGCATTGTCTTCAATGTATGAATGAAATGCAAAACATATGAAATAAAATATAAAAGAGGCGATGTTAGTGATACACTGGGTCAAAGGGACTTATCGCCGTTTCATTTTCTGGCATTGATTTCAGGAACGGTTTAAGGCGTTAACCATTGACCTTGAATTCATTACCGTTCTTAGGGTCGCAACTTCTACTGCTTCATATGGAAACACAATTTTCACAATGAATGACCCTGTCCATCTTGATTTTAACTTTCTTGAAAAAAGATGAAGCCTAGAATTGTAGAGTAAGATTTTTTGTCTGGGTACAAAATTTTTTCTCATGATAAATTTATAATGAAAGACCTTAATCCTATTTTTTGTTATCTTCATATTCTCATAGGTTTCGTTTCGTAATTCCTCAAGTTCGAAAATTTGTAGTTTTCGAAGTGTACCGGTTAGCTTAGATCAAAGTTCAATTGCTTAATTGCCTATAAGCCTCGGTGCTCAAGCTCTACAGGTAGGTGGCATACCTTTCAAAAACTAACATATAAGGAGACATACCTAAAATCATTTTGAAAGCGGTCCTGTAGGCCCATAAGGCATCTATGAGTTTGGTGGACCAATCTTTCCGATTCTGACTCACAGTTTTCTCCAAAATAAGTTTGATTTGTCTATTAGAGACCTCTACTTGCACACTGGTTTGGGGATGATATGGTGCGAACAATTTGTGTGTGATGGTATATTTCCGCATAAGGGCTTCAAAAGTTCTATTACAGAAATGAGTGTTATTATCGCTGATTATCACCCTAAGGGTTCCGAAGCGAGAAAAAAATACTCTTTCAAGAACTTGACAACAAACTTATTGTCATTCATTTTACTAGGAATGACTTCAACCCACTTAGACACAGTCCACAACCACCAAGATGTATTGGTGCCCAAATGAACTAGGAAAAGGACCCTTAAAGTCAAACCCCAAACTTCAAAAAGTTCTATTTTTAGAATTGAGTTGAGGGGCGTCATGTTTTGTTTTGAAATCCTACCTATCATTTGACATCTTGGGCACGTTTTGCAAAATTCAAAGGCATCTTTGAACAAAGTGGGCCAATAAAACTCACTCTGTAACACTTTCTGAGCAGTCTTGCGGGGATCAAAGTGTCCACCGCATGCAAGCTCGTGACAGAAGAAAAGAACACTCTTGACTTTCTCGTCGGGAATACATCTTCTAATGATTTGATCGAAACAATACTTAAAAAGATATGGTTCCTCCCAAAAGAAGTATCAGACTTGAGATAAGAACCGGTAGACATCTTATTTTGTCTAATGAGATGGTGCTTAAGTTGTGACTAAGTAGTTAACTATGTTAGAAAACCATGGTTCCCTAAAGGCAGCTAAGAGTTGTTCATCGGAAAAGTTGTCATTAATCGTCAATTCATTGCAACGAGTGTTTGGCATACGAGAGAGATGATCCGCGACAATATTTTCTATGCCTTTTTTGTCTCAAATTTTGAGATCAAATTCTTGAAGGGGATCCAATGAATGAGTCGGGCCTTGGCATCCTTCTTAAACATTAAGTATCTAAGCGCAGAATGATCGGTGAAGCCGATTGTTTTCTACTCAAGTAGGTACGAACGGATTTTTTCTAACGCAAACACTACAACCAAACATTTCTTCTCGGTTGTAGTAAAGTTTAATTAGGCATCATTTAAAGTCCTACTTGAGTAGTAAATTACATGCTGCTTTTTATCAATGCGCTGTCTTAAGACACCGCTTATGACAAAATCGGAAGTATCGCACATGATTTCGAAAGGTTTTGACCAAGCCGGGACAGAAATGATTGGTGAAAAAATGTGTTCTTAAGCTTCTCCCAAGAAATAAGACACCGATCATCAAAGGTGAAGGACACGTACTTAGCTAAAAGATTAGTCAAGGGTCTTGCAAGTTTGCTAAAGTCCTTAATAAGCCTACGATAGAATCCAGCGTGTCCTAAGAAAGAGCAGATTTCTTTCACACATTTAGGTATAGGAAGCTTAGCTATGACATCTATCTTCCTTTATCCACCTCAATCCCTTTTCTAGAAATTTCATGTCCTAGGACAATTTCATGTTGTACTATGAAATGTCATTTTTCTCAATTCAGTGTCAAGCTTTTTTCAGCACATCGTTGGAGGACGAGTTCTAGATGATGAAGACATTGATCGAATGAATCTCCATAGATGAGAAATCATCTATGAAGTTTCAAGAAACCGTTCTCTCATATCAGAAAATAGACTCAACATGCAATGTTTCAACGTTGCGGGCATTGCATAGACCGAAAGGCATTTGGCGATAAACAAAGGTCCCAAATGGACATGTGAACGTGATTTTCTCTTGGTCCTCCGGAGCTATGGGAATTTGATTGTACCCCGAGTAACCATCCAAGAAACAATAATACTCGTGGCCAGCGAGTCGTTCAAGCATTTGATCGATAAATAAAAAGGGAAATAATCCTTACAAGTGGCACTATTTAACTTTCGGTAGTCAATGCAAACCCAATCTTGGTGGAGAGTCGTGTTTGTACTAACTCTTTATTCTCATTTTCTACCACAGTAAAACCGAATTTCTTAGGAATCGCGTGGACTTGGCTGACCCATTGGCTATCAGAAATAGGATAAATTATCCCATTATCTAAAAGTTTCACGATTAGGCACGAACAACCTCTTGCATTATAAGGTTTAACTTACGCCGCGGGTTCCTCTTGGGTTTCGCCTCTTCGTTGAGATGAATGTGATGTTGAATTATAACTGGACTCAATCCCTTGATATCAGTTATCGTCCAACCAATGGCTTCCCTATGCTTACTAAGAACCGACATAAGATTCTCTTCTTGCCCTACAGTCAAATGGACACGATGATGACTGGAAGGTTCTCTTGTCCGCCTAGGTAGACGTACTTGAGATATTTGGACAAGGCTCTTAGTTCTAGGGAAAGAGATGACTCAATGGAAGGAGTCAAGTATGTTGGCTGTGGATAAAGTGAATTTTGGCTCGATGTCCAATTCACAACAGACTCGACAATTTTATCAAGGTTTCAACCTTGGATTCCAACTCGAACTCACACTCAGCTTCTAGATCTATCTCCTTACTGTGTTCACTTGTCAAGTTCTCAATGAGGTTCATCTCAAAAAATTGATCGTCCATATCACGAGGTTGTTTTCCTAGGTTGAAGACATTTACTTCTTTAGTCATGTCTTTAAAGGTTAATCTCATGAATCCGTTCTGACAATTGATGATTGCATTGGCAGTAGCAAGGAACTGGAATCCTAGGATGACGGAAGTTTGAGACTTAGGGTTTGATATTGGTTGGGTCTCAAGAACAATGAAATCTAACGGATAGATAAACTCTCCAACTCAGATAAGGACATCAGTTATTTCCTCCTTATGATCTTTCACGGATCGATCAACCAATTGGATGGTGACTTGAGTTGGACTAAGCTTACCCAACCCAAGTTGGTATACTGAGAAAGGAAGCAAGTTGATACTTGCTCCCAAATCAAGAAGTGCTTGACTAATTTGAGTTTGTCTTATGGTGTAAGTAATGATAAGACAACCTGAATCTTGTACTTGACAGGGATTAGGCCAGACAGTATCTCACTAATTTCAGTGTCTAGAAATTTTTTTTGGCACATTAGTCTTTCTCTTCTTAGTGGACATGTCCTTAAGGAATTTGGCATAGGATGGGACTTGTTGGATTGCATTAAGAAGTGACACATTTATCTTTTCTTGATTAAACATCTTAAGTATATTCTTAATTTGTGCAGTTTGTTTGTTATTGTTTTTAAACCTATTTGGAAATGAGACTATAGGTTTGTGCACCTGATCGGCTGATTTGTCTTTTAAAGACTTGTTAGAATTGGAGGGAGTGAAACTAGAAGAAATAAATGCTTGTGTTGGATTGTGCTGGATAGGATTTGATGGCATCATTCTTGGTTATCAACTTGTTTTCCCGACCTCAATGCATGAACCACATTACACTGATTTAACTGCTGGTCTTGAGCCACATTGGTTTGACCAGAGTTTCTAGGGTTTGTCAACGACTGACTAGGAAAAGTTTCCTTGGGCCTTTCACTTAGTGAATTAGCTAGCTGACTCATTTGAACCTCTTACTTAGATATGTCTTGAGTGTGATTGCTCAACAATTGTCCCGTGTTTTGCATGAAAGGCGTTTGGGACTTGATCAAATTTTCAATACTCTTTTTCAAATCAGTGAATTTCTTTTCAGTCGGAGGATTTTGAAAGCAATGGGGTGGAACTTGGTTAGAAAAATTTTGTTGATAATTGAAAGCTTGGGAATGATTGAAAAAATTGGACCTAAAATGATCATGATTGTTTTGGTTTCATGAGAAATTCAGGTAATTCTCTAGCCGAGATTGTACGTTTGCGAGTATGAATTGTTGTGGGGCTTTGAGAAGGCCGCATTCATGGGCTTGGGCAACATTTATTGAGCATGAAACCGGACACTCTTCGAACACATAGTTCATAACTTGACAGTAGGTGCAGCTCGAATTTGGGACATGGGATAGGCTGACTTGATTTACTGGGCCGTCTCTTTTGTTTCTTGAGCTTCCAATTTTCTCATCAGGTTTGCTATTCTAGTCTCGGCAGCAATTGATGACTCAATGGAATTGCGACCTCCTTTTGAAGAGAAGGGGTTGCTATTCCTATATTTGTCGGGAGTGGGTTCTCATTGGATGGTTTTCTCTGCTAAATCCTCAAATAATTCCCACCCTTGATTTTCATCTTTTTGAAGGAATCCTCCTTGGCACATGGTTTCTGAAAGAGTTTTCGTTTGGTAACCTAAATTATTGTAGAGAATTTGGTATTGCCGCCACTTTTCTGTACTGTGATAAGGTTGGACAGGGAGATCTTTGAAACGTTCAAAGTACTTCCAAAAAGGTTCACTTGAGTCTTGCTTGAACTGCGTTATGTTCTTCCTAATGAGGACAGTCTTATAGATAGGTAGAATTTCTTCAAGAAGATCTTGGAGAAATCATCCCATGATGTGATAGAATCTACCGCCAAATTGTAAAATAATTTCTTGACTGTGTCCTTAAGGGAAAAAAGAATGAAACGTAATCTAACATCGTTTCCGAGCTGGGTATTCTCATCATAAGACATACTTTCTCAAATTCTCTTATGAAAAAGTACGCATCTTCAAACTCTAAAACATGGAACTTGAGGAGAATGTTGATATATTGAGGTTTGAGCTCAAAGTTGTTGCCACCGGCTTCGGGAAGCCGAATGCATGATGGAAGGGATGTTCTAATGGGGTAGAACCTATTCTGCAAAGATGAAGTTTGGGCCATGACCGGATCTTGTTTTGGTGGTGAAATTTTTCGAGTTAACCTAGATGTAACTGGGTCTCTCGACCACATTTGCATGCAATACTACAAACACAATCACTAATCCGTCACAAAAAAGGAAAAAAATCAGCTAAGCCTATTGTAAGGTAAACTTAGATCTAGACGACTCTTAACTGGTTGACTGTCCAAGGGAGGTATATTGCAGCAATCTCACCACAAGTTAATCGACCAGGTAAGAGCAAAACGTAGTGGGAGGTATCCGTGTAGAGCAACGAGCCTTAATTACGCCAAATCACTGGTCTTCGAGGATCTTGTCTCTCAATCCTCAGCCTTTGACGCCGATTTGACTAGAGTCAAACTCTAACAACTTCCTCTTTAGGTCAATCTCTTAGTGAGGCCGAGATGTTTCTAGGGCCAATGTCTATTCAAATTTTAAATTAGGCTTATTGTGAGTGCAGTGGAGATAGTTTGTGGGCTAAAGCAGGGTAATGACTTTCCCACATTATCTTGTTTTTGGGATTTGTCCTTTTTAATGCAAAGTGTGCAAGTAAAAAGGAAAGTAACACTTAAAGTAATTATAAATCACCCAAGAATGTTTCCTAATCTAGATGCAATGCAGACGTACCTTGTCTCCAATACTCTTCTATAGTAATTGAAAAGAAACAAAATTAAACAGATGCTTAGGATGCAAGTCTAACCCTTTTAAACAATCAAAGCAGTGGATTATTGTTGAGATTAAAATAGTGTGCAAGTAAAAATATCAAGAAAAATTAGAAGCACAAAGACTTAGTTTTGCAATTCTGAAGCACCTGCAGAACACCGCGTTTCCACAGCTTTTTGGTGATGTCCCGTGCTCTGCTCAGGCTTTTTGGTGTTGTCTTGTGCTCTGCTTTCTTGAGCAGAGGCACAAGAAAGCAAGCTATGCTCTGTACCTTTTAGTTTTTTTGAAAATTATTCCTGCACACAATAACAGAGAAGAATTGTTAGAAAAACAATATACTGTTCCCTTCCTGGCAACGACACCAAAAATTTGATTGAAAAAATCGAGAGTATGGAAAGATGTTATCTAAAAGTAGAAGTGTTTCTCTGGCTTTCGCAATTTAACCGCGGTAGCAGTGGCTATGCGGGCCATGATCCACAAGGAGGGATGCGATGTAAGCTTTTCAGTATGGTTCTTAAAACAATCTCTTCTCTACTTAAAAAACAGTTTTGATTTTTGTTTTAAAAGTTTGAGAGAGTAAAAAAAAACTTAAAAGATGGTTGAAAAGAAAATTAGGATTTTTAAAACTAGAGAAAAGAAAACTAGAGGTTCTAAAATTAGGATTAAGAAAACTAGGGTTTCTAAAAAGAACTAAAAAGAAAAGAGATTTAGTTTGTTTTAAAATATGGGAAAGTCAAAGCTTACTAATCTTCTACCACCAATGTTCTAAAAAGCAGTTTCAGTACGCGCGCGGTCCGACAACACATAAAGCTTAAACGGTGATTAAACGGATTACACGTTTTATTATTATTTTAATATATAATAATGTTATAATACTTAAAACATGCAAATATGAATTCTATAAACTCTCAAAAAAGTATAAAAGATATAGCAAACATAGCTTGAAAAATTAAATTTCTAGTACTAAGAGGAAGTTAAAAAGTAATAATGTCAATCAATTCAAAGTACATCAATGTATAGTTAAAAAAATGCTTTTAAATGAATAAATATATGTATTTCTTTCAAAAAGCAACACATCTCCAATAACTTTGATTCACTGTTAAATGCAATGCAAGTAATGTGCAACTCTATTCATGGTTCAAAGTCTCGGTCTCGGCCGCCGACTCGGCCGGCACTGAGACGGATCGGTCTCGGCGACTCGGATCGGACTCGGGCGATACGCAAAAAACGCTACATAGAGCGCCAAAAAAATTATGAAAAAATCATGACAAATCATAAAAAATGTAAACATCCAAATTCATGCATCACATATTCAAAACATATCACCTAACACTCAAAACATAACGTGAAAGCATAAATACAAACGTCGTCGGTAGAAAAATATCAAAATACATGCATAATATAGTAAATTGCACAAAATAATTCATAAGTACCTGCTAATATAGTCATTTCCACATTGAATTACGAGGAGGCTCCAAATCATCATTATCATCTGGCCCGCGATAAGTATAGAAACCAGGCATATAGTTTCCATAAGGATAATGATATGTAGGCTGAGATGATTGGCCAGAGGATCCACTATCAGAGTAATATGGCGGTAGGGGTTGTGCAATATCAGCTCCATGGTGATAATACCCAAAACCTCGATAATCAGTGCTGCTAGTAGAGTAATCACCAGTGCTAGAATAATCAGTGCCAGAATATTGGCCAGATGTCAAATCCAACCCCTGTAAATGGCCTTCAAGACTATGATGACCATGTGAGTAGTTATCATGTCCACTCGAATAATCATCGCTAGAACTGAATTCGACCAACCGATCCAAATGCCTACGCTGCTGTGAAATCCCCGCCCGGCCTCCATGATCTGTATCTTGTGTGGCATAATATTGTGAATCCCATGTTAAAGCATCATCTCGTTGGCTTCCACCAACACCATGAGTCTCTTCAACATTACCACCATCACCACCATCACCACCATCACTGCCGCCATCACCCTCACCACCATCACCCTCACCACCATCATCGCCACCACCATCACCGCTGTCATCATTACCGCCATCACCATCATCACCGCCACTTTCGTCAGTATGATGAATACCTTCATCTAACCAACCTAAGTCATCTGGTGGTAACATCGGCTGTTCTCCCTCACGAATCCACTCATCCAAAATATCATCATCATTGAAATATTGTTCAGATCAATTGGGTTGTAATAATCATCAGTGTCGCTTTTGCATGTCAAGTTTCTTACTCGCAACCGCATATTGTAATGCACATATACTAGTTTATGCAACTTTTTCATTGCCAACCGGTTGCGCAGTTTTGTATGAATTAGCGACCACGTACTCCAATTTCTTTCACAACCCGATGAAGAACATGTTTGGCTTAAGACTTTGATGGCAATTTTCTGCAGATTGGGAGCTTCTTCGCCATAATTAATCCACCAATCAGCTGGAAGAGATTGTTGCACTGCTCTTCTAGTTAGTGAGCTTCCAAATTCTCCAACTCCATCCACAAATAATTTTATCTGTGAGAATACACATCACAAGTGTTAATATTTGCATAACATTATATCGATGAAATAAATAAATTATTATTACCTCATTAATAGCTCTTGCTTGTTTAGTCAAATCTGGCTCCAATCTTTTAATGACCTCCTTTAATCCATATCTCACTTCTGGATGTGTAGAAAAGTTTTTTGAATATTGGAGTGCTGGATTTAAAAAATATGCTGCAATAATGTAAGCAAACGATTGTTATGATATGACAGTTTCAATTTCTAGTCAACAAATATGATTTCTAGGCAAATGAATTACCAGCAGCATGCAAGTGTCTATGCAATTGTCCCTCCCATCTTCTATCAATGATGTCCCAGTACTTCTTCCAGTTCTTATTTGAGGCCTTTATAGCCAATTTTGCTCTATCCATAGCTTCATATATAATAGATAGTGTAGGTTTCTTGTCCTGGTCCACTATCTTCAAGACTCTAACAAGAGGATCCATAATGTTTTGGACCTCTCTTGCCTTCTTCCAAAACCGGTCAGTCAGAATGAGATTAGCAACCTTATCTCGCACACTTCTTCTACTCCTTTCCTTGTTGAATTCACGCCATTCTGTAGTCGTGCACATTCTTTTCAAATCTTGCTCATAGCGAATAAGGCTTTCAATAGAAATAAACTCGGTGGCAAACCGTGTTATACCTGGTCTCAACAAATCTCTATCTTTGGTGTATAGCTTCATTAAATTCACCACTTTGAGGCTATTGTAAATGAATGATGTGATCACCTTAGCATCATCCAATGTCTCCTTGACTGATTTCAAAGAGCCAATATCTTCAAGCATCAAATCAATGCAATGTGCTGCACAGGGAGACCAAAACAAATGTTTTCTCTTCTCCATCAACATGTGACCAGCTGCTTTGAAACTTGCCTCATTATCTGTGACAACCTGCACGATATTTTCTTCGCCAACTTCATCAACAACTTTATCCATTAGCGAGAATATATACTCAGCAGTCTTCGAGATATTAGTGGTATCAACAGAAGTATGGTAGATCATGCTTCTATCACAATAAATCATGAAATTAACAATAGGCTTTCTATTATGAGAACTCCATCCATCACACATGATCGTGCAACCATACTGCGGCCATTTTGTTTTATTGAAGCAATATATACTCCATTTCTTTCACTTCCTCCTCTAAATAGAGATTGCCAATCTGGTACCCTGTAGGGCCTTTTACACCTGGACCTGCCTCCGCAATAGTATTAATCATGGCTTGGTAGTAAGGACCACTATCAGCTGCATTGAATGGTATTGCATTGTAGTGAAAGAACTTCGCCACGGATTTCCCAACTTTTTTCATATTCTCAGTTGAGAACATGCTTTTGATTGATTTCTGTTTTGTTGGGAACATGTAAGGATCAATACCACGAGCTGGAATTTCAGCTTCTCTCATAGTCATACTCCGACGCAATCCACGGTTACTCCTTGATCCTGAAGGCTGTGAACTACTGCCACCAATATCAACTCCTTCTGCCGATCTCCAAGCCATTTCACGACTTTCTTTCATGGCTTGTTTCAGTTGTCTTCTTGCAACTCCTTCTAAACCACCAACTTCTTCAATTTCATTATCAGAATCTTCTTCGGTCACCTCATAGAAATCTTCCTCACTTAAAGATCTCATAAGTCGGTCTTTTTAGATTTAATGGCCGCTCTTTCTTTGCTACCTTCAGAAAGATGTCGTCTCATTATTTGAGATATCTCTTTTGATACTCGCAAGCATCCTTCCACCTGACCGGGTACATGTGCTATATGCTGCTTCAATCTAGTGATACCACCATGGACTTGTTTCCCACAATAATTGCACTTCACAAGTTTTCTACTTCCACCAACAGGGGTACCATGTTCCCATCCAATATCGCGTTGCTTTGGAGCCATACTGAAATTTAAAAAAATTATCTGTTAAATTAAATTAAAACTAAAATTAACTAAATTAAAAAACATTAAATTAAACTCAATTAAATGAAACTACAATAAGTTAAACTAAACTAGTTTATACTAGATTAAGCAACACTAACTTAATTACCTAACTTTAATAAAATAATTAAATTACCTAATTTAATTACAAAACTTTATTAAATTAAATTAACCTAAATTAAGTTAACTAAACTAATTTAAATTAAATTAAATTCAATTAAATGAAACTATATTAAATTAAACTAAACTAATTTATACTAGATTAACCTACAATAACTTAATTACCTAACTTCAATAAAATTATTAAATTACCTAACTTAATTACAAAACTTTATTAGATTAATTAACCTAAATTAAGTTAAATTAACTTTACCTAAACTAACCTAAATTAAATGACATTAAATGCAAATTAATTAGAGAGAGAGAGAGAGGAACAGAGAGAGGGAGAGAGACGGAGACAGAGGAGAGAGAGAGGAACACAGTGGAGGAGAGAGAGAGACAGAGGGAGAGACAGAGAGAGACTGACAGGGAGAGGGAGAGATACAGAGAGAGAGAGTGCGACAGAGAGAGAGATACAGAGTGAGAGAGAGAGAGAGAGTGCGACAGAGAGAGAGAGAGATACAGAGTGAGAGAGAGAGAGAGATACAGAGAGAGAGAGTGCGACAGAGAGAGAGATACAGAGTGAGAGAGAGAGAGTGCGACAGAGAGAGAGAGAGATACAGAGTGAGAGAGAGTGCGACAGAGAGAGAGAGAGAGATACAGAGTGAGAGAGAGAGAGAGAGTGCGACAGAGAGAGAGAGAGATACAGAGTGAGAGAGAGTGCGACAGAGAGAGAGAGAGATACAGAGTGAGAGAGAGAGAGAGTGCGACAGAGAGAGAGAGATACAGAGTGAGAGAGAGAGAGTCCGACAGAGAGAGAGAGAGATACAGAGGGAGAGGGAGAGAGAGAGTCCGACAGAGAGCGAGAGAGAGAGACAGAGAGAGAGAGAGCGCGCGCCGCTGCGGAGAGAGAGAGCCGGGAGAGAGAGTAGCTGCGGGGAGAGAGAGAGAGAGCGCGCTGCTGCAGGCCAGAGAGAGAGAGCGCGCGCCGCTGCGGCCTGCGGGGGAGAGAGACAGAGAAAGAGAGAGAGAGAGAGGCACAGAGGGAGGGAGAGAGAGAGACTGAGAGGGAGAGAGGGGAGGAGTTACCTGCGACGGCGACGGCTACGGCGACGAGGTCGGACGGCGAGGGCCGGAGGGCGTCGCGGGGGAGACGGCGAGCGAGAGAGAGAGAGAGAGATCAGATCTGATCTCTCTCTCTCTCCCCGAGCGGATTTTAAGGGGAAGTCACGGGCGGCCGAGTCGCCCGAGTCGGGTCCGAGTCGGACCCGATCCGGTTCGACTCGGCGATTCACGCATGACTCGGGCCTCCGAGTCATACCGGAGGCCGCCGAGTCGGATACGACTCGGCCGAGTCGTATCCGACTCGGCCGATCTTTTGATCCCTGACTCTATTCTTCTCACGTTTGAGGTACTCCACAGCTTATTAAAAGAAACAAAGACCATTAGTATGAACCTAGGCAAAATACGTGCACAAGAGGTGGAGAGAGCTGACCAGGG
The DNA here is from genome assembly GCA_038442645.1 of Agave tequilana. NCBI lineage: Eukaryota > Viridiplantae > Streptophyta > Magnoliopsida > Asparagales > Asparagaceae > Agave > Agave tequilana. Next base: position 75,750 of record JAVJIF010002587.1, on the reverse strand, counting down.
GGAGGTCACCGTCGACGCAAGTGGAGGTCGCTATCGACGCTTTGCTGCTGACCAGAGAGCTGATCTCAGGGGGAGGTCTTTGTCAACACATAGAGAGGTTGCGGTGGGAGGATCAACCGCAAGGGAAGGCCGTCGCCGAAGGGGGTGGTCGCTACAGGAGGATCAACTTTTTGTGAACTTCTTCGTCGTCGTCAAGCTTCGGGAGCCCTAATTCCCTAAGAGGATCGCGCCGTTGTGAGTTTCGGGAACTTCAGATAAAATTAGGGCTTCTGGAGCTTCATCGTCGCGTCGCCGTGAGCATCGAGAGCTTCTTCGGGAGCTTCTTCGTGAGATTCGGGAGCTTCGTCGTCGCCACAGGAGGATCAAGGATGCGAATAAATTTAGGGCTTGCGAGCCCTATTCTCCAACACGCGACAATTTATATTCCCAATTATTGGATCGGGTTTGAGTTCAGTTAGCTTAATGGGTTCGAAATTCGAACTCATTTAGAAAATGATTGAATAACGTTTAAACGGACGCTAATTCATTACCGATTAGATGCTTAATCATCACTTACGCGAATTAATCGCTTGGCCGAGTAATTCAACCGTTTTCTTTATGTTCTATTCGGTTTAAGGCCGAAAACGTTTAAGCGGCTGATTAATCGGCCGCTTAAACCTTTTTTTAGAATATTATCTACCACCACTAATTTACTAACCTTTGAGAGATAATTGCTGCACTTTAGATTATAAGCAATAGTTCCACCTTGGAGTTTGTACGAGAATTAGGCAAGAGAAATAAGATGGAAGAAAACTCCTATTTGAATCACACTTTGTCAAAATTGAGCATTGAACTATCATGTTTTAGCAAGCATAGAATAGGATGCCCCTAGTCGACTAACTCTTCATTAGTCGACTACCCTCGGCCATTAGATCGACTAGTCTGTGCACCAACTATGCAAACCTATCCGTTTTTTTATCTCTGAAGCTTTATCTACTTTCACGACGTATTCCAGTGACAATTCTAACAATCTTCCCCTTGACTTGAATACGTCCAAGTCTGAGAATAGCCACTATGCTCCATGTGCTCACATTAATGCACAATTGAACAACTCTTGACTTCATCTCTATCTCACCCCCTCTTCTCCATAACCCCCTCATGTGGTCACAACTTGATTGGATCGAACAGGTTCTGGCCCGACTTGAACTTGATCACTCAATGATCTCCTTAATCCACACAGGATTTATGAGAACTTGCTCCATCATAGGACTAATGATCTGAACTTTCTTGTTGTGCGCCGACGCCGCCTAGTCCCAATCCGCCTTCGGGGTAAAACTGAACATCCGAGCTCGAAACCATCGTAGTCTCTGATTGTTCCATAACCTCCGATCTTAGAGCCGATGATAATTACAATCCATCAACTATAACCTCTGAATTTCGCAACATGTAAACATTGCCGACACGTTCGACCTCAAACTTCACATGAATATCTTTGAAAACTTTCATAAGATTACCTTTAGAACTGAAATTGAGCCATTCTCTATGTAGGCTCTAAGAGAGATGATATTGTACCTTGATTCGGGAGCATGATGATCACCTTGATCAGTAGTGCTGCATCCATCATAAGAACGAAACTGAATTATTCATTCGCCAATCACCTTGCTCGTAGCAGAATTTCCCATGAAGACCTCTCTCCTTTGAACCGAAGTGTATGAGGAGAACATCTTTCTATTGGAACTGATATGCTGTGGATATCCAGAGTCAATAATTCATCTATCTTTGTTACCGACTGATCTGCCTGTAACAGATAGAACGTCACACTTATCTTATTCCCTTCAGCCAGTTCAGTGACATTAGCATCTTGTTGTTTCTTCTTGTGAGTCCAACAATTTGTTCTAATGTGTCCTTTCTTGTGACACGAGTTGTACATCAAATTCTTATATTTTGAGTTACCCGTGGAACTTTCATTATTACTCTTCTTCTTTGTGAAGTGAGCTTGCCCAGATTCATTGCAATGAGACTTACCCGTCAACTGATTGTCAATTTGTCCTTGTTGAACATATGTTCCTTGATCTCATTGACCTTAATAGTTGATTTGTCTCCATAGATAGCTTTTCTAAAGCTCTTATATGAAGAAGGTAAAGAATACAATAATAAAAGTGCTTGATCCTTATTTTCTATTTAAACCTCTATCTTATCTAAATCATTGATACTAGAGGAGAATTCTGCAATATGAGACTTGATAGGTGTACCTTCATGTATGAGGAGAAGAAGGAGACGCTGCTTTAGAATCAACCGATTCGCCAACCACTTCTTTAGATAATGATCCTGAGGTCGCTCCCACAACGAGGATGCTGTTTTCTCCGAAGAAAACTCATTCAACACTTCGTCCGCAAGTAAAGCTGAATAGCCGTCAAAGCTTTCTCATCTAACTCTTGCCAAGTTTCTCCTTTCATGTTTTCAAGCCTTTCTTCTTCTCGAGTAGTGCTTTCTTCAACCCGCTCTGAGTCAGGATGGGTTCATCCTAATCTGTCACCTGCTGAAATTAATGACACCATTAAACTTCTAAATATCGAACTTAATTGCAGATATCTTTATGTTGACCTTACTCTGATACCAATTATAATGAACTGATATGCTTTGATACTAATTGTTGCGGATCGGCATAACGGAAAAATAGGATTGTCGTGTAACGAGAAGAAGAAGAGATAAGATATTTTGAAGTAGAGAAAGGCAACACACAATTTAATACGGTTTCACTGATCAAACAGGTCGTGTGTACGTCCACGGGAGAAGGGAAAATTTTTATTAAACTTTGAGAGAGTACAATAAGAAACACTTACACTTCTCGCTAAGAAGATTACAAGCCTTTTGATGGCCGCCTAGAACATCGAACTCTTATCACTAAATCTTCTCTCACGAATCTCTCACTTTTCTTGATTTACACCTTTATAAATTCTTAATTCATTGTTTTTTTAAAGCCACCCCCAAGAGTTATTTATAGACCATAAGACCATCCTAGTCCTGCACAAACTCTATCAATATGAACATCACCGTCTCAGAAGAAAAGAAAATTCGAATCCAACTCGAGCTGAAAACAGAATCCGAAAAGGAAACTGCTAGAACCACCATTAGTTAACTATACTGATGTAATCGACTAATCTGCACATTAGTCGATTATACTGATGTATTAGTCGACTAATCTGACATCCTCGGTCTCTGTTGTAATACCAGTCGACTCCTAAGATGTCATTAGTCCTTCATTAGTCGACTACCCTTGGCCATTAGTCGACTAGCCTCTGCACCAACTGTGCAAACCTATCCGTTCTTGATCTCTGAAGTTTTGTCTACCTTCACGACATATTCCTATCATAATCCTAACAAATGTCACCTGTTAAATGGAGTGGATAACGAATTTTCTTAGCAAACTGGGTTTTGAACCATTCTCCGCTATGAGACTATATTGTGATAATTAAGCAACTATCTGCATTGCATCTAATCCTATATTTCATGAATAAACCAAAATATAATGGTTGATTGTCAATTTTGTTCAGTAGAAGTGGATGAGAAGATCATTGAGATTAGATATTTGAAGTTTGCTAATTAATTGGCAAACCCATTCACTAGTAGACCTCTTTGGGAGATCAAGAGCTAGATATATTTGTCACAAGCTGGGAATATACGATTTGCACGCTCCAACTTGAGGGAGTGTTAAGAGGGGGTATTTCTTAATTCTCACTTTCGTTATATATACATATTAGAGAAGAGGAAATTATTGATTTTCCTGTAACCTCTCATTAATCTTCTAATCTTTCTCTCCACATTGTTAGATTACTACAGCATAATACAATCACATTGTGTGTGTGTGTGAATGATATGGATTACTAAAGCATAATACTATCGCGTGCACACGTGTGTGATGGAGTACTACAGCAGAATACTATAGCTTCAAATGTTCAAGTTCAAATTTATGTAAAAAAAGCTATCATCTGGTTAAGAAGCACAATCTTTCTGTGTGTTGGATGCAGCTACATAACATTATTTATGGTGATTCTGATGGTTGGGCAACTTTGAAGTCATATTTTCCAGTCATGAATCCCCATGCCAAGGTTGTTCAGCGGTGGAACAAATTTTTTGTCATATCCTGTTTGGTTGCGATTTTCATTGATCCACTGTTTTTCTTCTTCCTTTCAGTATGGAAGGTATGCTTTATCTCCTTCAGTCTATATAGAATGCAGCTACTTCTGTTACTTCAGTTCCCAATTAGCTTTCTTTATCATGTATTGTTCTAGTTAGTAAATAAAATCAGATAGCTGTTGTACATGCCATAAATGATCGTTTCTTCTAGAGATAAAATATACTTAATAAATTAGATGCTTCTTGTATTTTCTGATTTCCATTGGCATGCCATGCAACATGGTCTTTTGGCTTTTACATAATGTTAGTGAAGAAAATAAGCCCCCTTGTACTTCATTCATTTCGCATTTCCAATTGCAAACAGATGGACTTTGAAAACTTTTATCATTGAAAGTGATATATTTCTGATGGGGGACGAACAAAGAAGAGGGATAATGGGAACAAACACTAGAAAATCTCAACTTAGAATTTGTAACCCAAGAAAATTATTGGGACTCTCTCCCTAGGGTATCTCACCCAAAAGCACACTAGATAAAATGCATCAATAGCAATTTTTATATTTATCAACTGAGAATCTCCAAAGTAGTTTTTGCTTTTTATAAGCTTTCATCACATGAGAACTTTCACCACAACCAATGTGAGAACAAGATAAGATAAACTAATTACACTAACCAACTAAAACAGACTAAAAATAAGATAAACCAACTACATAACCAACTAAAACAAATTAAAGATAAAATAATCCAACTATATAACCAACTAAAACAAATTAAGATAAAATAAACCAGCTACATAACCAACTAAAACAAACTAAGCCATTAGATGCCCCATCATCTCCCTGGGGTTGGGGAAAACTCGACCATGTCAAGTGCAGATCTCCCTAGCTCTCAATCAGGTCATGGTGGTGGTCGTGGAGCTGACATTCATACATCAGGTCTGTATCAAGGTGGTGGTCGTGGTTGTGTTGAACGACAATGGCGGAATTGGAAGATGTCGGCGGTAGAAGATGATGATGATGGAGTTATCAGCTGGAAAGAGGCAATGACAAATAGTGGCGATGAGCAGTGTCACATGCAAATTTTGGCAATTTTCGGCTGATACTATTTTTGGTGGAGAAATTATGGTATTGAGATTTTAGTGGAGAAAATTAGGAATTTAGCTCTGATACTAAAATGACGAGAGACTAACAAAGAAGAAGGGGGGATAATTGAGAACAAATATTAGGAAATCTTAACCTAGAATTTGTAACCCAAGAAGATTATTGGGACTCTCTCCCTAGGGCATCTCACCCAAAAGCACATTGGTTACAAATGCATCAATAACAATTTTTATATTTATCAACTGAGAATCTTCAAAGCAGTCTTTGCCTTTTATAGGCTTACATCGCAAGAGAACTCACGCCACAACTAATGTGAGAATAAGATATAATAAACTAACTACACTAACCAACTAAAACAAATTAAAGATAAGATAAACTAACTACATAACTAACTAAAGCAAACTAAAGATAAAAAAACCCAACTATATAACAAACTAAAACAAACTAAAGATAAAATAACTCAGCTATATAACCAACTAAAACAAATTAAGATATTATAAACCAACTACATAACCAATTAAAACAAACTAAGCCATTAGATGTCCCCATCAATTTCTCATTTTCTTTGTGAATTAAAGAATGATTTATCCATAAACTTCTTTGTATATTGTCACATGCATGTGTCTATGTTTAACTGTATCTATTGGAGTACCGGTTGGATATTATAACATAAATACATGATGTGATCAATATTTCGGAGACTACAGAGGGGCCCACTGGTATTATTGCTTTCAACTTTTTTTAGTTTTTTAAAGATGTTTCTATCCCTCTCTTGATTTACTCGTTATAAACTGGATATTATGAGCCATTCTGATTGGGAAAGGGAGGAATTCAATGAAACGAATAATCAGAATTTCAAGCTTATTCCAATTCAATCAATAGTTTTTATTGAATTATTCAGAGATTACACCACCTCCTTTTATAAGAGTTTCCAAATATACTACTTTCAAAACAAATCCTAACTAACCTTATCTCAGATCATATCTCAGCCAATTGGATCATGGTTGAGGTATCTTAAGTTCTAAAATTCAAATCCTAACGAACCTGATTTCAAATCAAATTTATGTAATCAAATCATATATGATCTCTTTGAACACCAAAATTTATAAAATAAGAATAGTAAATCAAATTCCATCTAAATAGGGCTGTTAAAGATAAAGATCAGAATCTGCTTCAAAACTTATCCACTCTACTGTAAAGTCAAGAAATCATTCTAGATAAAAACTGGACATCGAGCTTTGAAATGCAAAAGGACAAACCAAGAACTTATGAAGATGAATGGTACGAGGGAAGTAGTGTTGATGCTGACATGATGAAATACTGAACTTGATTTCATTTTGTGATCTCAGTAATCACAACAGAGGTGCCATTGCCTTCAATCTTCAGTTTGGATGCAGCTAGATCAGGCTGTGCACAGTACACTTAGCTTCACCTAGCAGCTAAATCTTATTATGAATCCGAGCTGAAAACATCATTGGACTATCAAATATTGCAACTGTGCAAACAATTTAGGCTGCTCTCAGAAACAATCATTTCATGGAATTTGCTTTCATTTGTCAAAACTTTGTTGGAGGCATGATCATCATGATACAAAATAGCGCTGTACTGATTTGTGATTTATTTATTCATTACTTTCTCCACTGATTTATGTGCTAATGATAGAAGATACATGAACTGTTCATTACTTTCACCATTGATTTGTGTGCTAATGATAGAAGATCCACAACTGTCCTCTCGCAACATTGATGAGATAAGAAAGAAACTTGGAAGAAATTCCTTCACTCTCCTCAATCACAATTGTCATAATTTCTCCATTACTGAGAAAAATATAATCTCCATGGTGAAGTCTTGTTATATTTTTTCAGAAAATGATGAAACATGTCCACAATCAATGCATCAAATTCAATACCTGATGTAATACCACATGACCGTTTCTTGGAGACGATTTCAAGTATGGAAACCCTCTTTTGAGCTGAATGGGAATGATAACATATAGTGCATAAGGAAGAATACTATAACTGAAAATAGGAAATGTGTGGTAGAAGTAAAATTCTGGAAGAATTGACAATTTAATAAGGCTTATTATAATTTAGTAATACTCTTAAAGAGCACATCCTGCTATAGATGCAAGTTAATGATATTTGATCTTTTTGAGGTGAAGAAATGATATCACTCTTTTGAGGTGAAGAAACCTTGAAACCCACATTTACTTGGAGAATGATAAAAACTTGCTTTGCATCTAAAATTAGTTATTAACTTCTATCTTTTAATTAACAAAATTTTTCATTGTTTAGAATGACAAAATATCCCTCTATTAAAGTAATATACAGTTATTTACTTTTGTAGTAAGTTCTCTTCTCCTTTTTCTTTGTTTTTTAAATTCCTTTGTTTTCTTTGGTACCCGTGCCCGACCCCACCTTTTTCTTTCTTACTTGCAGGCCACCCTTCTCTTTTTCTTCCCCAACCAACAGAACCCAGCCTTTTCTTCTTCTTTCTTCTCCCTTTTCCTGTGTCCCGCTCTCTTCTCTTTTGGTCTTTGTGGCCCACCAAAAGTAGGTGCTTCTGCTCTTGTGTGTGCTGAGTCTGTGTCGCAATACCACTTGCGTCTATGTCATGTTTCTTTAAAGTCCACAAATTGTTAATTCCTTCCATTAAATCTGTCTTTCAGTGTAACATGGTTGTGTCAATTTGGCGAATATCATAAAACTTCTTTTTTCTTCTTGAGTAGTTAACCGATGTAGTCCTCCATTTAAAATTGTTCATATTGATATTTGGGGCTTACTTGGGTTAAAAATGTGCCTATTTTTTTTTCTTATTTTTCTAATTTTTATTGATGATTATTCTCGTATGACTTGGTTATATTTAATGAAAGATTATTCTTAAATTCTTTTAATTCTTTTGAAAGGTTTCATAAAGAAAATAACAATCAATTTAATTATTCTCTTAACATTTTACACTTTGATAATACTTTGAAATATGTGCAACATGCTCTTTAAAATTTTTGTGTTTCCCATTGTAGAATTCGTTAGATTTTTTTGTGCTCATACACCTCAACAAGATGATATTCTTGAAAGAGATATAGTCATTTAGTTTGGTAGAACTTTAATGATTCATCTGCATGTTTCTAAGTATTTTTGGCTGCATATTACTTGTCACTTAATTAATATGTTTCCTTCTTTTATTTTGCATGGTAAAGCTCCATTCTCTTTCTTTATCCTTATAAACAATTATTTGGTTTGCCTCAAAAAGTTTTTTGGTGTTTGTGTTTTATTCATATTCTAGATGAAGGTTGTGATAAGCTTACGATCAGTTAAGCGTATTTTTCTAGGATATTCATGTATGCAAAAGGGTTACTTATGTTAATATCCCATCACAAAAAAGTATATAGTGTGTGCTGATGTCACTTTCTTTGAAAACACGCCATATTTTCCCTTTCTAGCTCCACTTCCATTTCTAGCACTCCGGTTTCTCTACTTCCTATACCACTTACGTCTGTAGTCATGCTGAATCGTGAATGGGAAAGTGCTATAAATGAGAAGATGACTGCTCTGCATGCTAATGAAATATAGGAATTAACTTTACCATTGGAAGTAGGTTGTTGGCCGCCAATGAATATATAGTGTCAAGTTTCTTCCGGACAGGAGATTAAGCACTTGAAGGCGCATTTGGTCACTAAAGGTTGTGCCCAAACTTATATAGTATTGATTGTTTTGAATTTTAACCAACCATCCAATGTGAGACAAATCCCACTTTCCAATTAGAACAATCTAATAAATAGTGCTTTAACAAGTTGCATTATACCCCCATTTACGTCAGTGAAAAGACTGATTGAAATCTCTCTTTATAAATTCTTATTAATTTAATAACCAAATCCTTATCCGACCAACTGTACTTTAAAAACCTTATCATAATATGATATGTCAATATATCAAATTCTTTAGTCCCATCATTGCATTAAGTTCCTAATGTTTAGGCAATAGAGTAGAAAGGAGTCACCTAAATACTCAATCCTAAATATCTCTTTGCCCCATAAGTTAAAAACATTTTGAAATAATAATTTAGTTTCAAAATAAAATATGATGTGAAAAATCATTTTCAGACCACTAGACGATTGTAATTTTATACTTTTTTTTGGAGAAGAGATAGTAAACTTAAACTCTCTCTATTGCTTCTCTATGAGTTCAAGCAATCCAATATTTCAAGTTATTTTGGCCAAAAATAAGATTAATCATTATATCAAAGCATATTTAAATTATAGATAGAAACCAATGCCACCATTAGGTGTAAAGGGGTGTCACAGTTTGAATTATCTAATTCAAATGTCTCATGCTTTAGATAATTCAAATGCAATTAGTTACTACATATATCTTTACATGTGCTCGTAACATGCACATGGTATCTCCATTGTGATGACATCACCTCTCACATGTTTGTATCACGCATGATAACCTATAGGAATATTCCAATTGAATTGCATGTTACATACTACTTACAAGTCTTCAAGAATCACTAGATTGGATCACGTCTACACGTGATCCACTCAAGTTCTTCATCTAACTATCAAGGTTCTAGAGATTATTATAACATTTATTATTTTATCATACCCAATGAAATGTGCAATGAGAAACTCACATTAATGTTAAGTTAATATTATTAAAGATGCATTAAATGGATAAGGGAATTTTGTATGTTTCTAACACAAAGTAGGATCGGTTCTGCAACAAGGCCCCATAAAAAGACACTAAATGGTGGAATAAGAAATGAGTTCATGTGTGAGAAGTTAGAGCTGCCTTCAGTTGAGGTCAAAATGAGGAGAATCAGTTGTGATGTTTTTCATGTACAATAGAAATCTTTTCACCATTTAGGAGGAAAGATCCTAGTTGATAGAGCAAGGATGACTAAGGGTAGACCTGCACAAACTTGCATCAATGTGACCGAAAAGGATATGATATCTGTTAATTTATCACAGGAATGGCTCTTAACAGAGCCGAATGGAGAAAAGGGATCGATGTGGCTGTCCCAGATGCTTGAGACAGCAACTTTTTTGTCGTTGTTGTTTGCAGAGGGGCATTAGGGGGTAATTGGATCTTGTTTGCACCATAAGTAGAACTTTCTACGCTCTTTTCCTTGAATACTTAGCTCCTATCCTTTTCATCTCCCATGACTTTGGTGTTCTATTTGCAGTTGTAGACTTTAGGACTGCATTAATTAACCTTAATATGATTATTTTCTCAATACTTTTGAGCCTCTATTTGTCAATGTTATTGCAACAAAGTTGAATACTTCCTCTCCTTGCAGTCTGTATATCCCTTGAGGTTAAGTTATGTACAACTGCGTCATGCTGATTGCCAATCAAATTAGAAGTCTTATTCTTGTAGAACTCTGCATTATGATTGCCTTTTGTGTAAGTCCGTTTCTGGTATCTATCTCATGTTTCCTCGAGTTCCTTCCATTCCCCGCAGAGATCACTTCCACATGTTTGATGGAATTCATGACCCATTTTTTCTTTGTTCATTATTTTGCATTTGCCATGCTACCCTATAGTTTTTCATTCATGGTTATTCACAATAATCACTAAACTCTAACTTCGCTTTGTTATGCTACATAATCTGTTAATATTGATCTTACAAACAGCTTGTGTGAGTTTATGCTTGACTTTTGATATCTCATGCATTTGCTCCTCCATGCTTCAACAGTGTACACCATATGCGTTCAGATATCACTTATCTTTTCTCTATCTAGGGATATTTTTTAACTGAAAGACATCCACAAATATGTAATGGAAACTCAATAAGATTGCATTATAGGTTGTTAGTGTTTTTCTTCTCTCTTTTCTTGAGGTCAGGGCTTATTGTTATGACATTATCTGGAAACAGTCACAGATGTCAGTTACTATACCCAAGTTTTGATTTTTTTTTTTTTTTTTGGTTTGTTCTTTCTTCCTGTATATCATGCTTATCATAGAAACTCTAGCTCAAAATGATTTTAATTTATTCTAGTAGCAGGAACCATGTCAAGCATTCCTTGTTAATTCTTTTGTTGGTCTTTGGATAGAGATCTGTGATTTCTCTTGCCTAACTTATATCAAAAACAGGATTACAAGTGCATAGTCCTGAATTGGCCCTTGGCAGCAGCAATTGCAGCTATTAGAAGTGTGACAGATTTCATATACCTTCTGCACATGCTTCTTCAGGTAAGCTGCAAAAATGCTCACCATTTGATGATGGGTATATTATATATGCTTCTCTTTACAGTGTGTGCTCAAACTGGAATGAATTGTTGCAGCAATTAGCCAATGTTTCCTTGTGCAATTTTCTATGTGAAACTGGACTTAATCTGAATAATTAGACCTATTGGTTTAATTGATAGTTATTTGTAGGACTGCTGATGCAGAACTAATATGGAAGAAAGGAGAAATAAAAATAAAATTTGATAATTAGATGAAGATTAATTCGGGCCTCGGCACCCAGGTGATCTCTCACCCACTCTCGCACATCAACATGCAAAGAGATTCAAATTGTTAAGCAAATCATCATGCAAAGCAGGTTGAATAGCAAATCATCATGCTAAACAAAAAGGATATAATTTCAATTCATCATCGTCTCCCCTGGCAACTACAACTTTTGGCCTTATGTACGCTCCTACAAAGAAGATTTCTCCATCATCACTGATGTGGGACTAAAAACACACTAAATAGAATAAAACAACTTAAAAAAAGGACTACTAAATAATAACTAAAGCGATCCCCATCAACTGCCCTACTGCTTTAAGAATAACTGAAAGTTGACGGTCTCTTTCAATTACAAAACCACATATTTATTATGTTAGACAGACTTGAAACACATATGACACAGTAAGAGTGATCACCACAAGATCACAACATAAAAATTACTTATCATTTAAAATTTTCGTTTTGGAAGTTGACCAAATATGCAAAAACCTTCAAGGCATTTAATTTGTCATTTTTGTTCTTGAACTTTTACTTCAAGATGTCGTAAATGGATCCAAAACTTGAATGTCCCAGCGGTAAGCTTGCTTGATAAAGTTTGCAGTTAAGTTTTACTTGAATCACCTTAAACACCTATATGATGTGTGCCTGTGCACGCTTGTGCATTCTTGCATTTATGAATTAGCTTTGTTCAACTTAATTAATTAATAATTTTGCTTAAGATCCACTGCAGTTCAGACTGGTGTATGTGGTTCTTGATTCTAAGATGGGCATGTGGTGGACACATACATATGTTTTCTTGATTTTATGAGATGATTTAAACTTAATGACAGATATGTTCAAATCTGCTGCAGTTCAGATTGGCATATGTTGCTCCCGAGTCTAGAGTGGTAGGTGCTGGGGATTTGGTTGATGAACCGAAGAAAATTGCTGTTCATTATCTGCGTGGTTACTTTGCACTTGATGTATTTGTTCTATTACCTCTTCCTCAGGTAAGCTTTTCATTTACATCTTATTATTTATTTGGAATGGTAGTAATATTTATCTATTTTCCCGGTTGTCATATGTACATGCAAAGCTACAAATTTTCTATATCTGGCTTTGAATTAGAACTATCACCAAACTATTTGAACAGTGATATGGGATAAGTGAGGTCCTGCAAACTGACAAAAATCACATTGTCTGCTATTTCTCTCTTCTTTTACCTTTTCTCCTTGCTAATTTTTTCTTCCTAATCTTTCCCCAATAACCTTCCCTCGACCAGGGCTGCTCTTTCTGTACTGTAAAATGACTGCAGAATAGTGCAATTGATACCCTGTTTGTTAGGCATGTTACACTAACTTGCCACTATCCTTTCTACTTTTTTATTTATTATCATCCAATTGATAAACATAGAAAAGAAAAGGAAAAAAGAATATAAGAATTCATCGATTGGCATCAAACATTCTAATAGATAGGATACTGTTTCCTTGATACCAAACATACCATTAATGAGAGAACTTAGAAGATGTTTTATGTGTGATTGTTCATGTTATCACAATGATGTGTAAATTGGATTGAATCACTGGTTACTTGCAGTGACATATCTTATACGCTGTGAACCATATATAGTGACCAAGTCGGTACATGCATAATCCTTATCAATTTCATTGGATTGCTGCATGTCCTGCAGTATATTAAGGGCGCTCCTCGTAAAGGGTTGTTATTACCGACCCTCTTCTCATTTTGATATTGTGAGTTATTCAGATAGTGATTGGGCTGAACATCCTCTTGATAGGTGCTCTAATGGTGGTTATTATACTTTCTTAGAGGTAATTTGGCCGCATGGCGAAGTGAGAATTAAAGTGTTGTTGCTCAATCTAGCGTGAAGCGGAGTACAGAACTATGATTCATATTGCTTGTGAAATGATACGGATTCATGACTCATATTACTTGTGAAATGATACGGAGGATTTAGTCTCTTCTTTGTGAGATGGGTGTTTTCTTTGACAAATCGATGGTGATGCATCGTGACAATCAGGCAACCATGTATATTGCCAATAATTCTATTTTTCATGAGCGGACAAATATTGAACTCTCATTTTAGACATTGTGATGTAATATCAGATAGTCACTTTGTTTTTTTTACATTTGTTAGCTTGGTAATATCTTTACTAAAGCTTTGTCCATAAAGAGTTTATTCTCTCTTATGTAGCAAGCTAGGCACGAGTGACTTCTATGCTCCACCTTAAGGGGGAGTATTAGAATAGTTAAGGTTATTTACGTAATTGTTATAGAGGTATGGGTCTTTACTACAATTATGTACTTCTTCTAAGCTATATAAATAAGAGGGACAACCCTAGTTTGGAGTATGTCGTGTTCTCTCTAACATAACAAGTTTCTTGACTTTTTCTTGACTTCAAATCATGCTCCATAGCCTCTCTCTCTCAAAAAAAAAAAAATAAATAAAAGAAAAGAAGAAGAAGAAGAAGAAGAAGAAGAAGAAGAAGAATGTCATGTTTTATGGCTGACCCCATCTTGATGGAAAAGGATTTAAATGATGACGAAGTATACCTAGCTTAATGTACTTAATGACATTCACATAGTGTGTTCCCCCGATCCTTAAAATAGCTTACCTTTAGAGGCTGCTGGGAGCAAATAAAGGAAGTGGTTTTGCAGTTCAAGAAAGAGGATTAGATGATGATGGCTGTAAAACCTTGGTCACTTTGGTTGAGTTTCTTGACTTTAAGTCATGCTCCATGCTCGACCCCCTATCTTGATGGAAAAGAATTAAATGATGATGAAGTATATCTATCTTAATGTACTTAATGGAATTCTCTTATAGTGTGTTCCCTCTACACTTAAAGAACTGACTTACTGGAGGTTGCTGGGAGCAAATAAAGTGGTAGTTGATACCATTTTTTAAGTGGCAGTGGAAGTAAACATGCGATCTAGTATAAATAAAAAATCTAATAGAATGAATAGAAATAATCGGTACTTATAAGCAGTGTTTTAAATGTCGGATATCAGGGAAATGTCGGATGTCGTAATCGGATGTCGGATTTTGGATTTCGGAGATATTTCGGGGCCATCTAGTAAATTTCGGACGTCATGACGGATAACAAATATATAGCCTAGATGTCTTAAATAATGCAATTTTAAAATTCTTATCAAGGTAATACATATACAAATTATGCAAAATTATATAAATATGTTTAGGATAGGTAACTTAAACATTTTGCATATATTCACTAATCTATTGTTAAAATTTCTCAATTGCTCTAACTTTCAAGATCAGTCAACATACGGGGTTTTTCCCGAAATGTTGGCCGACATTTTCCAAAACACCATTTCAAATGCGGGTGGGGATGTCGTGGCGGTGAGGGCTTGAAAACGAAATGTCGGCCGACATTTAAAACACTTATAAGTAGTAGGCAACTTTTACTTTCTACTCGCCTAAATCCAATCTAGGCACAATTTGCAGTATGAACTTCCTGTCTGATCTGATCGATGCGAAGTCACCACTTATAACTTTAAAAAACTAGTTTGGTAATGACAGATTGCAAGAGGAGGAAGGAGGAGAGGTAATTCTTTTTAGAGAGAAATGAATGATAAATCTCCTCCATTTATATAATATACTCTTGATCTAATCCTATCACATTGGTTATCTTTAAACATAGTGGATTAGATTTTATCTAACAAATAATTTAATCTGATCACAGCATGACTAGTCCCTCATCAGATTTGATAGAATCAAATCTCTTTGGATATGACCACATTAATGTCCAAAAAAACTCTTAATGGATGACAAATACGATTCAGGTTTATGTTTGTTGGTGGTCTCACCCATCCAATAACCCTAATTAACTCATTTCAACACTTGAATCAACTGAGAGCACCTAGTCCAAATCAATGTTTTAGGTTAGACTGAAATAAGACCTGATTAATTTTCAATTTGACTCATCTTATTATCAACTTAATAATTAATCAATATTAGTAATGCAGATCATAAAGACTCATGTATACAACTATTAACTGTCCTTCCACTTACTAACACCCAATGTTGACATTTGGGAATGATGGTCATTGTCCAACTCTTTGTACTTAACCTCATATTAGGATTGGGCTCAATTGGACACTTGCAAATCTAATTTGCAGTCACAACTTGGCCAGGAATTTAAACTAGACCAATTGATCAAATATCTAGTAGTAGGTGTTCAAGAAAGAGGGTGAAGTCGAGAGGTAAGTACCACATGGCATCATATCACGTATCCATCAACTCTTGGTGTGTGAAGCATATGTGGAGAGAACTCTGGTACAACCAGCTAGTATATTTCTTCCCTGTTTCTACTTACTGCCACTAAATCTTCTGATGTTCCTCACTTGATTTAAGTTGTGAAATCACTGAATCCATCATTTTCAGATCTATGAAGTTTCCAAAAGGAGATTGTCTATCTGGGAAGCTGCTAGCAGCTTTGACAGAGAGTATTTCTTCAGTTCTGAAATCAACCTTCCTGGATAGCTTTTCAATGAGGAGGATGATGTTTTCTGTGTGAACGATTGCAGTGGAATCTGCGCTAGCCAGTTTCTGTGCCTAGCAATGGTAGAGACAAGCTGCGATAGGCAGAAAATTCGCACGATGGGGTCCTTGGAGTGTCGCTTTGATCTCCTTAATGCAGCACAAAGTAGTGGCTGAGCCCATTATGCTGTAGAGCAGTGGTCATGATATGAAACACCAGTGAAATGGCATGCTACTCTGTGAAGCAATGAAAGCATTGTTGGGACTCTTGGTGTTGGAAGCAAAGTAATATAGTTGTTGGAACATCAGTGCTTGTCTTGGAGGCCTAGTAACATAGGACCTATTAAAGATTTAAAGCCAACCCCAGAAAGTATGACATTCTGATGGGGATTGCTTTAGTATCTTTAGTTGTAGTTATTTTGTTTTATTTATTTAGTCCCACATCGGTTGTGATAGGAAACTTCTTAATGTGTGGGCCTATTTAAAGCCAAAACGTGTAGCTCATTCCTTTACTATGATGAATTGATTTAAACCCCTTTTATTGAAGCATGTTGATTTGCTTTCAAAAATGTATCTTTGCATGGTGATGTGCAGGAGAGAAATCTCCTGGTGCTGAAGCCCTAATCTATTTGTTCTTCCTAAACTTTAATTTTCTTTTCCTTTTCTTTCATATCCCGTTCTACATCAGTTTGGTATCAGAGCTAAAATCCTGCTCTGTTCTTCCTCCACAAAAATCTCCCCCTTCAAAAAAATCTTAGCCTCTAGAAAAACCTAGCCTCCTTCTCTACAAAACCCTAGATTCCTCTCTTTCTTCTCTACTTTTCAAAAAGAGAGAGAAATCAAGTAAAAAGAAAAAAAAATAAGAAAAATAAAAAAAGAAAAAAGAGCAATTACTGTACTGTGAACAGTAATCTATTTGATTACTGTTTATCGTCTTCTCCACAAAGACACAAAACAACCCAACCCTTGATACTGTTCTCCTCCTTTATCGAGCGCCGCCGCCGCAGTCCCAAACCTCTGACGACTTCGCCACCAGCTATAGCCTCCGCTGACGCCGCCCCGAGACATCTGCTGCTCATCCAGATTGCCGTCGTCTCCATCTTCATTGACTTTAACCACACATGTCGTCTTCACCACCGTCCGTCATCTTCATTGTCTTCATCAACTCCAGAACATACTACCGCCAATCAGATCTCCCTCGAAGGCGAACTCCTCCATCATCACCATCACAGATCCTCGCTGCCAATCTTTGCCGTTGACATCAGATTTTGTATGCCGCCACTGTCTCCTCTTCACCACAGCTCTCGTCGGACCTCTCCAACCCCGCTTTTGCCCTTGCTGACCACCTCCTCCAGATCTCCCCAAATCCTCTCCTCGTACACATCGCTGAGAAAATCGACGCTGTCTCCGTCTGCATCAGCCATTGTAGCCTTGTCTCCTCCTTCAGACGACTTCGCCGCCGTTCGCTGACACCCCAGCATGCTCCGATCGTCGCCACCACACCAGAGAGGGTTCAGTGTGATCGGGTTTCATCGATCTGAGATCAGACCCGCTGAACCTTAACAGGTAAGGTTGAGAGGATCCGATAAATTCTTTTGGGTTAAAGTCAAACCCGTTAGCAAACGGGTACCCGTCTCCTACCCAACCCGACCCTCTCACGAAAGCTGACCCGCTTAGCTGAGCTGACCCTAGAGCCGAGTCGAGCCAGTTTAACCGAGCCAAGACACCTTCTGAGCCGAGTTGAGCCTCCCAGACTGAGCCAAGCCGTGGCTCATTTGAGCCATCACTGTTCATGCAACAACATAATTTTAATTCAGAGCCCATCTCAGGCCTACCTGGAGTCCGATTCGAGTCCTGTATGAAGCGTTAAGTTCGCAATTGAGTCTAGGGTCTTCTTGGGTGAATTTTGGCTCTTCAATATGGATATTTCTCCGAGAAATTCATAGGCATGAACGACTCAATCCCTCGGGTAAACTCTAACTTAAGTTGAATTATCAATTGCCTATTACTTGCGATACTAGTGGACTGTTGTAATTTGTAGCTGAATTGTACTTGCCTTTATTTAGTGGGTTACATCATCGTTTGTTATTCTAATCATTTTAGTATTGCATTTTCTTTGCATTGGAACTTGTATCTTTTAGGAATTTTATTTTTCATCATTTAGCACATTCATTTCACTTTGTTTAAGTCTAGGATTCATGTTCCATCTGTGAGTTTGTTTGTCGTGCATTAGTATTAGCGCACGTTCATTTGGCTAGTCGAGCCGACATGCAAGAGAACCTCGACCGCATGCTAGAGAAACTTGACCTTATTTTCAGGCTAATTTGGGTTGCAATTTCACAATTTAGAGGATTGAATCACGAGGCGGGAGTCGACATGTTAAGATTGTGCCCGATAATGTTGATGATACGAAAGTTTGTTGAGGATGTCAACATTCTTCCTGAGATTACTAGCATTGTGGAGGATACACTAGTTAATTTCGGTACACCGATTATGATGAGTTTCACGTGTTTTCTGATGGTACCAGTGATGAATGGATGAGATAGTCGAGTCTAATCACTGATCAAAGAATCGGCCGAGTCGGATACGACTCGGCCGAGTCGTATCCGACTCGGCGACCTCCGGTTTGACTCGGAGGCCCGAGTCAGTCTTGGATCGCCGAGTCGACCCGGATCGGGTCCGACTCGGACCCGACTCGGGCGACTCGGCGCCCGTGACTTTCTCCTTAAAAATCTCGCTCGGGGAGAGAGAGAGAGAGATCAGATCTGATCTCTCTCTCTCTCTTGCGCTCGTCGTCTCCCCCGCGACGCCCTCCGGCCCTCGCCGTCCCACCTCGTCGCCGTAGCCGTCGCCGTCGCAGGTAACTCCTCCCCTCTCTCGCTCTCAGTCTCTCTCTCTCCCTCCCTCTGTGCCTCTCTCTCCCTCTCTTTCTCTGTCTCTCTCCCCCGCAGGCCGCAGCGGCGCGCGCTCTCTCTGTGGCCTGCAGCGGCGCGCTCTCTCTCTCTCTGTCTCTCTCTCTGTCTCTCTCTCTCTCGCTCTCTGTCGGACTCTCTCTCTCTCCCTCTGTATCTCTCTCTCTCTGTCGGACTTTCTCTCTCTCACTCTGTATCTCTCTCTTTCTGTCGCACTCTCTCTCACTCTGTATCTCTCTCTCTGTCTGTCGCACTCTCTCTCTCTCTCTCACTCTGTATCTCTCTCTCTGTCGCACTCTCTCTCTCTCTGTATCTCTCTCTCTCTGTCTATCTCTCTCTCCCTCTCCCTCTCAGTCTCTCTCCCCCTCTCTGTCTCTCTCTCTCTCTCCCTCTCCCTGTCAGTCTCTCTCTCTGTCCCTCTCTCTCCTCCACTGTGTTCCCCTCTCTCTCCTCTGTCTCCGTCTCTCTCCCTCTCTCTGTTCCTCTCTCTAATTAATTTGCATTTAATGTCATTTAATTTAGGTTAGTTTAGGTAAAGTTAATTTAACTTAATTTAGGTTAATTAATCTAATAAAGTTTTGTAATTAAGTTAGGTAATTTAATAATTTTATTGAAGTTAGGTAATTAAGTTATTGTAGGTTAATCTAGTATAAATTAGTTTAGTTTAATTTAATATAGTTTCATTTAATTGAATTTAATTTAATTTAAATTAGTTTAGTTAACTTAATTTAGGTTAATTTAATTTAATAAAGTTTTGTAATTAAATTAGGTAATTTAATTATTTTATTAAAGTTAGGTAATTAAGTTAGTGTTGCTTAATCTAGTATAAACTAGTTTAGTTTAATTTATTGTAGTTTCATTTAATTGAGTTTAATTTAATGTTTTTTAATTTAGTTAATTTTAGTTTTAATTTAATTTAACAGATAATTTTTTTAAATTTCAGTATGGCTCCAAAGCAACGCGATATTAGATGGGAACATGGTACCCCTGTTGGTGGAAGTAGAAAACTTGTGAAGTGCAATTATTGTGAGAAACAAGTCCATGGTGGTATCACTAGATTGAAGCAGCATATAGCACATGTACCCGGTCAGGTGGAAGGATGCTTGCGAGTATCAAAAGAGCTATCTCAAATAATGAGACGACATCTTTCTGAAGGTAGCAAAGAAAGAGCGGCCATTAAATCTAAAAAAGACCGACTTATGAGATCTTTAAGTGAGGAAGATTTCTATGATGTGACCGAAGAAGATTCTGATAATGAAATTGAAGAAGTTGGTGGTTTAGAAGGAGTTGAAAGAAGACAACTGAAACAAGCCATGAAAGAAAGTCGTGAAATGGCTTGGAGATCGGCAGAAGGAGTTGATATTGGTGGCAGTAGTTCACAGCCTTCAGGATCAGGGAGTAACCGTGGATTGCGTCGGAGTATGACTATGAGAGAAGCTGAAATTTCAGCTCGTGGTATTGATCCTTACATGTTCCCAACAAAACAGAAATCAATCAAAAGCATGTTCTCAACTGAGAATATGAAAAAAGTTGGGAAATTCGTGGCGAAGTTCTTTCACTACAATGCAATACCATTCAATGCAGCTGATAGTGGTCCTTACTACCAAGCCATGATTAATACTATTGCGGAGGCAGGTCCAGGTGTAAAAGGCCCTACAGGGTACCAGATTGGCAATCTCTATTTAGAGGAGGAAGTGAAAGAAATTGGAGTATATATTGCTTCAATAAAAACAAAATGGCCGCAGTATGGTTGCACGATCATGTGTGATGGATGGAGTTCTCATAATAGAAAGCCTATTGTTAATTTCATGATTTATTGTGATAGAAGCATGATCTACCATACTTCTGTTGATACCACTAATATCTCGAAGACTGCTGAGTATATATTCTCGCTAATGGATAAAGTTGTTGATGAAGTTGGCGAAGAAAATATCGTGCAGGTTGTCACAGATAATGAGGCAAGTTTCAAAGCAGCTGGTCACATGTTGATGGAGAAGAGAAAATATTTGTTTTGGTCTCCCTGTGCAGCACATTGCATTGATTTGATGCTTGAAGATATTGGCTCTTTGAAATCAGTCAAGGAGACATTGGATGATGCTAAGGTGATCACATCATTCATTTACAATAGCCTCAAAGTGGTGAATTTAATGAAGCTATATACCAAAGCTAGAGATTTGTTGAGACCAGGTATAACACGGTTTGCCACCGAGTTTATTTCTATTGAAAGCCTTATTCGCTATGAGCAAGATTTGAAAAGAATGTGCACGACTACAGAATGGCGTGAATTCAACAAGGAAAGGAGTAGAAGAAGTGTGCGAGATAAGGTTGCTAATCTCATTCTGACTGATCGGTTTTGGAAGAAGGCAAGAGAGGTCCAAAACATTATGGATCCTCTTGTTAGAGTCTTGAAGATAGTGGACCAGGACAAGAAACCTACACTATCTATTATATATGAAGCTATGGAAAGAGCAAAATTGGTTATAAAGGCCTCAAATAAGAACTGGAAGAAGTACTGGGACATCATTGATAGAAGATGGGAGGGACAATTGCATAGACACTTGCATGCTGCTGGTAATTCATTTGCCTAGAAATCATATTTGTTAACTAGAAATTGAAACTGTCATATCATAACAATCGTTTGCTTACATTATTGCAGCATATTTTTTAAATCCAGCACTCCAATATTCAAAAAACTTTTCTACACATGCAGAAGTGAGATATGGATTAAAGGAGGTCATTAAAAGATTGGAGCCAGATTTGACTAAACAAGCAAGAGCTATTAATGAGGTAATAATAATTTATTTATTTCATCGATATAATGTTATGTAAATATTAACACTTGTGATGTGTATTCTCACAGATAAAATTATTTGTGGATGGAGTTGGAGAATTTGGAAGCTCACTAACTAGAAGAGCAGTGCAACAATCTCTTTCAGCTGATTGGTGGATTAATTATGGCGAAGAAGCTCCCAATCTGCAGAAAATTGCCATCAAAGTCTTAAGCCAAACATGTTCTTCATCGGGTTGTGAAAGAAATTGGAGCACGTGGTCGCTAATTCATACAAAACTGCACAACCGGTTGGCAATGAAAAAGTTGCATAAACTAGTATATGTGCATTACAATATGCGGTTGCGAGTAAGAAACTTGACATGCAAAAGCGACACTGATGATTATTACAACCCAATTGATCTGAACAATATTTTCAATGATGATGATATTTTGGATGAGTGGATTCGTGAGGGAGAACAGCCGATGTTACCACCAGATGACTTAGGTTGGTTAGATGAAGGTATTCGTCATACTGACGAAAGTGGCGGTGATGATGGTGATGGCGGTGATGATGACAGCGGTGATGGTGGTGGCGATGATGGTGGTGAGGGTGATGGTGGTGAGAGTGATGGCGGCAGTGATGGTGGTGATGGTGGTAATGTTGAAGAGACTCATGGTGTTGGTGGAAGCCAACGAGATGATGCTTTAACATGGGATTCACAATATTATGCCACACAAGATACAGATCATGGAGGCCGGGCGGGGATTTCACAGCAGCGTAGGCATTTGGATCGGTTGGTCGAATTCAGTTCTAGCGATGATTATTCGAGTGGACATGATTACTACTCACATGGTCATCATAGTCTTGAAGGCCATTTACAGGGGTTGGGTTTGACATCTAGCCAATATTCTGGCACTGATTATTCTAGCACTGGTGATTACTCTACTAGCAGCACTGAATATCGAGGTTTTGGGTATTATCACCATGGAGCTGATATTGCACAACCCCTACCGCCATATTACTCTGATAGTGGATCCTCTGGCCAATCATCTCAGCCTACAGGATCTCACCCACAAACATATCATTATCCTTATGGAAACTATATGCCTGGTTTCTATACTTATCGCGGGCCAGATGATAATGATGATTTGGAGCCTCCTCGTAATTCAATGTGGAAATGACTATATTAGCAGGTACTTATGAATTATTTTGTGCAATTTACTATATTATGCATGTATTTTGATATTTTCTACCGACGACGCTTGTATTTATGCTTTCACGTTATGTTTTGAGTGTTAGGTGATATGTTTTGAATATGTGATGCATGAATTTGGATGTTTACATTTTTTTATGATTTGTCATGATTTTTTCATAATTTTTTGGCGCTCTATGTAGCGTTTTTTGCGTATCGCCCGAGTCCGATCCGAGTCGCCGAGACCGATCCGTCTCGGTGCCGGCCGAGTCGGCGGCCGAGACCGAGACTTTGAACCATGAGTCTAATATATCCACAGAACCTAATAAGTCATTCGAGTTCCTTTGTGCTGATTATGAGTTTATGGTCGTTAGTACTGAGTCATCTCCTAGTGAGTTATCTGAGTTCCTTGCCATGATCTATTAGATTTCTGGTATTTCTTCTTTTACTGGTTACTTATAATTTGTGCCTGAGTCCATTATACCACTATTAGAGGGGTTAATTGTGTCTTTCTATGTATTCCGTATGTATTCTTTTCCCATTTTAGGAGTTATGCTGAGAGTGTATATTGTATTGCATTTACCTGTGACACATGATAATTTCACTAGACAGATATCAATTTGCAATGACAACTATAAATTTGCTGCGTACCCATATAACATTTTGTAGGAGTTTGCAGTTGATAATAAGGTGATTGTTACGAATCACTCTAGACCGTGAGGAAGTTTCATGCATTGCGTACAAATTTTGAAAGGATTCTAAGGTGGATTGCCTCCATTACCTACGAGGGGATATTCCATGAGAACCTGGTATCAGTACAGTTTTCTGCAGAGATGAGTCGCTTCTGCCTTTTACCTGTGCCCTGTTCGAGCTTCCCACAACTACTGCTGATCCATCACGGAAGCCCGTTCTACCTCCACCACCTTGGTTCAGAAGTGACACGCGAGTGCCGGCTCCTCGACCTCCACCATGGCTTGATTGAGATACTACATGTGAGGAGACACTTCAGTTAGACCCGGTCATGCTTGCCCTTTATCATCACCACATTCATTGGAGTTGAATGCTTTTAAGCCGGGGAGAATGATGGGGATTGATTTAGTATCTTTAGTTGTAGTTGTTTTGTTTTATTTCTTTAGTCCTACATTAGTTGTAATGGGGAACTTCTTAGAGCGTGGGCTTATTTAAAGTCAAGACATGTAGCTCATTCCTTAGACTATGATGAATTGGTTTAAACTCTTTTTATTGAAGCATGTTGATTTGCTTTGAAAAATGAATCTTTGCATGGTGATGTGCGGAGTGGGGAGAGAGATCTCTTGGGTGCTGAAGCCCGAATCTATTTTTTCCCCCATAAACCCTAATTTTCTTTTCCCCATTATCTTCTTTCCCTTCCCATTCTACATCACATTCATTTTCAAGCTTGGATGCTATAAAGTTGGGATTATAAGTTGTTACTAAAATACTGTTTATAGGTAAATATTATATCTAACCCACTGTATCTACCAGATAAATAAATCTCTAACCTGAAAAAGGAAAGGTTCCCCACAAAATTTGACAAAATCCAGTATAGCCTGCTGCATTATTTGTTTCTGCACATGGACTGTGATTACCTTGAACTAGCTGTCTGCATGTCATAAAAGCCACCTTTTCTAGGATAGAACGAAGTTCCCCTATTTTAAATGAACAACTGAGATAGAAGTCCCAAATTGCATAGGGGAGAATATTGGTGACTTCATAGTGACCATAAATGCTTGACAGTGCCTTTTAGCTTATGTATATCATTGAATTCTATGATTGTATCGCTATTAATGGTGAAGGAGGAAGTAGCAGCTGACATATGGACTACATCACATGTCAAGAATTCCTTGAACACTCTTCTTCAGAAGCAAAAGTGATTTGATAGTGGTCATTTGGCATTTGTTGCCATTAATCCAGCAAGCTGATATTTATGTGGATTCATCTGTCGCACCAACTTGTGGATCAAGTACATGAGATACCTTTTGTATAATGCATCATATACAATTGTTAAAAACTTGCCAATGCATGCTTTGGTTCTGAATTTGTTGATAGTCTAATTCTGTAGTGGTGGATAATTCTGAAGATGCATTATGTGTTGGATATAGAGGCTCTTTCCAGCCTTGCCTTCATCAGTCTTGATCTGTTCTGTCCTCAGCTCTTCATCCTCTGAATTTAGACTAGGTATGACTAGAAAGTAAGTGGAGTATGCTGCTACAAATGTAGCTGGAGCTGCTGGACTGGAAATCTGTTTTATTTATTCTTTCTCCATGCTTTTTTGTGAATTTTTTAGGGCATGCTTTTTCTGGAGCTTCATCAGTTATGTCATTCATTTAGTCCCAGTTATGTCATTCATTTAATCCCTTTGTGCCTTCTCGGTTTTTGGGAGAGTTTCATTTTTTTCTGCTGAAATATTCTTACTTGAAGTAGAATAATTGACTCTTTTGCTTCCAGTTTTTTGTATCACGCCCTTTTAAATTAACAGTTGCTTTTCCTTCTCCTCCTTCAAAGAGGGCCTACTTATAAATCAACTTATGATCTTGTTGAACTTGTTGCTTAATCTTACTGATATAAAGTGCTTTAAAATATGCAAATGCAATTTAGAATCGAACTTTGAGAAATTATGTATATCTGGAGCTGAGGTGGGGGTGGATTGGGTTGGTGGAATTTATCGGTGGCTAATGATTGCTTTTTGGTTGGAAGGTGATCTCTAGCTGATTATTCCTTCTGATTAGATTTCATCCTTGTGCCTTCAATAATGGCTCATCATTTTATTTGGATTTGGAGGAAGCTATTACACATTGAAGTTGACAGTTCTTAGATTGTGAAATTGCAATTAGTCAGCATTTTTGGCCACTATTTTTTGTAATTAGTGGGAAACTGATGATTATACAATTTCATACCATCTATGAAAATTATACACTATTTTCATATAACTTAATCATAGACATCATTTATGAGTTGCAAGTAGATGCTGTTTATAGTTTCTTTAGCATGTTTTCTTATTTATCTGTAAGGTGATGTTAGCACTTGGCAATGTTCCTACCCAAACAATCTAGTTTCACACGGTTGAGCTGAAACATCGTTGGTTTGTGCTTTTACTAACCATGTGATTCTTCTGTTGTCAAAATGTTTATACAAAGAAGGTAATATTTCAATACATAATGGATTATGAGAGTTCTTGTGTTTTATGCTTTAAGAAACTACTATCAACTTGTCACATATATTATTGAAATTATCAACAGTTTCTTGTCGTAGTATTCTTTTTTTTTTCTTTTTTCTTTTTTAATGTTGTCCACAGTTCCTAAGTGTGTTTTCGTTGTCTTTAATGCAGGTCATGATATTGGCTATTATACCAAATTATGTGGGATCAACAGCAAATTATGCTAAAAATTTGCTGCGTGTTATAGTTCTTGTTCAGTATATCCCAAGAATAACCAGAGTTTTACCATTGATTGCTGGTCAGTCTGCAAGTGGATTTATTTTCGAGTCAGCATGGGCAAATTTTGTTATTAATCTTCTCATGTTTGTATTGGCTGGACATGTCGTGGGTTCATGTTGGTACCTCTTTGGTTTACAGGTTTGTCAAGGCCACACTTGTATACAAGCTTGGTATTTATGTTTCTTGAATACGCTTTCTCTTGCGAAACATATATAGAATTTCACTATTCTGGAGTTTTTTTTAATTATTTTTTACGGTAGTTGTATATTTCTGCATGGTGAGGTTAGAGGTCTGAAGTTCATTTGAAATAACTTGAAAATTCAGGAAAAAAAATTGGCAATATTTGGAACAAATAAATTATTTGGTCTGTTATTTTAATTAGAGAGCATACTTTACATTGTAAGATGATGATTGACATATTTGTAAAGGAAATGTGGTGCTGACTTTTTTTGTCGAGCGCCGAATCCTGGCGGGCAGAGCACACTTTTTTTAAAACTGAAAATATTGTGAGTGTGATGTGAACAATATGAATAAAATTTTATGAATTCTCAAATAATTCATCCCTCAAGTTTCTTTGAATTATTCAGATTTATTCGTGATTTTTAGAATAATTTGTGGGCATTGTTATCATGTGCTTAAGCTCTAAAAAGGAACTGTTACATCATTATCCTTGGATAGTTGTCCCCAATTTGTACAGTGCGATTAATTCTCAAATAAGTTGTCCCCTCGTGTTTCTCCAAATTTTGGGAGAACTGTTTATTTTGGTTATGGTTCATGAAGTGGAAAAATGACACGTATTGTTATCAATTATCCTTCTTGTCATTATCTTCCTGCCACCCAATCTCCTATTCTCAAACTCACCCTGTGTAATCATGATCATCATCATTATCACATTTCCCCTACATAACTGGTTTCAATACAGAGAACTACTATTGTTCAGAAGGCTTTATGGAAAAATTAATAAAATTTATGCAATTTTCAACATAATCAATCTACTTGTTTGTTGCTAAAATCCTGGCAATAGAAACCATTGGCTAGATGGGAACTTGCCTTAAGTCCGACAGTTAAGTTGGTGAGTAGCGTGATTTGCTCCATACGTTGGGTAGTTTTAAAGCTCATGCATCCAAGGAGCAATACATCAAAAATTTCCGAGATTGGGATTCGGGTTAGTAGGAAGATAATAATATTTGTTATAGGGAATTTTATTCATCTTTGACGCATGACAGAAACCAAAATGCGAAGTAGATTGCATGGCGCACACATGTATTTATAGAAAGGAAGGTAAACTATATTTGTGTGTCTGTAAAGTATAATGGAAGATGATCGGATGCATGCAGATCTATCTGTAAAAATGTATGTATTATGTTCTATGTGACTTGTATATGTTGCATGTCTGAGAGTGCTCACTTGTGTTCATGTGCATGGTGTGCCTATATGCATATTTAAATTGTGAGGTTAGGATTATTATGAATATGTTAGTTACTTGCATCTATATCTTTAAACTTATCTGCATGTCTTATATTCTTTTCCAGAGGGTAAATCAATGCCTACGAGATGCTTGCTTCCGATCTCAAATTAAAAATTGTCAACCATTTATAGATTGTGGACGTGGGAAAATTGGTAGGAGATTTTATTTGCAGCCAGCTTGGCAAGAGTGGATAAATGATTCTAATTCCAGCAGTTGCTTTTCCATTGATGGTGATTTCCAGTATGGAATTTATCAACAAGCTGTTAACTTAACCACCAAAAATAGTATTGTGACACGATATGTATATTCTTTGTTTTGGGGATTCCAGGTATTTATCTTTCTTCTTGCCTTTAAATGATATTAAATTATTACATCTTTATCCTATTTTGTCTATGTACATTATAATCTGAAAGTGGACTTGGGTTGAAATTTCGTTTGGATGTATGTATTCTTTGTAACAAGTTTTTCTTTCTATGTTATTATTGGTTCTGCTGTTGTTCCAGTAAGACTTTCAATAAAAAAAACAATTTTTATTATGTTACAATGTAATGGGGAACTCTATTGATTCCACTCGATATATGTGATATATTACATTTCTTCTTGTAATATGTTTCTTTATAAATTATGTTATTATAGTTGCCATGTAAATTTTCCTCCCGTTTCCAATAAAATCATTTTCATTTATGCATATAGAATCAATACTATTTTAAAGGCCTCGATAATACCAAAGCTTTATTTTTTTTCAATAATTGAAGGCCATACATCAACATCATCATCCAAGCCTTTTTTCCTATCAAATCGGGGTTCACTATAGCGCAAGGCTCGATGAATCTGACATCAACCCTCTCATAATTCGTGCCAACTTTCTGACCAAGCAAACTATAGACAAGAGAGAAATTTGTCATAATTTTAAAAGGACAGTTGGCATCCTCCAGATTCCGTGGACTTGAGAAACAAAAAAAAAGATAAGTTACTATAGGAAAATGCATTCAACTTCAAAGCATACCTAGAACCAAGAGTCAAACATACTGCATTTCCAAAACCATAATACCTTGGACATATTTCTTCACACTTACTGTTGACACATAATTGACACAGAAGATAATCAATGTGTAGTTTAGTACTATGGATACATTGATTAGGTACTGTTATCACACAATAATGAGACAAACAACAACAACAAAAGACATTGAGACATGGAGGATGCTCATTGTGTAGTTGAGCATCTATGGAATCCTTTGATTAGGTACTGTTATAGAAAAGAAGGGGACAATAATGATAATAGTGGTAGTAGTAGACTAGGTACTGTAATAGTAATAGTAGTAGACTAGGGACTGGTAGGAAATGGAAGTTGTTACCAAGGTTTCAAGAATTGGCTAATGCTGATACGTATTTGACACCATCAAATCGATTTTTGAGGGAGGGAACAATAAGAGAGAGCCCTATAAAGTGGGTCTAGCTGAAAATGTCGAGTCTCATGGGGTTCGTTTAAAGTTTAGGCCTCTTTTGCTCCAAAATGGACTGAAATGTACGAGTAAACATTACCCGATACATTAGGCAACATTCTATCGGTAGTTCATTTATAATTTTTTTTCAGAAAAAGTAAAATTTTTTACAGAGAATATTAGAAGCCAAAAATTGACTGGGAGGAGTTAGTGAGAAGATTACTTGGAGTACTGTAGAGAACCTTGATGAGAGTCTGATGTCTCTGTGAAATATATTGTACTTTGGAGCTAATAGTGGTTTCTTGTTCTCACATGAAACACATCTCCTTTCTTTGCAAATTCAGCATCTTGCAAATCATCATCATCAATCATGTCCTCATCTCCTTCATAGTCTGCAAGTCTGCAAGGTTGACCGATCTTCTATTGAGGCACTCATTCGATATATGTCTGGGCTCGAGGCATCGATAATACTCAAGTGCAGTAGGCTTTGCATATAGGTCATCCTTCTTTGTCACATCTCCTTTCTTCAAAATGGTACTTGGCCCGACACTTGAGGATGCCATAGGATACCACCCTTGAGAGGTTGCTGGTTGTTTATAGCAGAAGTTGACTAGTCTGCTGTTTTTTTGTGTGTGTGTGAAAGATTGTCGGCTCAATAGCC
Organism: Agave tequilana; assembly: GCA_038442645.1. Lineage (NCBI taxonomy): Eukaryota > Viridiplantae > Streptophyta > Magnoliopsida > Asparagales > Asparagaceae > Agave > Agave tequilana. The sequence goes on along the minus strand of JAVJIF010002587.1, from coordinate 45,686 downwards.
TCACTGCTTTCAAAGCTAGATCATGGGCCTCATCTAAATAAAATACGTTGTGCAAGAAGACTCGTTCTTGAATTGTATACTTAAGCCCCCCAATATACTTCGCTTCTTGTTGCTCTTATGACATCTAATTCATAGCGCGAAAAGTTGATAGAATTCTTCAGTGTAGACAACAATAGATCTATCCTCTATTCCTCTGTTGGCAATTCTCAAATTGACTGAATAATATGTTTTGATAATCTGAAGAAAGAATTTTCTTTGTAACATTTGTTTCATGCAACGACAACTCCTCACAGATACTTTTCTTTGCCGCCTTCGGGTATTCAGCAACTGGTTCCACCATGTGGCTGTCCCTACTTTGAGTTTGTAAGCCATAAACTTAGACATATTTATCTTCAGAAAAAATTGGCCACATGAAAGAACTTTTCAATTTCACAGACTCAATCCAAGAAAGATTCGATATCAAGATTGCCGTTGAAACTAGAGATTTTGTTTTTGAGCCGATTTTTGTTAGAACCCTATTTTTTCCATACACCTCGCTGTCCATCGGCAGTAGGACCACCCTCCTGACCATGAGAATAATCATCTCGGCCTTGTTGCTTTCTATGGGTTATTATTGTTAATATCATCTTCTTCAGAATCAGCATTTTGCTGATGTGTAGGTCGACTTTGGTTAAGACCATCAACACGACTATTCCTACCGCCGTCATGATTTTTGTTGTCGTTCAGAAGTAGATCTTCGATCACTTGACGAAGAGATTGGAATTGCTCCTCAACTCTCCGCTTGTAAGCATCAAATCTAGTTAGAGTTAGCCATTGCCTTCATGCCCTTTACCGGCCATCTCAGATGTGGACCTTGCTTCGATACCAATTGGCACAAATTAGAAGCAAAAGCTCCGGCTGAATTTCATTCTAGCACTGACAAACCCTAGGTGAAATGTGGGGTAGAACAACTCTGGAATCCACTAGAAAAGAAAGAGAAGTCAAATTTTATTAAATTCCAAGACGTCTACTAAAAGTTTCAAAGGGCCTTTATATAGACATGTCAACAAACGAGTCCTAAATCTAGTAAAAAATAGACCAATAAAAGAGTCCTAAATCTAGTAGGAAACAAACCAATAAAAGAGTCATAAACCTATTAGGAAACAAACCAAAGAAAAAAGAAAAGAGAAAATGAAATTAAAAGAAAAGAAATCATAATACAACTTGTATTAATCCACGAGCTCCTCTACATCAACACCTGCTATTTATTCTGTTAATTTGAAATTTAAAAGAATATAGATGATCACTTTGATATTAAATCTCAACCATATTTAAGGATATTGAGTGGTAAGTGATTGAGTGCACCACTACAAGATACAAAAGGCACAGAATAAGTCTATAGAAAGCTAACTTAGACTATTCTCACAAAATGTCCACTTTATTGTTTCCAACCACTGCAATGATGTTTCATAGTTTTGTCTACTTGCAATAGATTGTTTCCTTGCAATAGACGAAATTATTCTTGACGGACACACATGTATCACTGCTTGGATGTTTAGAGGTGGCCGAAACGTCTCCAAAAGTTTTCTATTTGCAGTAATGTCTCCATTGCTTGTAATTTGAGAAGATCAGAATTTTTTACACATTTCCATTTTTGCCCAGAGAATACAGATTTTCTTAATTGCCAGAGGCCAACATGTTTGAGAATTCAACCAATTAAGGCCTTTTGCTATTCAACCACTCTTAAGTTGGACTTTGGTTTGAACGAAGCAAAGTCTATTATTTCTTCCTTGGGAAACATCATATGCTGCAAGCAATGTCAGTTGGATATGTTCCTTGGAAAATATTTGTAAATTAATGCATATATAACAATAGAATGTGTATGGTTGGCCCATTGTCTTTTGTTTGAGAATGAGTTGGATTCCAAGTTGTTAGTTGTTAGCGTGTCTTTCTCTTTTTTATGGCAATGATGATGCATAAGTTCAGCCATGTTACCACATTGATCAGCTCTCTCACAACTTTGGATTCCTTGGGCATTTTTTGTTAGTTGTAGATGAAGTCTTTGGGTTTTGCCCTGTACCTGCTGCCTTCTTATTATCACATGCTAGACATTTTGCACTTCTGAAACAGTTTATTAGTTACATATTTTGAGAATGGATATATGTAAATCTTGTTTTACGCTACACCTTTAAAATGATCTTTCATAGGAGAATATATGTAAATGCTATGAATCTGTGTTTAATTTATGTTGTTTTCAGTAAGGGTGTGAATATTTTATACTAAGAGGGTTATATATTCAAAATAGTAAATTTACGATAGCTTTGTTTACAAATCAAAAATAAAACTCAAGCACATGTTGACTCCAATGTTTAAAATAACGATAACGTAATGATAACGTTTTTCTTCTGTTATGTTAATATAGGTTATAACGTAACGCATAACGTAGGTTACGGGATTTAATATTTAATTAATAAAAATAAATATATATACTATATTTAAGATTTTTTATAAATAGGAAAATAATTTTAAAAAAATCTAAAAAAATATCAAAACGATATATAACACATTTAGCAAGTCTCACAACAATTTTTAGCAAGTATCAGAATAATTTTTCATATTCACAAGTTATAATTCATAATTTCATCTACACAAATAACAATATGATTCACATATTTCATTATTTTTAACTATGCCATTCAATCTACAATAATTCATGATTCAATCATAATTCATAATTTTTAGTTATGTTATTCATTATAATTCATAATTCAATTACAATATGCTATTCAATTATACCCCCCGTGTCCTTCACTCTCTCCGATATTTTATCCCCGATCTCTCTGCTCTCTCCCCTTCCCGATCTCTCTGCTTTCTTTCCCCCTCCTGATCTCTCTGCTCCCGATCTCAGAGAGGGTGATCGGGGCGAGAAAACAGAGAGAGATCGGGGGGAGAGAGAGATCCGGGGGAGATTGGAGAAAGAGAGAGAAGAGAGATTGGGGGAGAGAGAGCTTATCTGTGCTGGGGAGATGGAGAATCACCGCTTGTAGACGATGACAGCAAGAACCACTACGACAGATATCCATTAGAGGTAGGTCCTTTTCTTTTGCTGTCGATCGGAGGTATGTCTTCTTCTCGGTGCCGATGAGGACACGACGATAAGGTTGCAGAGAGGACGAGCGAGCGAGCGAATTTGGGGGACTTTTTTCCCCCCTAAACCGAGGGAATAGGAGGTTATAAAAAGTCGACTTGCACCGTAACGTAGGTTTCGGTGCGTTACATTAATAACGTAACATAACGTAAGTTACGAGCAAAATAATCATAGTTATCAAACATTGCGTTTTTTAGACATGTTACATAACGATTGGTCAGTGTTATGTTATATAACGAGTTATAACGGGTTATAAACCGGTTTTTTAAAACACTGGTTGACTCTACTTATTTAATTATGCTGACGTTGACTCATGTCCACCGTTTGTGTATCCTACCCCTTTTCATGTATGTGTCACCGTATTTGCCAATTGGTCTCCTTGACAAGAACCTGTTAGATGTCTAATAACTTCTCCTAGGACTGTATTACCAGATACTTATGGGACATGTTGTTGATCAATCTAGTCTCTCTTTCTTTTAGTCCTTTCTCTTTTAAGCTTCTTCTATTCACCGCACTCCACTTTATCATGGGCCTTCGTGACGTTGGGTTTCAAAAGATACTCGTACTTTTTTCTTTCATTCTTATAACTAAGGTTTATTATCTACAATTTTCTGGGTCTTGGAGCATGTATAGTGTATAGACTAAGCATGCTGCTTTCTTTAAATATTTTTATTAGTAGGTTGGTGTTTGCATTTAGGAACTTGTTTATCTGAACTATGAGTTTACTGTAGCTTTCTTAAATAAGTATTGAATTGTTTGATTACTCAGAAAATTTAGTCAAATTTTCAGATGACTGGAATAATCCAAGTATCTTTGTTTTAACCGTTCTTTTGATTGTGATAGCAAATCAGTACACTAGCTGGCAACCTAGTTCCAAGCTACTTTGAATGGGAAGTTTTATTCACCATGGCTATTGTTGGATTGGGGCTGTTGCTCTTTGCATTGCTCATTGGAAATATGCAGAACTTCCTTCTTGCTCTCGGAAGGAGGTAAGTACATTACATGATATTTTTTGTTTCAAATTTATATTGCAATTGGATCGGAAGAGAGCACAATCGTGAATACATTATAGTGGATACCTGAATACAATGTTCTCTTTTTATGGATTTTGATAGTATGAGCATTTACTCTTCAGACATTTGTGCAAACAGATTGAATATTCTTCATAATGTAGCCTTAAAAAATTCTAAGCATAGAGATCCAGGTTCAACTTGTGGGGAAGGCAACCCATGTGCCATTTCTCCAAAAAAGAAAAAAAGAAAAGAAAAGAAAAGAAGAAAATGAAGAAAAGAAGGTATCCATGACTCTGGCTTGTAACTGTCATGTATGATTGTGATACCTCTAATTGGGTCCTTTAGTTGTTTGACAATATGCGGGCTACGAAAATGTTTAATGTATTTATTTTGTTTATAAGATGTCAAGGATCCCTTTAGCTAATTCACAATTTGTATCAAGCCAACTTAATATCCTGAACCCACATGGAAGCAACATATGTTTGATATCATACATATGATGGGCAAAATAAGCTAAATATGAGGTGGCTTACAAGCGGAGGACCTCTTTTTCTATATACTTTTTTATATGATTAGTTGCTATTAAAGTTCATGCCACTACATCAAAACTCTGAAGTTGTGTTGAGGGTTGAGGTATTTATATTCTAACACGCTCTCATAGGTCATGCGCTCTTTTATGGGCAAAAATCTGAACTTTTACGCAACAATGTATTTTTTTTTAAATGCGCGTCCGGTGGTAATTGATAAGGGTTACTTTAAATGCAATATTAAAGTCCCTTACATCGCACCAAAACACCAAAATTTTGGTGAGGGTTGAGGGTAATATATTTATATTATAAGTTTTTAATAGTTTCAAATCAATGATCTCCCTGATATGTACTTCGGCTGACTCAACAACCATTATTTGTTGACCTTGTTAAAAACATTTCAATTGTTCTGTGGAACTATGATATGTAAAATGCTAACAAGTCGCAAACACTACAACATTTTGTAAAATTTATTCATTTTACTTAGATCTGTAAAAGCATCTTTGTGATCATTAATTTTTGAAGGCTTTAAGTTTCAGTTTGTGTTCTTCTATCAGTTTTACACATACAACCACGTATCTTTATTGTCTCATCTTCTAATTATGACTATTGTATAATCGTAATATGATGGCATGAAGTGGCTTACTAATAGCTGGATACGACCTCTTGTTGTCAATAACATCATTGATGTACAATCATCGTGATGCAGAATCAAAGGGGAAAAACTATGAGTTTGATATTTGGGGAAGAAATTAGGGTTTATGGTGAAATTGGGGATAAACTAATTTTGGGTTTAAGAAATTTAGAGAAAGATAAAAATTGATTGGGGCCTCTCATCCGGGTGATCGCTCAATCACTCCATGCATTGCGCACGAAAATTTAGATACGGGCTTTACACCTAAGAGAATTGCTCTCCACTCCTTGCCTCACAAACAAAAATTCAAAAGAACTCTCTCAAAATTTTTAATCATTCATTTATCCCAAGCAAAAAAATACAATTGTTTACATAGAAAATAGGGCACGTGCACTACTCGTGCCTGACATAAAGAAAAATAAAAGCCTAATAAAAGAAAATAAAAACTAATACAATAAAAATAAAAACTACTAAAATAATTCTTCGTAAATGTCTTCATGCCCCCATCACTCTCTCCTGGTTAGAGAAAACTCGTCCTCGAGTTTTAAAAGAACTCGTCCTTTAGTTCTCTGCAATAAAGACATTGTCTTAGGCTCGGATGGTGGTTGAATTTAGAACTCAATAATTGGGTCATCTCACCACAGTTAATTACTCACTCACTCATGCATCACACAGATTTCAAAAATTAAAGACTGAATCTGTTGCTAATGGGTAAACGGGTCGGTAGAATTGTAGTGAACCTTTTGGATCTGTTGAAAGTTGAAAGGACGATTACTTCCATTTCGAGCTCGAGATGTGCTAGAATGCGAAGGACTGTCGCCTACAAATCCAACACCTCATAAACGACTCAAATCTGCTTCAGAACAATTAAGAACGGCTCAAAAGAACTCAAGCGTGTCTTATCGGCAAACATGGTCTGAAAGAGATTGGGTTGCACTGTGCTGTAGTGGATTGGATAAGGTATGAAACTGAATTAGCTCTGGGTTAGATTAGATCTTGATCTGGTTGGGTCGGTTACATGTTGGGTTGGGTTGAATTCAAAATGGGTCAAATTTGGAGCGTGTCGGGTTGCTAGCCACGAGTCTGAAGTGGTCAATGGATCTTGAATCCGGTTGGAGAGCGCATCAGATCTGAAACAAAATTGGATCTTGGATCGGTTTGTAATTGGATCCGACGTGGCGATCTGTCCTTTGATCGAAGAGGTGATGACAGAGTGGTGAAGCTCTTGGTGATTATATCGAAACAGGCGAGTGGCGGCACTAACTGAAGGTGATGGCGATAGTTGACAAGGTCGAGCACAGTGTCCTTGCCGGTGAGAGAAGATGGACGTTGGCGTGTCAGATCGATGACGAGATCAGGAAAGTAAGATCACACTGGAATCTCACTGTTGGGGGGGGGGGATGTCGAGATTTGCTCGCGACAACGATCGCGAGGAGGATCTTGTGGTGTCGTCTTGAGCGCAGTCGGATCGTCGTCGAGTTGGTTTGTTGTCAGTGTGGTCGGCAAGATGGTGAGTGCTGTCGTGTGCGGAGTTGTGATTAGCGTCATTGTCTAGTTGATTAACAGGAGGGAGGGGTGACAACAAGTTCTGGATGTCTTCGATCTCGTCATTGTTGCGTTGGTGTGGCGAGGTTTGGCGGCTATTGTCGGAGAAGTTTGTTGGTTTGGCGAGCAGAGAGGGAGCTCGGGGTTGAGATTCGAGGTCGAGGTTGATAGCGGATGTTGGGTTTGATGTCAAGGTCGAGGGAGAAGAAAGAGAGAGATGGGTTTTAGGTGAGAGAGAAGAAGTAGAAGATGAACAATAGGTTTTTCAATTTTTTGATGTTTTTCTTTATAAGGCTATATAGATCTAATCCAGTGTTTGGATTTTTTTTTTTTTAAAGAACTAAAGATTTCTAAGGAGAAGAACCATGGAGGAATTTTGGATATAGGGCTTTGGTGTTCTTTTTGTGGAGAAAAATATGATTTTTAGCTCTGATACCAATTTGACGCGGGGAAGAAGGGGAAAAAACTTAGGTTTTGAAATTTGGGAAGAAATTAGGGTTTGTGGTGAGATTGAGGATAAACTAATCTACAGTTTAAGAAATTGGGGAAAAGACGAAAGATTGATTCGGACCTCGCACCGAGTTGATCATTCACCCACTCCATGCATCACACACGGAGATTTAGATTCAGGCTTTACACCCATGAGAATCACTCTCCCACGCCATGCCTCACATGCGAAGATTCAAAGGAACTCACAAATTTTTTAATAATCTATTCATTGATCCTAAGCAAAAGAACTACAGTAGTTTGTATAGAAAAGAGGACACATGTACTACTCGTGCCACACATAAAGGAAAATAAAAGTCTAATAAAAGAAAATAAAAAATTAATAAGAAAATAAAAACTACTAAGACATCTCTTCTTAAATGTCTTCATGTCCACCATCACATTTGTATGTTTTTTTTTGGCCAAATCAATGATTTATTAACATGCTTGTGATTTATGTAGCATTCCAGTGCATGGTATTGCATATGCAATTGTTCAAGTTTGTGAAGATGTTATGTGCTGATATAACAGCATTTACTTTGAATATCATTCCAGTTTGAGTACACCCGAAGATAACTTTTATCTATTCTAAAGGCACTGCATTCTTTAAGTCTATCAATTACTCTTCTTTGATTTTTAATTTTTGGTTTCTAGGCGATTGGATATGCAACTCAGACGGCGTGATGTTGAACAATGGATGAGCCATCGACGTCTGCCAGAGGAATTGAGGAGGTTTGTTACATTTTTGTTTCCAAATATGTGATGTGGGTTCATTTAATTTTTATATCTTCTTTTCCTTTTCTCCCATCTTGTTTAATCTTCTTTGCACGTGGTTGTAAACACATTTGGATAGCACTGCGAACCTGCCATGTAGGATAGTTACAGGAAGTTATAAGAGTGCATATATATGAGCTATGGTGACCAATTTAATAACTTAGATGTCTCCTAAAATGATATAAAGAGGGAAATTGATGTTAGAGATTTGGCAGTGAATGATCCTTTTTGTTTCTTTACTGAAAATAACATGGAACAACATTAGAGTGGTTGATATGGAGTGTCTGAAATAACCTGCTATTTATTTCTTTGTGCTCATTGAATATTTAAATTTGAAATTTTGATTCCCTGCACCACTTCCTCTAAGTCTAACAACTCTCCTCATATTTGCTATGTTTAAATTTCAAAATCTAGGAAAGTGAGACAAGCAGAACGGTTTAGTTGGGCCGCCACTCGTGGGGCCAACGAAGGACAGCTACTAGAGAATCTACCTGAAGACCTCCAAAGGGACATACGCCGCCATTTTTTCAATTTTCTCAAGAAAGTATGTCTCAGAGCTTGATATTGCAAATTTCTTTTATATTAGTTGAACTAACATTTCTTATAAGTAAATGTGATAGTCCGCATAAGTGGTGAAAGTTTCATTTAAACGACTACAATTCCTCATGGAAGCTGGCACATTTATTGAATTAAGTTCAATGACCATGATTTTAGGAGAAATGCATATGCATTGAGCACATTTATGGAAATTTTATCTAAGAAAGATTTTGGCAATGTATGCACATCATGAAGCCTTTAATATGGCTTAAAATTTTTAGACAATTGGAAGTTTTCTTTTTATTATTCTGATATTTTAGGATTATTGGTTTTCATCCCTATTGGTGAGACTGCCCTGCCTTGGGGTTTACATCTGAATTTACTATGAAAATTTCTAGTGATGAAGAGTACTGTTCCTTAACTTAAGGTCTAGGGAGAATCCTCTTTTCTGTGACAGATTGTGATTCTTTGAGAGGTGAAGGCTTAAGAGTAGTAGTCTTCAAGAAAGCTTTCATGTTAATGTAAATTCAAGCATTTCTATATCATTGCACTAATCCAAGAAGCAAATCTTGCAACAACACCCACCATCAAGTAGTTATTGTTGGTGGTTATCAAGTTTGTGGTGAAAATTTAATTTTTCCAGCTTGATTTTACATTTCCTTGTGTTATACATGTAGAAAGAAAAACCCTCAAAATTTAATTTTATTCATAAGAAGAGAGGTATTTATAGAAGATAAGGAAAAAGGAGGGTATATGGGTAACAACCCAATAACCCAATAACCCAATACTAATAACCCAACTTAACACTCCTCCTCAAGCTGGAGCATAGACATCTAACATGCCCATCTTGTTACATAGATTAGAGAACACCTGAGGTGAGGCAACTTTGGTGAAGAGATGAGCCAACTGCCTTGAAGAAAGTATGAACTGGAAAGTATCCACCTTTTTGGTCTAAGCATCTTTGACAATAGTCAACCTCAATATGTTTAGTTCTTTTATGGAATACAGGATTCTGGGTAATGTAGATGACAGACTGATTATCACAATGTATAGGCATGTGCCCTGGCTGTCTGAAACTAAGCTTCATCAGTAGATTTTTTTAACCACACCATCTCGCATGCCGTATAAGCTATAATTCTATCAGTGTTTTAAATGTCGGCCGACATTTCCGAAATGTCATCCGACATTTCGTTTTCAAGCCCTCACCGTCACGACATCTCCACCCTCATTTGATATGGCGTTTTGGAAAATGTCGGCCGATATTTCGGGTAAAATCCGAAATATCGGCCGACATTTCGGCGAAATGTTGGCCGCCATTTCGGGAAAGTGTAGGCTAATTTCAGGAAAAACCCAATGTATTGGTTGGTCTTGGAAGTTGGAACAATTGAGAAATTTCTACAATGAGTTGTGAGTGTATGCAAAATATTAAGACAAGTATACCTATCATAAACATATTTATATAATTTTGCATAAGCTGTGTATGTATTACCTTGATAAGAAATTTTAAATTACATTATTTAAGACATTTAGGATATATATTTGTTATCCGCCATGATGTTCGAAATTTACTAGATGGCCCCGAAATATCTCCGAAATCTGAAATCTGACATCCGATTACGACATCCGACATTTTCCCGATATCCGACATTTAAAATACTGAATTCTATACTTAGCTTCTGCACTCGAGTGAGACACAATATCTTATTTTTTGTTCCTCCAAGTCACCAAATTTTCTCTAACAAAGGTGCAATACCCAGTAGTAGACTTTCTGTCTCCTCGGTCACGAGCATAACCTGAATCAGAATACTCAGAAATGCGTACATGCCCATGTTTCTTGTCCACTCCCTAGACAACTCTTGATGTAAGTTAGAATTCTTATCGCAGGTAACCAATGTTTCTCTCTGGGCTGATGCATGAATTTACTCAGTACACCGACAACAAATGTTATATCTGGCCTAATAATTGTGAGATAGATCAACTTTCCAATCAAGCTCCTATATCTTCCTGGATCATCAAGTGTATAACTGTCATCAAACCACAAATCCACATTGGTTTCCATTTGAGTGTTAGCATGCTTGCATTCCTCCAGAAGATCCATAGCATACTTCGTTGGGAAAGAAGTACACTGTGTTTTTAATGTGCAACTTTAATTCCCAAAAAGTATTTTGGACGTCCCATGTCCTTGGTTACAAAATGACGCTTAAGATACTTCTTTATCTCCAATAGCCACCGGTCAGTAGAATTTTATCAACATAAACTGGCAGAACTACGATGCAAGACTTTGTGCACCGAACGAAGACAAAGTGATCCTTGTGACACCGGTGAAAACCAATACCATAAATGGTAATGTTGAATTTTTCAAATCACACCATTGGACTCTGCTTGAGTCTATATATGACTTTCTTGAGACGACAGACTTTGTTCTCCCCCTGAGCAATATAGCCTGAAGGTTGCTCCATATACACTTTCTCCCGAAGATCCCTATATAAGAAAGCATTCTTGGCATCCAGTTGGAATAAGGGCCATGACAAGTTAACAATAACGGAGAACATAATCCTGATAGAATTCATCCTGACAACTGGTGAGAATGTTTCAAAATAATCGATGTTATATGTTTGAGTATAACCTTTGGTCACGAGCCTGGCCTTGTTTTGATTCACAGATCCATATAGGCGGTACTTTAATGTAAAGACTCAGCGACACTCGACAATAACATCTGTGGGTGCCGAAATCAACTCACAAGTTTCTCGAAAAGCAAGAGCATCCATCTCCTTACCCATAACCAGCTTCCAGACACGTACTAATAAAGCCTTTATATAAGGCCTGTGTATAGACTCAGAAAATAGGGATAGGGCAAACTGACGAAAAGTGGAGTTAAGATGATCGTAAGAAACGAAATTTCGAAATAGGATGACCAGTGCAAGACCATTTACCTTTTAGAAGGGTAATAAGAATATCAAGATCAAATGGAGATGTTGATGGTCGAGGAGGACCGTCTACTGGAGAGGAGTTAGTCGGAATTGGTTTGGAGGCAGAAATTTTTAGGCGATGAGTATAGACCCCTGTTTTAAATATCGTCCGATTCGGCCGAGATATCGTCCGATTCGGCCGAGATATCGTCCGATATCTCCTTTTTTTCATGCTGCCGATACGATATGAGAAAATCGTTCGCCATATCGTTTGCAACAAAAAACGGCCGATATTTGAAATATCGGCCGATAAATCGCCCGATATTGGCCGATAAATCACCCGATATATCGCCCAATATGAAATAACTTGTTTATTGCACGATTGCGTGCAAATTTACATTATTTTTTACTGTCATTGCAATCATATTACATCATCTTTATTAAGTAGATGATATGTATGACTCTAAATCAACTTTTAATTATCAATATTTCATTATATGTAGTGTCCAATATGAACGCCCAATATGCGCGTGTATCCCCGTTATCTCCCCCGATATCCGATATCCGATATGAAAAACCCCCCATCCGATACGATTCCGATATCCGATATTTAGAACCTTGGTATAGACGTATCTGAAATCCCGAACTGACTTTGATGCATGTGGTGCTGGAGTCTTTACTGGCGACACTGACAAAGAAACAGTAGAAGCATGTGTAAACAACGGCACAAACAGTGAAGGAGGAACCACCTCACATATAGTGATAGGAACCTGTGGAGAGAAATATAGAATAGACTCAAAGAACATAATATCAGCAAGCACCAAATATGTCCTGGTGGAGGGATTATAACACCAGTATCATTTTTGATTTTTTGAATAGCCAAAAAGACTCACTTTATATCTAGAAGATAATTTATCTAACCCTGGAGACAAGTCTTGAACAAAAAAGTACAGCCAAAAACACGAGGAGTCGTGAAGAAGGATGTTTTGTGCAAGAGAATGGAGTTTTTCCATCGAGAACAGAGGAGGGCATCCTATTAATCAGATGACAAGCACTTAACATTCTATTTAAATATCGGCCGAGTCAGCCGAGATATCGTCCAATATCTCCTTTTTTGTCTGCTGCCTATGCGATATGGGAAAATCGTTCGCCATATCGTTTACATAAAAAAAGGCCGATATTTGAAATATCGGCCGCCCGATATTGGCCGATAAATTGCCCGATATATCGCCCGATATGAAATAACTTATTTATTGCACGACTGCGTGCAAATGTATATTGTTTTTTACTGTCTTTGCACGCATATTACATCATTTTTATTAGGTAGATGATATCTATGACTCTAAACTAACTTTTAGTTATCAATAGTTCAATATATATAGTGTCTGATATGAACGCCCAATATGCACGTGTATCCCATATATCTCCCCCGATATCCGATATCCGATATGAAAAACCCCCATCCGATACGATCTCGATATCCGATATTTAGAACCTTGCTTAACATAACATCAGACTATAAATATTTTGGAACACACATATGTATCATCATAGTTCTAGCAACATCCAGAATATGTCTATGTTTGCGTTCAACAACTCCATTTTGTTTGGTGTATGAGAACAAGATGTCTGATGAATAATCCCATTTTTGATCAAAAATAGATACATTCTTTTTAACATACTTCAAGGCATTGTCAGTATGAAGCACACGAATTGAAGTAGAAAACTGATTTTTTATTTCATTAAAGAAAAGTTCATAACACTGAAAACTTCTGACCTTTCTTGTAGGAGATACAACCAAGTTATGAGAGAAGTCATCAATAAAGAGAAAAAAATATCTAAAATCTTTAATAGATTGAGATCCCAGACATCAGAATGGACCAACTCAAGCGCAAAGCTACTCCGATTATTGACACGACTCTGAAAGGTAGCACGATGATGCCTACCTAACTCACAAGACTCACAAGCTAAATAAGAAATAGAGGACTCAATAGAAATAACAGGCCCAAGCTTTTGCACCAAGGATGATCCAAGCGCCAGTGTCAAAGTAAAATGGGATCAGGCTGATATGCAACCAAGCTAGTAGGGATCACTCGGTCGTCCAAATAGTAAATACCTCTTCGCTCATGCCCCAAACCAATCCTCTTTCCAATCGAGAAGTCCTGAAATACACAATGAGAAGGAAAAAATATTATTTTGCAGTTATTATGTTTAGTAAACTGACTGATAGACAAAAGACTAACATGGAATCTTGGAACATATAGGATATCCTTAAGAGTTAAGGATGGAGTAATCTGAACTACTTCATTGCCTAATACAAGTGACTGGGTACTATAAGCAATTTTAACAAAAGGGTAGACACTTGACAAATTTAATGAAACAAACTTTTCTTTATTACCTGTCATATGGGATGAGACTCCTAAATCTAATATCCTGGGCTTTTGAGGAGAGGCAATATAGGCGTGCATACTTGAAGCGGATGCATGAGTCGCTGAAAGATTGTTCTGAGAGAAGTCTAGCTGGCGGAGTCTACATACTCTTCCTGGGACAGGACAACCGTGGAAGAACCAGGATGAGCGGATGAAGAAAAGACATGAAGAGTATCACACGGGGCAGGAGGATCAGAATCAGTTAGCTGTGCCCACTCAGGTCGACCAAATTTCTTCAGCACTTCTCGAAGATGTGATTACTGCATCCACAATGCTTATATTGCCGGGGGCCTTCTTAAAGGTACTCTGTCTGCCTCTATAAGAACCACGCCCACCTCCAACGGATCCACGCCCTCGTCCTCCAAAATCGTGGCCACGACCACGACCTCTGCCACGCACAAAAATCATGACAGACTTGCTCAATGGGTGGTGCAGAGGAAACATCGGATCCAGTAGATACCCACATAACTCTCGAGAATGTGGCAGTTAATGTGGGAATGCTATCTTCCACTATTTGACCCCGCACCTGGGATCGTAGTGCGGGATTAAGCTAGATAGAAACTTTAACACTGCAAGATTTTGGCGATATCCACTGAGTTTGCCGCATTAGTAACAACAGGTTGATGTATCTCTGACTCATCAATCAGACCTTTGAGTTCTCCATAGAACTCAGGCACAGATCTGTCGCCATATTTGAGCTCAAACAGGAGTTCAAAGATGTCAAATACCCTCGAGGGATTCTTTTCATTGTCATACATCACCTTCAGTGTATCCCACATCTCCTTAGCAGTAGTCAAAAACAGGATACTACCACTAATCTTCTCCTCTAGACTATTGAGAAGCCATATCATCACAGAATTAGCTCCAGTAAGCACATATGTGGGATCTGTATTAGAAGGTAGAGCCTGAAGGAGGTGACCCAATTTGTTTTGAGCACCAATGAACTTACGGAACACATGTGCTTAGAACAAGTAGTTAGAGAAATTCAACTTCACCATAATCCCGAACATTGTTTTGGGTACCATCAGTGAGGAGATCATATTGGGGGAGGAACTCGTAGTCTAAGACATAGTAGCCAGTTGGATAAATCACCAGAAATCAGCCAGTAGTAGCAGTAAACAGGCAGTAAGTAAGAGAAACAAGTAATTTAGTTACCAGATAGTAGCATGGATAGACAAATTAGCATCAAAGAAACAATTTTTTAGCCTAAAATAGCCAGATTAGATTGAAAAATCTGATTTTTTAAAGCAGTAAATGGACCAAATCTCACCAGAGAGGCCTTGCAGAGGTTAGATGGAGTGCCAGGGCAGCACCAGAGAGCTCGTCAGGTGTCGGAGGAGGTTCGGCAGGTATTGGAAGCCTTTGTTAGGCGCCGTAGAGCCTGGACAGAGGCTCTGTTCAGCCTAAAAGTGGCAGGGAGCCTCAGGCGGCTTCGGAGGATGTTCGCTGGCTTGGGGAAGATATGGGGAGGTGCGGAACCCTTTGAGGATACACAACAGAGGAAGAAATAAAAACCGGCAAGGGGTTTGGATAAGGAAAAAAGGAAGAAGAGGAAAAAGAAAGAGACAGTTAGGGTTTTGATGGCTTTGATACCATGTAGAAAGCAAAACCCTCAAAAGTTAATTTTATTCATAAGAAGAGAGGTATATATAGAAGACAAGGAACAAGGCGGGTAAATGGGTAACAACCCAATAACCCAATACTAATAACCCAACTTAAGAATACACACACATGATGTTATTTGATACGAGCATTTGGTGTAGGTTCCCTGCACCATCCCTCAAAAAGCCATCATAGCTGATCTGGTCCTGGCCTTGCCGGATCACAGATTTGACTTGTCGTTCCTTGTTGTTTCCTTCTACTTGCGTGGAAGAACGAGTGAGGAACCTGTGCTATAGCTATGGTGGACGACCCAAATCGATGATCAACACCGTTCAACATTATCTTCACCATTCAACATGATCTTCATCCTCTAAAGTATTTGTTGTTGAATCAAGTAGTTTAAAGATTTTTCACCCATGCATCTTGTGGTTGCAAAATGAATGTTCTTTCAAAAATAGTGCAAAATGAATGTTCTTTTAATAATAGTACTGTTAGGATATAAATATATTATCCTTATCATAACTTTGGTATTTTGATATAGTGGTAGAGACTTTAATATATGGTATCAGACAACCTAGGATCAAATTTCACTGGAGGCGCATTTAAAAAAAAGCATATTTAAAAACAAGAAGCTACTGATCAAGAGTCCAGGTTTCAGCCCAATGAAAGGATGCTCAATCTGTTGGGGTGTTCGAATATAAATACATTACCCTCACCATAACTTTAGAGTTCTGGTGAAGCGGTAGGAACATTAATAAGAACAAATGAACTCAATTAATCCAAGGGCAAAATCTTTTCAAATCATATGTATTCGAGCCACCTCGTAATCGATAAATCCCTACAATTTTACAACATAATTTCTAATCTACATGTGCTTCAAGGCATGGACGTCAAATGTATGGTATGGATATCCATTAGAGTGGTCCACCATATATTTTCGAGGAGCTTTTGTTGCAGGAAATTTCTTGCATTATTTGCTCATATTTTTTATTCCCTATATATGTATCCCAAAAGTCTTAAAAAATTCATTTATTGGTACATATGATCCTTTCATGTAGTAGATCACTATAGTTCGGTTATTAAAGATAATGATGGTAAAGTTAGGCTGGTCAAGTTAGTGGAGGTCCAAAATTTCTTATAACGTAAAACTCAGATGCAAATGTACCATTAGAAACACTTAGTTGTCACTATATTAAGACCACCTCATGTGATGTATTGATGAGTCTCTTAAGTTTGACAAGACTAATATGGAATATCCTATGTAACATGAACACTTCTATTATAAGGCTATATGATGTGAACGGTGCGTGCGTGCCACGTAGGGAACCAGTGATAAAATTAAACTCGCTATGTTTCACCATATAGAACGATCTTTGGCAAGAAAGCAATTCAAAACTAATATTGTCAAATAGATGGTTTTAATAAAGTATTGCATGCTTGGTTTGAACATTTCTAATCTCAAATCTAATTACAATACCTATATCATGCATGAAAAGTTCTAATCTCAACATCAATGATAAGGAATCATATGATTTACAGAATCACACATCTCACTATATAATGGACAACAGGAAATGATGAAAATATTTTAGAGATAAAAAAACTGTTGCATAACCCAACAGATAATTAGATGTTTTTGAAATAAAACTCACAGGTAAACAACCTTAGATCCCTTCTTGTAACTTATCGCCTATGAAACCTTTCTTAATTTCGAATTGCTTTAGCCAAGCATTTGGTTGAAGGTTGACAACTCTATTAATGGCATCAGCATGCAAAATGAAAGTAAGTTCACAAATGATGGCAGTAAAGACTAACCAACTGTTCAAGTTTTAGATTCTACTTCCACTAGTAATGCAGAAGTACTATATTTACTCCAAGGATGGTAAGGATCTGAAAACTGCTTCACATGTAGAAATTCATTTTTTCGTGAAGTTGAGACTGCCACAAGAAACTTTACACCTGATAGTCTTCTGAGAAGGCGGCTTTGACTGTGTCTTTAAGGGATGGATAAAGGAAAATGGAGCAGCTCTTGTGAAACCTGGTACGAGACTGTGTTATGTTGTAGAGAAGAGGGGGTACTGTCGGGTGCAGACACTGGAAGGAAAGAACAAAGAGAGAGGAAGACAGTAGCAAAATAGAGAGAAGAGAAAAAGGTGAGGAAGTAGCTTGTGGAGATGGGTTCAATAGGGTACAAGGAAGAGAAATAGAGAGGGGAAGGCAGAGAGGGGAAGGCAGTCAAAGGCAAGGAGGCTTGTTGTTTTAAATGTTCTTTTTTTTATTCGTCATCATCCTTCTACTTCACCAATGCAAACTGAGTACATAAAGGTTACAAAGCACACACTCCATTACTTCCCACTACCCAATAACTACCCACAACTTCACACAATTACCCATTAAAATACAACTGAAATACAAAGAGAATATAACATAAATACAACAAAATACAGCTGAAAATACAATAAAATCTAAAGCTAAGATGTCCCCATCAATTCTCCCTAGATGGGAGAGAACTCGACTCCGTCGAGTTAATTGCACTGCTCTCTTACTGCGGTAAGTTTGTTCTTACATCTCAGATTATTAGTCAAGATGTACTATAAATTCATCATCTAAAATACTATCAATTTTCTCTTATGTATAGGATGAATATCTGAAAGTGAAGAAGTGAAAGACTCTAAAAAAATTGGCTCAGGGTAAGGCTCATTAACCAATGGGTTGTTTATGAATAATCAAGACCTTGTAAACCACTTAGTCCTCAACATTGAAAATAGAGCTGATGTCAAAATTATAACATAAGTATTGTAATTAAATTCTTTTAAGATTTTGAAAAATCCAGGACTACATGCATGCAAATCTTTAAAAGTTCTCTGAGAAAATCATTTCAGACAAATCGGAACCATTACAAAATTGTCAGCACTAAAAGTTTTATATTTCTTTCCTGATGTCAAACCATAACTTATAGTTAGCTTTGCTTGGTCAAATATATCACTGATTTCTCATGTGCAGAACTTGCATTTGTGTGGCAAAATATAATGCAAACTCATATGTTTAGGCGTAAAATGGACTCAAAAACTCTGTAATGACGTGTAATAGAGAACTTAACTTAGTGCCTAAGGATAGTCTTTCAAAAGATAGCTAATGAACTTTGACTCTCTATGAGACATTAAAGTTTTAGACACTTGGATCATCGAATCAACAATATATACGACCTCGATCAAAAGGGATTATCAGAGGAGGTATGATCCTAAAAATATGTGACAATTTACCTATTTTGACAGTGAAGTTGATAGTTATGTAAACAAGTAAAGGAAAAGGAGATGCACCCTTAAGTTTAACAATAATGAAATAAAAGTTGATAATTTGTAAGGTGTTATATTCTCCTATAACTGCATCCTCAAAATTTTTAGATATAGATCGATCATAAATGACAATATCCTTGGTCTGACCTATACCATTTGTCACTATATAACTCCAGAACTTGTCCTCATAGAAATTGGCATCATTTAGGACAATGCACTGTTGCTTGACCTCTAATGACAACTTATTAACTTGCCCTTTGATTTCAATGTGCATGGTAGGATCCATCCTATGGTCGTGTGGCAAGTCAGGAAGACTAGCTTCTGGGATTAAATCAATGACGTATTGGATACACACGTTGGTGGTAGTTTGTCTAGGAGGTCTTCATGAAGGACTTCAGCAATCCCCGTAATCACATGGATGAGTTTGGGGAAATCAGAGTGTTGTCTTTAGGTGAGATATTAGTAAACTCGTAGTCACAAAGGTGACTTCAACAAGCTCTGTTATCATTGGGGTGGCCTCAGGAGGAATTGGAGTACTGGACTCCTCAATGTCATCACCCTGGATTTCTTCATCAGAGATATAGTCTTCAGGTTCTTCATCATGGTAAATGAATTCTTCAGAGTCAGACTCTGACTTTGTTATAGATAATTTATCAGTGGCACTCTGACTGGGCTCGGTGTCGGCAATAGAGGAGGAAGGAGTTGACGATCAGAGCAGACAACGACAGTAGGGGTTGACAGTAAAGAAGAAAAGGTCTCTGATTCATTACAGGTGGTTCCCTAACTTTGGCGACTTTGACTAGGCTTGGACATATGACAGCTGCATGTCCATAACTTTGGCATTTGTTTCACTGAATTGCAAGATGAAATATGGAGGTCCCTTTTAGTGTTTTGGCCTTTAGCATTACTTGTAATACTTTTATTTTTAGTGTCCATCTTATATGATGGTGTTTGTATATTATTCTGGTGTGAGTATTGATATGACGTGGACTTGAATATTGGGGCTCTGTGATCCTGACTCCTAAATGTGTAACCTAAATTGGGAGCATCAGAGTATTAACCAAAGTATCAGTTTTTTTAGCTCAGTAATTCCATAGGTGCAACGATACTTTTGATTCAGATGAGCCTTATGTCATGCCAACTTCCAATAGGGTATTTTCCTCTTAACTCATGGAGAGTCTCAATGGCAAACCAATATCGACTTGCTTGGTCAGTCAATTTCATGACATCAAAGCTAACTTTTTCAACTTTAGATAATAGGTATCATGTGAAGTATATATCCATACTTTGTAGTCAATCCAAAAAATTTTGTAGACGAGACGATTAGAATAATCCAGACGACCGTCAAAAGTTGGTACGTCTAATTGGATGCTCTTCAAGTATCAGTCACATGATATTGTTCATCATGCTTTTGGTATTGTTGGAAAGAACCATATTGTCCTTCACATTTATAGAGGTGCTAACGATAGTTCTCAGTCCTCTGCAAAGACTCTACGACATGCTTTGATTTGGGAAACATGTTATCTATGCACTTCATTGTTGCATCCCATTTTGTTAGGAGATTGGGATCTATTGACTCTTTTTTTTATGCAAAAGAAAGAAAAGAAACAAATTTTCCTAAACAAATACTTAATTTTTTTTAGAACCTAATGCAAGGTATTCTTTACTAAACCTTGTGCTCTGATACCAAACTGATGTGAATTGGTGCATGCGTGTCATGTAAGGAACTAGTGATATAATCAAACTCATTACGTTTCACCAAATAAAATGATCTTCGGTAGGAAATTAATTTAAAACTAACAAAGTCAAATAGATAAGTTTTAACAAAGTATTGCATGCTTAGTTTGAACATTTCTAATCTCAGTTAAATCTAATTATAATACCTATATCATGCATGGTAAGTTCTAATCTCAATATCAATGATAAGCAATCACAAAATTTGGAGAATCACACATTTCACCATATAGTGGATACCATGAGATGATAATTTTTTAGAGAAAAACTTATGCATAACCTAACAAATAATTAGATGTCTTTGAAATAAAACTCACATGTAAACAACCTCAGATCCCTTTTTGTAGTTTTATCGCCTGTGAAACCTTCCTCAAGTTCGAATTGCTTTAGCCAAGTTTTTGGTTAAGCTCTAGATAGAGGCAAAGGGTGCTGGAATCGGTTGAAGTTGGTGAGATGTTGAAGGTTGACAACTCTACTAACGGCATCAACATGCAAAATGGAAGTAAGTTCAAAAATGATGACAATAAGGACCAACCAACTGTTCAGGCAGTTCAGATCTACTTTCTCTAGTAATGCAGAAGTAATATATCTACTCCAAGGATTGTGAAGGTCTGAAAACTGCCTCACACCTGTAGAAATTCATTTTTTTTGTTAACTTGAGACTGCCACAAGAAACTTTACGCCTGATAGTCTTCTGAGAGGAGGCTTTGGCTGTCTTTAAGGGATGGATAGAGGAAAATGGAACAACTCTTGTGAAACCTGGTACAAGACTGTATTATGCTGTAGAAAAAAGGGGTTGCTGTCGGATGCAGACACTGGAAGGGAAAAACAAAGAGAGGAAGACAGTAGCAGAAAAAGAGAAGAGAAAGAGGTGAGGAAGTAGCTTGTGGAGATGGGTTCAATAGAGTATAGGAAAGAGAAACAGAGAGAGGGGAAGGTAGTAGAAGTCAAGAAGGCTTGTTGTTGTAAACATTCTTTTTTTATTCATCGTCATCCTTCTGCTTCACCAATACAAACTGAGTACATATAGGTTACAAAACCAAACACTCCATTACTTCCCACTACCCTATAACTACCTAAAACTTCACACAACTACTCATTAAAATACAAAGAGAATCAATGTTCTATATGTTGGATGTCGGCCTAATGTCGGAAGGCAAATATAAAGTTGGATTGCGGATATCGGGGAAATTTAGGGGATATTTTCTCAATTACGGAGATCATATATATATCATTTAGTATGTCCTAAATGTCCTAAAACATTACATATATGATATCTCTATATGTATAATTAATAAGTTATACTAGCAATAATTTTATCTAATCATATCCGATAAACATAGTTAGCTTCCAATAAAAATTCAAAAATATTTTAAAAGGCTTCTTGATGACTAACTACTAACATTAACATCAACAAAATGTTAAAACCTCATAGATTGCAGTTGAGCATTCATTCACTAGCGAGAATCAGTTAATGGTGCGCTAATTCGAATTAATTATGTTAAAATTTAACGATGTGAATCAAATTAGAAATGAGCGAGTAATTTTAAGTAAAAAAATGAGGAAGAAAGACGACGAGGCTCGCCGGAGCGGAATCTACAATGGAGGAGAGAGACGACGAGGCTCGTCAGAGCTTGGGAGGGCCTCCAGGGTCCTCGTCTCCTGGGTTCTCGTTGGGGCTCAACGGGGCTCGGCGGCAGTGGGACCTCGTCAGGGCTCGACGGAGCTCAGCGGGACCTCATCAGGGCCGGCGGTACTCGTCGGGGCTTGGCAGGGCTTACTGTTTCCTTTTCTGGGCTCGTGGAGACTCGCTGAAGGTCGTCGGAGATCAGTCGAAGCTCGCTGAAGGTCATAGGAGCTCGTGGAGACTCGCTGAAGGTCGATGAAGGTCGTAGAGGCCTCGTCTGAGGTTAGTCGAACTCGTATCTCTCTCTAGCCTTCTCATTTCTCTCTCTCTAGCGCACACGATGAAATTAGGACTATGAATGGGCCTTAATTCTCTCTTTTTTCTTCTCTTATAAAATAGGGTTAGGTTGGGTTAATGGGTTCAAACCCAAAAGAAAAAATAAAACAAAATGAAATGTCAAGTTTGGGCGATATTTGGAACCTTAAAATCGGCCAAATTTTAAAAATTCGCCGAAATTTCGGTGACATTAACCCGATTTTGAAATTTGAAAGGGGGAAGCCGATTTCGTGTCGGCCACATGAATTTTCGACATTTCGGCCGAAATTTCAAAATGTCAGGCGACATTTAGAACATTGAAGAGAATACAACATAAATACAATAAAATACAGCTGAAAATGCAATAAAATATAAAGCTAAGATGTCTCCATCACTATACTTGTCTTAGACACGTAAACACATATGGAGGCACTGAATCTTATTGAAAATTCTTTGGACACGTGTCTTACACTTTTCTCAATTATATACTATTTTTTTTAATTTAGGAAGGTTGTTTAAACCTTTATGGGTACCTACAATACATTTCTCGTACACTTCTTTGTCATATTATTTTTGAGATGTTTATTTCTTTTCATTCATATATCAAAGACTATATTTTAGTAAAAAAGGCCATCAAGTATTAACTTATATAAAATTATGATAAGTTTAGATATGTTTTGACATAATAAATGAAAGACATTGGCTACTTGATAGGAAGTTGAAGAGCCAAAGGATTATTCTTTTTGCTTGGTCATAAAAATGCATGATAAATTGCTATATGTTATATTATTAGAGGTATGTGTCTGGACGTTATAGACAAGTTTGTATATGTACATATGCACTCTCTATTTTTATTTATATATAATATTCTAGTGTCAGGTTGCCATGTCGTGGCTTTGTAAAGAATGCCATGTCACTTACCCGTGACCCTTATATTTGTGTCCGTTTCTGTGTCCATGCTTCTTATGAGATATCACTTTCTATGTTAAATAATGACAATTGTGATGCATAATAAATTGATAAAGATCATTTTTTTTTTGAAGCCAAATCCTAGTAGAATGTCCACCATAGAATCAGCAAAACTTTCAGACATCAACATTTAACCCCAGATGGTGGTTGTATGTGGCAGAAACCAATTCAGAAAGCTAAAATATGTGATGTAAAATGACTTCCTGATATCAATTTTTAGTGGATAATTTTGGAGATAGAAGAAATTGGCTAAAGCCGTATCCCTTTATCATATTGATTTGATCCTTTTCAATTAGTTACAAGATTTATATTTGGTAGTTACTAGATTTATATTTGGTCAATCTCTCAATTGGCTGATTTGTTTTATTTCCCAGATACTTTTTTTCTTTTTAAATTTTCCTCATCTAGTTAGGATTAGATAGTTGAGATTTGCTTTGTTTTATCGTCGGAGTGGTTAATAAGAAAGAATTGGTGTAATCTTAAAAACAATATCTTTGTTTTTGTTGAGGTGAGGAATAGGAAGAGAAGACGGTACACCCTCAATTAGGGTGTCATTATTTATTTCTAGAGAAAAGTACATGTTCTATTAGGGTTAGAAGAATACAAAATGTCCTATTAGAACTAGGAGAATCCCAAAAAAAAAAACCCTACTATAAAGCTATTCTACTACTCTATACTCCCCCTCATTCTGCAGCATAGATGCCAATTATGCCTAACTTGCTACACAAAATGAAAAAAACTCTTTCTAGACGGTTGTTCCTGAAGTGATTGAGTTTGAATTATTAATTATTTAATTAAGGGGTGATTCCTTATCTTTTCCTCTTTAGGGTGTGATTCCCTGTCTTTTGTTTTTTACTTCTTAAGTTTACAAATTTCTCCACTTTCTCTGATTAGTTCCATATTCATTTCTTTGGCATAGAATTGGTTGTATTAGAAACTAATGGTCTCTTGACCAGGAGGTATGTGAAGGTGGCAAATCCCATTGCTCGCTTGTGATTCAATAGTAGAGGTCATATTTTTTTTTTCCGTTATTTCCCTTGTGATGTGACACCGTGGCTGCTTTGAAGTTTTGTAGTAAGATGCGGTCTTAATGTTTCTGTAAGAAGCCTAAAGTTGATTGGGAGTGAAAACCCCGAGGAAAGATTGGCGAGTGAAAAACACCCTTTTAACACACATAACTAATGCTTCCACCCCACCTCTTTTTAAGTGACACATGAGTCTTTGGGTAGGATAAATCCCCATTTTACCCTTCCACTCTCATTCACTTCTTTCTCATGCATCCTTCAGATCTAAGGAAAAAACTCATTTTCTCTTTTTTTCCCCCTACAACTTTGCTTAAAAAGGAAAATTAAATCCAAATAAAATTTTATCCTTTTTCTCATCTTCTTCAAATATGAGATCTACGAAAACCTAAAAAGTCTCGCCTTTTCTCCGTCCATTTTCATCCTCTTATTCTACCTTCTTTCTTAGATCTGAAAAATAAACAAAAATAGAACCCATTTTTTCTCTTCTTTCCTCTATCTTTTAGCTAAAAAACTCGAGGACCCCTAAAAAGCTTATCTTTTTCTTATTATTTTTCCCTATTCCTTTGCCAACTCTCTTTCTTTCATATTGTTGTGGATCAAATCGAACAAAACTGGGTTCTTTGGTGGGCAGGTTACAATTTCTCCATTGAGCTTATTAAAAGTATTTCTCTTTTGCAAAGAAAATATCAATGTTTCATCGAACAAAGATTTGATGAACTATGGAAGTTTTCTTTCTGAGAAAGAGTCATTTTTCTTAGGATTTTAAGTGTTGAAGATTTTTATGAAATGGCTTCTGTTTAAGAAATGTGGGAAATACACTGAATCCCACCTTTGTAAATAGCTTATCTTCTTATACAAATTGTCTACCTTTCACATAAATTATCTACTTTTTATTGTAAAGTGTCTACTTTTCCATGTTAACAGTTTTCTATTCTTATTTTTAAAAATATTTGTATTTACATGTAAAATTTTTCCTTTATATTGAGTTGTCTATATTTATTTCTAATATGTCTACACTACAGCATTGTATACCTTTTTGTTCAGTATGTCTAGCTTTGATAGAAAATTATCTACTTTTTAGTTTAATATATCTACTTTTGATATAGACTGTCTACCTTTTGGTTCAGCATGTCTATCTTTAACATAAAACTGTCACCTTTTATTTCAGCATGGCTACCTTTGACAGAAAACTGTCTACCTTTTAATTCAATGTGTCCACTTTTGATATAAAATTGTCTACTTTTTCGTGCAGCATGTCTACTTTTGATAGGAAACTCTCTCTCCTTTCATTCAGTTATGTCCACGTTTGATATAAAAATGTCTACCTTTTGATTCAGCATAACTACCTTTGATATAAAATCATCTACCTTTTAATTCAGTGTGTCTAACTTTCATATAAAACTGTTTATCTTTTAAGTCGGTGTGTCTACCTTTGACATAAAACTGTCCACTTTGTGGTTCAATCCGTCTACCTTTGATATGAGATTGTTTCTATTTGATATAAATTTGTCTACTTATAGTTTAGTATATCTACCGTTCATATGAAACTGTCTTAGTAGATTTGTTCTCAAATTATTAGCATTTATTGAGAACGTTGTTCTGAAAAAAAGAATTAGTGAATTAAATTGAGGAAAAGAAAAAAAAAGTAAAGTTTGAGAGAAAAAAATGAGAAGACTAGGAATCTAATAAGGAAAGCTCTTAAATGTTTTATTTACAACTCAACCCCTTCAAATTGTCACTCTTTTTCTCCATTAAAAAATAAGCATATTTTGATATCTTGCTATTTTTATTTTGCTAATTAAATCTACTAAAAATGGTAGAGAAACTATGATATGTTTTTTTAAAAAATAGGCTCTTTTCTAGTTAGACGGGCATATAAAAATAGATTAGGCATTAAATGTTGTTGCTGCCTTAAATATCACCAAATCTCACATTTTTCTAAGCTTTATTTTAAGAGAATCCTTCAAGACAATAAAGGTGGGAAACTTGATAATACAAATGGACAATCCGGTATGTCGGTGGACACTTTCTCTCGATTCCTTTTTATGCACATTAGTGCACCTCACGAGTGCCCACATAACATCTGTCTTGTCGCTGCTCAGAAGGGCAATATGGGTGATGAGAACATCAGGACACTTGTTTGATCATTTTTTATCTTTTATTTTATTTTAGTTGTATTCATGTATTTGAGATGTATTTCAGCTAGTTATTGCAAATAACCACTTGGAGTGGTGGGTAGTTAATTAGTTGGGTGGGTGGTTGTAAATTTGTAACATATATGTACCCATGTATTCTATTTGCAGAAGAGATGAAATGAAATTGAAAGAATCTCTCTTGCCTGCTTCTCTGTGTGTTATCTCCTTCTCTAATCTTCTCCCCTGCCCCCTCTCTTTCTCTTCTATTGATGAATGCATTTTGACAACTACTCTGCCTGTAGTCTTCTTCTCTCTGTTGCTGTTCCTTCTCCCCTCTGTCTTCTTTTCTTTCCTTTAAACTCTTCTACACAACTAAATACTCACAAGGAATCACTGTCTTCAGTGCTCTCACAATAGTATCCTCCACCAGTGGCGCTCAACATCGAGCGTTCCAACCTCCTTCAGGTTGCAGTTTATCTGCCTTCCCCTCCACAGCGAGCACAACCTATAGCGCATGTAACACCCTTCTCTTCTCTTCTGTCAATAAGAAGTCAATCTCAAAGGATCGACTCGCCTCTTGCTCCTGTACAGCGAAAGATTCCATCTCTTTGGTCCTTCCTTAGCATGCTTCAGTGTGAATCCAGGCTTAAGAAGTTCAAGTAATTATTACAGCTCACTGCAGCTGTTCAAAGGAACTAGAACCGCCATGCCAGTTGAATAGGGTATTCCTAGATTGCAATAGGAAACAATCAGCAGAGTATAAGGAAGTTGCTACCACATCAACTTAAACTGTTTGTTATTGTGGACTGATGTTCCAGATACTCGAAATAGTTCCTTCTGCTGTCCCTGTGTTTCATGTCAACAATAGTAGCAACAAGAAGAACCATATCAGTGAGTTTTATTTAAACATCCGAGTTACTAGTTAGGTTACACTGCAAGTTTGTTTCGAAAATTTTATCATTATTTCTTACTGTCATTATATTGTGAGATGAGTGACTCTGCAAATCTTATGATTGCTTATCATAGATATTGAGGTTAGAACTTGTCATGCGTAATATATGTATTGTAATTATATTTAATTGAGAATTGAAACGTTGCATGCAATACTTTGTTAAAAACCCATTTGTTTGACATTGTTAGTTTTCAATTGCTTTCCTGCCAAAGATCTTTGTATTTGGTGAAACGTGACGAGTTCGATTACATCACTGATTTCCTACATGGCACACACTCACTGTTTCACATCAGTTTGGTATCTGAGCACAAGGCTTAGGAAGGAACATCTTACATTAGGTTAAAAATAAAAAAATGACTAGTGAATCTCAAACCATCAAAATGGACACCAACTCTAAAATCCTCCAAAAGATAGATGAAATTTTGAGTTGCATAACTAGGTTGGATCAAGCATTCAAGTTCACCTCTTATCATCTTGCAATCCAGGATAACAAGTGTCAGGGTTACGGGCATGTTACGGTCAACTGTCTAAGTCCAGTCAAAGTAATTAAAGTTAAGGACCTATCTGTTACAAATTCAGAGTCCCTTCCTCCTTTACTGCCAACTCCTAGTGTCGTTGTCTGCCCTAATCGTCAGCACCTTCCTTCTCTACTGCCGACACCGAACCCATTCATAGTTGCCATTGATAAACTGTTTATAACAGAGTCAGAGTTCATTTACTAAGAGGAAGAATCTGAAGACTATGTCTCTGACAAAGAAATCCAAGGTGATGACATTGAGGAGTGCAGTACTCCAATTCCTCATGAGGCCACCCCAGTGATAACATAGTTTGTTGAAGTCAACTCTGTGATTACAGAGTTTACTGATATCCCCCCTAAAGACAGTACTCCAATTTCTCCCAACTCATCTATGTGATTACGGGGATTGCTGAAGTTCTTCATGAAGACCTCCCAGACAGACTACAACCAATGCGTGATATCCAACACATCATTGATTTAACCCCAGGAGCTAGTCTTCCTGACTTGCCACACCGTAGGATTGATCCTACCATGCACATTGAACTCTAAAAGCAAGTTGATGAGTTGTCACTAGAGATCAGACAACAATGCTTTGCCCTAATAAATATCATTTTTATGAGGACAAATTTTGGAGTTATCTCGTGACAAAAAATGTGGGTATGATTAAGGATAATATCATCTATGATCGATCTATATCGAAAATTTTTAAGGATGCAGTTATAGGAGAACATGATGCCTTACAGACTATCAACTTCTCTTCCATTACTGTTAAACTTAAGGGTGCATCTCTTCTGCCTTTATCTGTTTGCATATCTTTCATCTTCATTGCTAAAACAAGTAAACTACCACATACCTTTAAAATCATACCTCTGATACCCCTTTTTGATCGAGGTCATGTATGTAGTTGATACGATAATCCAAGCGCCTAAAACTTTTAATGTCCAATAAGAAGTCAAAAGTTCATTAGCTATTTTTTTGGAAGACCCCTTTAGCAATAAGAGGCACTAAGTTAAGTTCTCTACTGCATTTCATGATAGAATTTCTGAGTCTGCATTTAGGCCTAAACATCTGAGTTTGCATCATATTTTGTCACACACATGCAAGTTCTACACATGGGAAATCAGTGATATATTTGAAAAAACAACGCTAACTATAAATTATGGTCTGACATCAGGAAAGAAATTTAAAACTTTTAGTGTTGACAATTTTGTGATGGTTCGGATTCGTCCGGAATGGTTTCCCCAGGAAACAGTTAAAGATTTACATGCCTGTAGTGCTGCACTTTTCGAAATCTTAAAAGAATTTAAATTACAATATAGATTTGGCATCAGTTATATTTTCAATATTGAAGACTAAGTGGCTTACAAGATCTTGATCATTCAAAAACAACTCACTCGTTGATGTGCCTTACCCTGAGCTAATTTTTGAGAGTTTTTCATTTTTTCACTTTCAGATATTCATCCTATACAACAGAGAAAATTGATAACATTTTAGATGATGAATTTATGGTGCAACTTGACTAATAATCTGAGATGTAAGTAACAAACATACATCAGTAATATAGCAGTTCTGCAATTGACTCGACGGGGTCGAGTTCTTTCCCATTTGGGGAGAATTGATGAGAACATCTGGACACTTGTTTGATTGTTTTTTATCTTTTATTTTATTTCAGTTGTATTTTCATGTATTTGAGATGTATTTTAGTTAGTTATTGCAAATAACCACATGGAGTAGTGGGTAGTTAATTAGTTTAGTGGGTGGTTGTAAATTTGTAACATATATGTACCCATGTATTCTATTTACAGAAGGGATGAAATGAATTGAAAGAATCTCTCTTGCCGCTTCTCTGTGTTATCTCCTTCTCTAATCTCCTCTCCTGCGCCCTCTTTCTCTCTTCTATTGATGAATGAATTTTGACAATTACTCTGTCTGTAGTCTTCTTCTCCTCTCTGTTGTTCCTTCTCCCCTCGGTCTTCTTTTTCTTCCCTTTAAACTCTTCTCTACAACCAAACACTCACAAGGAATCACTGTCTTTAGTGCTTCCACAACAGTATCCTCTACCGGCAGCGCCCAACATCGAGCGTTCCAACCTCCTTCAGGCTGCATTTCTCTGCCCTCCCCTCCACAGCGAGCACAACCTACACACCTGTAACACCCTTCATTTATCTTCTGTCAATAAGAAGTCAATCTCAAAGGATTGACTCGGCCCTTGCTCCTGTACAACGAAAGATTCCATTTCTTTGTCCTTTTCTTAGCATGCTTCAATGTGAATCCAGGCTTAAGAAGTTCAGCAATTGTTACAACCCACTGCAGTTGTTCAAAGGAATTAGAACCGCCATGCCAGTTGAATAAGGTCAATGTTCTAAAAAGTGATTTCAGTACGCGCGCGGTCCGGGAGCGCATAATGCTTAAACGGTTTAAACGGTGATTAAACGGATTACACGTTTTATTATATTTTAATATATAATAATATTATAAACTCCAAAAAAGTATAAAAGATACAACAACATAATTTGAAAAATTAAATTGCTAGTACTAAGAAGAATTTAAAAGTAATAATGACAATCAGTTCAAAGTACATCAATGTACCTCCAACACTATAGTTAAAAATGCTTTTTAAATGAATAAATATATATATTTCTTTCAAAAAACAACATACTTCTAACAACTTTGATTCACTGCTAGATGCAACTACAAGTAATGTGCAACTCTATCCTTCTCACGCTTGAGGCACTCCTCAGCCTATTAAAAGAAACAAAGACCATTGGAAAGAATCTGAGCAAAATATGTGCACGCGAAGGAGGAGAAAGAGCTGACCAGGGGGAGGTCGCCGTCGACGCATGATGAGGTCGCCGTCGACGCTTGATGCTGAGCAGGGAGCTAATTGCAGGGGGAGGTCTTTGTCGACAAAGAGGGAGGTCGCAGCGGGAGGATCAACCGCAAGGGAGGTCATCATCGAAGGGAGAGTTCGCCACATGAGGATCAACGCTTTGTGAACTTCTTTATCGTCGAGCTTCGGGAGCTCTAATTCCCGAGGAGGATCGTTGTCGCCTGAGCTTCGGGAGCTTCAGATAAAATTAGGACTTAGGGAGCTTCGTTGTCTCGTTGCCGTGAGCATCGAGAGCTTCTTCGTGAGATTCAGGAGCTTCATTGTCGCCGTAGGAGGATCGAGGATACACATAAATTTAGGGCTCGCGAGCGAGCCCTAATTCTCCAACACACGACAATTTATATCCTCAATTATTGGATCGGGTTTGAGTTCAGTTAGCTTGATGAGTTCGAAATTCGAATTCATTTAGAGAACGATTGAATAACGTTTAAATGGACGCTAATTAATCACCGATTAGACGCTTAATCATCGCTTAAGCGAATTAATCGCCTGGCCGAGTAATCCGACCGCTTTCTTCAAGTTCTGCTCGGTTTCAGGCCGAAAACATTTTAGCGGACGATTAATCGACCGCTTAAACCTTTTTTTAGAACACTGAATAGGGTATTCCTAGATTCCAATAGGAAACAGTCAACAGAGTATAAGGAAGTTGCTACTGCATCAACTTAAACTGTTTGTTATTGTGGACTCATGTACCAGATACTCGAAATAGTTCCTTCTGCTTTCCCTGCATTCCACGTCAACAATAGCAGCAACAACAAGAACCATATCAGTGAGTTTTATTTAAACATTCGAGTTACTAGTTGGGTTACACTGTAAGTTTGTTTCTAAAATTTTATCATTATTTCTTGCTGCTACTATATTATTAGATGTGTGACTCTGCAAATCTTGTGATTTCTTATCATGAATATTGAGGTTAGAACTTGTCGTGTGTAATATATGTATTATAATTAGATTTAATTGGGAATTGAAACGTTCAAATCAAGCATGCAATACTTTGTTAAAAACCCATCTGTTTGACTTTGTTAGTTTTCAATTGCTTTCCTGCCGAGATCTTTATATTTGGTGAAACGTGACGAGTTCGATTACATCACTGATTCCCTATATGGCACGCACCCACTGTTTCACATCAACGGGGATTATGAAAATACCTTGTATCCTGTGTTACTTTTTGGTGGGGACCAGGGGTGGTAGGCATGGGCAACAAAACTCGGGATTTTCACATGAAAAAGAGGCAGGGGGTTTCTCAGTCGCCAATCTTTTCTCAAGAGGTTTTCCATAATTATTTTGGGATCATTTTCGTGTTATGTCTTGATGCAAGGAAACTGAGAGTTTCTGTGCAAACTTAGTATGGCACATACTGAAGGATAGCAACACACAAGCCTTTATACAAAATCCTTGGGGTAGGCTACACGAACCGTTTTTCGCCATTCAGCTATGTCCAGGCCATCCCCTTGGTAGCCATTTTTAGTGCCTAATTCTATGCTTGTCTAGGTATAATTTTTGTTCTTGTCGCTTCATCAACTGTGATCCTATTAGTCCTTAAATGCTTGCATTTGTTGGTCTCCATCTATGAAGTGTGAACATGTGAAAGTGAGTTTCATTGTCAATGTTTGACAAAGCTTGCATGACACTTGGGTGGGTGACACATAACTTTAACTTCGATACATAGGCCGTAGCCAAGACTTGAAACTGGGACTCTCCAAAACCCTCTTCACCTTGTACCGGTGAGCCTGGCCTCACTGGCGGGGGATGACATATACTAATCACTTTTCAGCCGTGTTGATTTTTTAAAAATTTTAAAGACCATGTGTCGGATGCCATGGAGCCACGGTGTATCCTAAACAGACATAAAATGATCATTTGACATAAGAGAAATACTATGTGAACAAAATCTAAACACATTGCTTTAGAGACTTTTATTAGGTGAGGTGCTGGACCGAGGTACTGATTGGATTTCATATTTTTTGGTTGATTTAGTTACTTGATTAGAAGCTATGGTTTTCAATTATTAAGATTATATTTTATTTTATTCTACTTCTAATAAAACATGCACAAAATCACTATAGATTTTGATGTGTATTATATATGACACATCCACACGCACACACAACAATGTTGTCAAGTTCCGTATTTTACTTTTTTAGGATTTTCCATGTCTCTGTGTCATGTCTTATTCGTATCATGCGTATGTGGCCATGCTTCTTAGCTCTTCATTGCACACGTTCAAACCATCTCAACCATTTCTCCTCATGTTATTCTAAATTTAAGCTTATCTCTAGCTTCTTGTATATGCAATCATTTCTTATTCTATCTTTTAGAATCTTGCAACTCATTCATCACAACATTCTCATTTCAATTGCATTGATGTTTTGCCCATGTTTTTTCTTACTCGCCCAGCATCGTGCCTTATATAAAATTTTCTCTTCAGTTCATTATTGGTGTTTTACATAATACTGGAGAAGCACTCCTGTACTTCAACTATTCAATTGTAGTTTGAGAACGGCATCCTCCTAAATCTCACTGCATACTGAAGAATGATTGATCCTAAGTTGTGAAATAAACAATGCCCAGTATTTTTTGATCATCAACACTTGCTCTAATTTCTTCACATAGTCTTGCTAAAGTTACATCCCATATTTTTTGTTTTCATTCAACTGTTCCCAAAGACCTTAGTTTATTCTCCTTTCTATTTCTGGAATTATCTCTTCTCTGGTTTCGTCAATTGTGACACATACTTGTTGAAAGGATATTTCAAATTTATTGTAGGCAAAGAAGAAAATAAGACTAATCCTTGAAAGCATTATTTCAGATGTTTCACTCAGAATGGCCACATACATTGATGAAGAAGGCCATGCTTTTAAGGGAGAATTGGATAAGACTGCCAATTCTTCTAGCATAATTATGTAATTGATAATTTGTCTTCTCTTTCCTTTATTGTAGTTGACATAAACATCATGTTTTCTCTTGGTGAAGAAATTGGGATATGGTCCTCACTTATTCGAAGAGGAGGGGAAAAACAGAGGTGCATATTGTATGTGGAAAAGACATATCCAGTGCGCGTAGCTAGGTTAATACATATAGCTGCAACATTCTTGATTCTTGAAGAAGTGCAATTAACTTGCAGACCCACTTAGATTCTCAAGTTAGAATAAAACTGATACAAACTGATAGCACATGGTGTATGTTGTCAAGAAGTATATATATTGTGATTTTGAATTAAAATGCCGGATATTGATGTAATTTTTTTTGGTTTCATTGACTAAATGCATAGTTTTTTTTACTTGAACATTTCCATTGCTTCTTTCTATCATGCAAAATGTGTTCGGCTTTGCTTTACAAATGGACTTTTATGGATTTTGAAGTTATAAGACCCTTTGAATAATTAGTACTGACTACCATATTTTTAAGGGCTTATTTAGGAAGCAGAAGCCAAAAATGAACTACTGTTAGATGCTAAAATATGTGGCCTCTTTCCGAGTGCTGTAACAAACAATCTGCACCAATTTATTCCCTTTTCTTCCCTCACCTTCCGCTATACAATCTTCTCCATCTATCTTAATCCAAAATCTTATGTCCCTTTCCATGCAAACATTCCCTGAAACTCTATTCTAAATCTATCTCAAACCCAACTAAAATTCAAATCTATTTTGATAAGAACTAACAGAAATTCTGACAAACTTTAAGAGTAATGCAGTAACATACTATTGCGCAGTCCTTTTGTTATGATGTTCCAGTTTTCTAATGTTTCTATATTACTGATTCAGGTTCGAATTTTCTCCTTAATGGATGAACCCATGTTAGATACGGTCTTTGACAAATTGAGGCAAACATTGTACATACAAGGAAGCAATATTCTCTATCAAGGTGGTCCTATTGAAAAGATTTTCTTTATAGTGCGGGGTAAGATGAAGAGCATTGGAGAAGATGGGAATGTGGCTCCATTGTCAGAAGGAGATGTTTGTGGTGAGGAGCTTCTTACATGGTATCTAGAGCACTCTTCATTAAACAAAGGTTTGAGCCCTGTTCTTTACTATGCTAGCTGTTTTTGCGTAGCAATTTGACCTGCACTCTTGAATAGTTGAAGTATGTTCTCTCTTTTTTATACTATGCTAGCAGTTTCGTCGAGTGTCGTCGCAAGGAGGTGGAGTTGTTGTCGTTGACTAGTCGACTGCAGGAGAGGGTTGTGTTGTGGTTGTGACACCGTGGTGGGTGAGGCGATCTGAGGAGATCTGAGATATACTTTCCTTGGCTTCCACCTATAAGGCTTCCTCATAACATTCAGGTTCACCATTGTTAGTCAATAACAGATAGTGTAAAGAAGGAGAGTATCTCTGGAGTTTTGGTCGGCCTGGTCAATTGCCTTACCTCAGCTTGGGGGGTTGGAGGCTCATTCCCTCCAAAATGCTCTGAATGTACTCTACAGGAACATCATCAAGTCCAAAAAACTCTGAATCCGCAGCACTGCTCTGCTGCTCCAGAGTACTCCCCGTCAGCAAGTCCTTGTACACCATCCTCATTGAATACCATATCCTTATGCTTAAGGATCTTTGAGTTCTCCGGATCTCAAAATCGATAGTATACTCGCTTGTTCCGTACTTAATGAAAATGCACCTCTTGGACTTTGAATACAACTTTCTCCTGCTATCTAGTTTAACATGCACATAAGAGATACAACTAAATGTATGTAGATGGTTCAAGTTTACCTATTTTTCGGTCCATGCTTCCTCTGAAATCCCACAATTCAGAGACACTGATGGTCCTCTGTTGATCAGATACATCGTTGTGTTGACTGCATCTGCTCAAAACTACTCGAGCAATCTTGCGTGTATTCGCATGCTCCTGACACACTCTAGAATGGTCCATGCGTGCGATTACCCCATTTTGATGAGGACTTTCTGAAACCGTCTTCACTCTTTTGATTCCCCGATTAGCGCAAAACTCCTAGAATCTGCTATCACAATATTCGCTCCCATTATTTACTTCAAGCACTTAAGCTTCAGACTTGTCTTATTTTCAACTTTGGCCAACCACTTCTTGAACACATCAAACACATCTAATTTTTACTTCAAAAAGTAAATCCAGACCTTTCTACTTGCATCATCAATAAAGGTCACAAAATATAAAGAGCCACCAAGAGAGAAACATAGACATTAGTATGAATCGGCTCCGACCTTTCTGCCTTCGGAGACTTCTTCACCTTTGAGAAACTGACTTTTCTCTGCTTTTGTAGACACAGTCTTTACATAGATCTAAATCGATAGATTTCAACCCTAACAGCATGCTTATGGAGAGCATAGCCTTCATCTCTTTTTCGCTCGTATGCCCAAGTCGGTGATGCAATGTACCAACATCCACATCCGATGATGCTTCTGAAACTGAAGCCGTAGAGCCCGACGTCATGTAGATGGTACCTTTTATTTTGCCATGTGTCGTGATCATGGCACCCTTCGTGATCTTACACGAATCAATGTCGATGGTAATTTTCATCTCGGCATCCGCAAGCTGACCAACATAGATTAGATTTCTCTTCAACTTCGGTACGTGCTTGACATCCTTCAATTTCAGCGTCGAGTCATTTAAGAAGCTGAGTGTCACATCGCCCTAACCAACGATGTTGCATGGTCACCATCTCCCAAATACACCTTTTCAAAATCTCCTTCCATATAAGTTTGAAAGATCTCGTGACGGGAAGAGGCATGAAAGGACGCACCCGAATCAATAACCCATGATTCACTGGAACCAACCAAGGAGAAAATTAGGGCATCAGATTCATCACTGCCTGTGACATATGCTGAATTCTTCTCTTTGCCTTTGCCATCTCCATCATTCTTCTGCTTGTAGTCCCTTTGAAAATATCCTTTCTTACCGCACTGCCAGCACCTAACACCCCTTGATTTGGATTTACTTCTCCCAAATTTGGATTTGGATTTGCTGTTCTTTTTCGTCGACTTTCCTCTCTTTTCGACACTCAGAGCACTCCCTGATGTCTCAGCCGCACCCGATGACTTCCTGCATGCCTCTTCGCTGAGAAGAACACCCACCATGTCACCAAACTTTAAGGTTTCTGTTTCATAGGAATTGCTCACCGCCATCATGAGACCATCCCTGGTCTCTGGTAGACAGGACAATAGAAAGCACCCTGATCCTGTCATCAAAATTGATCCAACAGATTCCAACTTGCTCATCAGCGTGTTGAATTCATTGAGATGCTTAGCAACGTTTTCGTTGTTCGCCATCTTCAGGTTAAACTTCTTCATCGAGAAAATCTTATTTGATGTCGAATGTTTCTCGTACATCTTAAGATAGGGTCGTCATCAAGTCTTGGGTCGTCCCTTGACAGGTTAAACACAACCATCGATGCCAGAGATAATCGGATCGCCCACAAGACTTTTCGATGTATGACGGATTGCATCTCAATTTTGTATTATTATTATCACATTTGCACATTTTTCTTTGATTATTCTTTATTTAACATTTCTATTTAACCCTCTTTTTGATTATGATATGTAGTTTACTTAAATGAGAAGATAAGGATACAAGAAACTTCTATTTTACTTCTAATCCTATCTAAATTGGGTTTCAATTTAAATCAATTTGAAATTAAGAGTAGGAAAGGATAAATCATTTTCACAAGTCAAATACAAAACAAAAAATATATTTCTGGAAGATGGATAGGATAAAGCTAATCCTAGTTGGAGATAAGGAAAATAATTCAAATTATAAATGGAGTTTAAAATCAATTCAGAGTCGAATTTAGACTGAACACCTCTTAGTATTCGGATCATAACTTTCACTACAGATATTCAAATCTGATGTTTCAAGATGCTACAGAAAGAGACTTGAAGGGATACAATTCTTATGTTGACCACTCTGTCCAATTTAGTCGTTTGATAAGTTATATTCAGCAATCAACACGTCGACTTGCTGCAGATTAATTCAAAATTGAATCCCATATTGAATTAGAATTGAGTTAAACCTTCTAATTTGTATCTTATTGTGATTGGCTCTGAGGCTTATTCAAAGAGCTGAAATCTCTCATAAAAAGTATTTCCACATCAGAGATCATAACTTAGATTTTTTTTAGTTTCTCTTTCAAATTTCTTTTGTAAACTTTAGGATCTAGTTCTAGTTCTAGTTCAAACTTTGTAAAGAAGGAGGAGCACTTGTAATTGAAGGTGACAACATCAATAACAAGGTTTTTCTTTCTTATTTATCTTTATTTACATGCTTTCTCTACTTGCTTTCTCTTTTACCATGCTTTATTTAAATTCTCTCATGAGTAGCTAATCTTCTTCATGACTTGCTAATCTCTCCGCCACTGCTTCTAATTCTAGGTTATAATAAACTGATTGGATCATATGCATGCTTAACCCTAAGATTAGTTAAAGTTCTTGAAGGCACATGATGATTAGTTAAATACATATATGTTAATACTTTCCAATAGTTTTTCTTATCCTTTGCTTGGATAGCTTTGATAGTTTAATGTTGAATCTTGGTTATTCTTTTTATTCTATGCTTAGAACGCTTTGATAGTTTAATGTTAGGTCTTAGTTAGTGATTCATTTCAGTAAGGTTTAGTTTTTATCTTATATATCTTGCTTGACTTGAAAGCAACGTATCTTGCTTGACTTGAAAGCGACTTCAAGGTCTAACTCTTATGATCTAAAGTGAAGTTTAATCTAGCATAAGTTAGTAAGTTAGTGGTGACAGATGATTAGTAAGTCTTGTTTTTTTTTCTTTAATCTTTTCAAAACCCTAATCTCTAATCCAACCCTATTTTCACCATCATATTTCTATCTCTGACATTTAACATAGTATTTTTCTTTTAACATAAAGAAGAACAACCTAACCAGTTTAGTTTGTAAAAAGATACCGAAAAGCTTCTATCGCATTTCTCCCTGTGGATTCGACTCACTTAGCCCTTGCTATCGCGGATAAATTGCAAAAGGCAGAGACACTGCCAATAATCAGATAACATCATTCTAATCTTAACTTATCTTTTTTTTTCGGCAATCAAATTGTTGTGTCGTTGCCGGAGAGGGAATGGTATTTTCTTTATTTACTAAGTGGTTAATTTTTCTTCTTTGTTTTTAATTCAATAGTAATTCATTGATTGAAGTGTTTAAAAAACGGGACTTGCATCAACATCTGTCTAATTTCATTTATTTTAAATTACTGTTGAAGAGTGCTGGAGATAAGGTACGTTTGCATTACATCTAGATTATGAAACACTTTTGGTGATTTACAATTGATTTGAGTGATTACTTATCTATTTACTTGCACAAGTCACACTAAAACGACTTAAGGGCAAAACCTATAAGCAAGATAAGGTGGGGAAGTCATTACCCTCTCTTAGCCTACAAACCATCTTTTCACTCACTAACCCAATTCTAATTAAAGTCTGAGTAGACATTGATCTTAGGGACATCTCGGACTCACTAGGAGATTGACCTAAGAAGGAAGTTATTGTAATTTAACTCTTGTCAAATCGGTGACTAGGCAAGGGATTAAGAGGCGAAACCTCGAAGAACAGTGATTTGGCATAATTAGGTTCGTCGCTCTTGCGCGGATACCTCCCAATGATCTTGCCACCTACCTGGCCGATTAAATTGTGGTTAGATTCTGTAATATACCTCTCGTGGACAGTCTAACCAGTTAGGAGTCGTCTAGGTTTAAGGTCTACCCTAACTTAGATTAGATTTTTTTCCCCTTTCCTTTCCTTTCCTTTTATTTGTTTATTTATTTGTTTTGAGCAACATGGATTATAACCACAATTTTCTAACTTTGATAATAATTCATATTTTGCTCCGACCTCTTTCAACCTGGATTACACCAACCCTGCATGGCATAACTTAACCAACAACATTTTAACCAACTTAATATGTTGGTTAGCCTTGTCCGAATCAACGTATGCCCCAATATCAAGTTTATGGACAAAATTAGAGTAATCATCTCTACTCTTCACCGAGTCGATAGGGATACAACACCCCCAAGCCAAATTGTCAGCCACCAACAATCATCTTTATATACTTATTTTTCTGAACAACCAACAGAAGAATAAATTTTAGAAGAGTTCGAGCGACGAATTAAAAAGTTAGAAGACGCACGAGCAAGAACATACCAAACTCAAAATCCTTACTCTAGTTTTCAAGCCCCGCCACAACAAGAACATATCGACTTAGAAAAGAGTATAGAGTCCATGATTCAATTCCAAAGTGATCCTTCGATATGATAGAAGCAAGACTTAGTCGATTGCCATACGTAGGAATGAGGAAACTCTCCCTACCCAATCTTTGACTATTCCCGACACTTCTAGCCATATTGATGAAAATCAAGAATCATGGTATCTTGAAGACTTTGACCAAGATTTAATTTCACCATAAAACTTTGAACTTGACTAATATCAACCGATTTCAACTCAAACTCTTGATTAAGATCAAGAGACCCATCAACTTTCACAAGTTGAAGTGGAGGACACACAACAAACATACGAGGAAAATTTTAAAACAAGTATACAAGTGCTTGACAACCAGCTCAATAGACAAGCTAGTGAGTTAGTAAGTAAAAGAAAGATTCCTTTTCTACTCAACTTGCTCCTAGGCGAAAAATGTCAATTGTAGATCACATTCGTCTTGACGAAGTAAAAAATTCAACAATGTTGAAAAACCTATTGAGGAAGTGTGCATATTGGATAACTATCCTAGGTTTCTAGAGAAAGTGATCAGAGATCATTTGGCTACACATAGATCTCATAGGGAGCAAGTTGAATCATATTGTGAGGATGACTGTAATGATGAACCTATTGAAAAAGTAATACATATGCATGAAGTGTGCAAATATGATGAGGTTCTCTATGTTTGGATGACTTGTTAGAGATGATTTGGTTACATATACACCCCCAAGGAGAAAATTGAATCATGTTGTGAGGGTATGCATTATTGATTAACCTCTATTTCTTGATGAATTGTTTAAGGATGAGTGCGATCATAGTGGTGAGAAGACACGTGTTGAGGATTTTACGTCTAGAGTCCCTTTGAGAAAAGAAAACTTGATTTAAGTATCTTCACTTTCGATGAGCCAACCAATGATCAGTCACGCGAAAACATAAGTCAAGAAGATATTGTTACACATACACATCATATGGAACAATTTAAGGATGATGAGGAAATTGAGTTCTAAGCGAAATTTGAGGATGAATTTTAAAAGTTTTGTGCCAAGATAGTGCTAAAAATTATGAGGAGCCTATATTGCTTGATGAATTTGATCATATTGATATTCAGATTGAGATATGTAACGATGATCAATTTGTGAGGAGTGAAAAATGGAAGATGATAAGGAGGAGATTGAGAAAAATAAAAGACAAATTGGAGAGGATGAAAGATAAAATGACAAAAAGATTGACCTCTCCAATTTCACCAATAAAGAGGACACATTGGAATAATGGAAAACGAGCTCGAGGGAAGGAACCACCACCTTGAGGTAACATTTTGCCTTCCCTTTCTTCTTTTTCATGCATTGTAACACTCCGATCTCACGGATACGGGAATGCTACGGTGACATACATATGCAGGACGAAAATACCCTTACATACGTACGCTAAGCCTCAGTACATAGAATAAACACAATATACATAATAATTCTAACATTAAATAAGTAAAAGAATACCTAAAAAAAGAGTAAGGAATCATAATAGATATGAAAACATGGATAAATAAGAAAATAAAGACAAAATAATAAATGTACCTATGAATAATAAAGGCGACGGGTCTCCCACTAATGTCCTGTGAAGTGTCAGGTGCTACTGTGTCTTCAATCTTCAACCTGGGCACGCAAATCCAGGGTCGTATGCGATCTAGTGAGTGGTAAAACGAAGGGAGCAGTAATATATACTATAGTAATACAATCACAATAATAATTAATAATACACGTTTATATACGGTGATACAATATAATGATAATAACAATTGGGAGAAATATACAATTGATATATTTAACATCATTTATACCTAGTATGTTATAACAGTGTCATTATCACAATAGTATCCAATTTATATCATTACTATTATTTTATATGTGGGCCATGCTACCAAAAATAATAAGTCACTTTGGGGATTATGTTACTACAGTCAATAATGTTGTACCATTTATATATATTCTCAATATGCGTAATATGATACAGTATTAAGTGTCCTAATTACATCAGTGTGTATAAGTAACATGTAGCAGTTTTAATTACTTTATGTTTCCTGTTTAATCTAATAATAACAGTAGCATAATGGTGTCATGAATATGAACATGTAGATATGAAGTATGTAAAATAACTATACTACAATGCTGTGATTATACAGTAACAGTGTGTACAGGGTATACATGAAACAAAATACATGAAATGCAGAGTATATGTGTAGATGAATAGTGTGTCACCACATGAAGTGTAACAATTATTAGGAAGTGTAACAAGGTATATAGGTGACATGATAGTGGATAAAATATCAAGAATAGTAACAACTTCAACTGAACAGTAATATATATGTATCAGGCAAGTCATGTTATTTATACAATAATAACAATTAGTACTGCTTGGTATTTTTATCAATCTCTTGCAGTGTCTCATACCACTGGTAGTTCATACCGGAGTCCGTACTCCAGTTGAATCTATCCGAACATGGCATACAAGTATCATGATCCGAACGAGAGAGTGACTAAATAACAAGTGTTCTCGTCATCATTGTTGATACTGTTTTATTATGTTGATTGGCAATTTAATGGTCAAGGAGCTCTAATTGGGTGGTCCATGCATACCTAGGATCAGGGCCCTAAACAGACCCCTGGCTGCTGAGGCCAGGGCCCTCCGCTAAGAGGGGGATAAGAAACGAAAAACGGGAGCTCATGGAGCTATAATCGGTAGCTAGCACTACCATCCCCTGCAGTGCGATAAACATAGATCCAATATATCCACCTGATAAGATCTAGTCAACCGTAAAGTCTACCCCATCCCCATATTATATTTATTATATTTGAACTACAAAGTGTATCAAGAATAAAAATAATGCATGGTACATGTAACACGATAACAAGACGAGCTCTGTTGATATCATGAACAAGATAACGGGAAACGAGAAACAAAAGATGTAGGATTCTAGAGGTGACCCCAGGGCTATGATCCACGTGGCACTTAGTTTCACACATCACACAAACTCACATGTCCAGTAATAAGAGTATCATATCATGATTACAAGATATAGTCATGTAACAGGAATACAGGAATATCCATGTAAAAGGAACAGTAATCCATTGCAATAGATATGCAGAACAACCAAAGCATGTACACAGGTAGATTCATACAAGTACATGTAATAACAATGTAGAGTACTCGTGTAACAGTGATACAAGTACAAGAAGTACAAATGTAGCGTATCTGTATAATCGGTGATACAAACATATGAAATAATAGTGTTAAGTGTAACCCGTGTCTATATGAAATAACAGTGTTTAGAGTACAAGAGTGTTCGTGTAACGATGCTACTAATACATGTAATAATAGTGATCATGTAACGGTGATACAAGTATATGAAATGACAGTGTCCGATATGATAGTATATCTGTGTCCAATGTTACAAGTATATAATTTCAAACTCTGTGCAACCATTTTAGTAATTATTAAAGTATTTATTAATCTGGAATTTCTTTTATTCACCGTCTAATATAATTACATATATGTTATATTAAATCATGAAACAAATTAAAGTATTATTTTATCGATTATGTTTAATAAAACATCATGCATATTCTTATTACAATGATTTTCCTATAATTACAAGTTATTAAATAATATTTACAGTGATTTGCTCATAATCACGATTTATTAAATAAGGCAATCAATCAATTTTATTAAACATGATAAAACATAATTTATAACAAAACACTCATATAGCTATTACAGGGATGCAATTTGTCTTTCTATGATCACAACGGCTCCAGAATCGTCCAATTCGGAGTCTGTATGCTCCAGATATCGCCCTAACACTAAATTCAATAAAAATGGTTTAAATCTGTAATAAAATAATCTAAATCGCAAATATTATAAGTGGTCAGGGGTTTTTATGTAAAATTACCTGTATGGGCTTGAAAAGGGGTTTGGGTTGATAACGGATTGGGTTCATATCCGATACCCAAACCCATAACTT
Organism: Agave tequilana; assembly: GCA_038442645.1. NCBI lineage: Eukaryota > Viridiplantae > Streptophyta > Magnoliopsida > Asparagales > Asparagaceae > Agave > Agave tequilana. The sequence goes on along the minus strand of JAVJIF010002587.1, from coordinate 1,456 downwards.
ATATGTAATTGGTTATTGGGTAAATGGGTGAGAGAATTTAAACCTATTAAGAGAGAGAATGAGACAGAGAGAGAAAGGGGGGAACAGGGGGGGGAGGCAGCTCTAGGCCTGATTGGCCTGCTGTCGACGCCATGGCCGCCAAGCCGATGGTGGCTGCTCCGCCAAGCCGGCGGTGATGCGCAGGGGAGAGATGAGGATGAAAGAGAGAGAGAATAGAGAAAGAAGAAAAGAGAGAAGGAAAGAGAGGGAGTTGGGTTGGGCGGCCAGGGGCGGTGGCTGGTAGATGGCCGGCGACGAGTTTAGCCGGCGAGGACAGAAGAGGAAAGAGAGATAGAGGGTGAGTAAGAGCTTGGTAGAGAGAGAATTTAAAGTGAAGAAGAGAGAGTAGGGGGAGGTTGTTAGACAATGAGAGGCTGGGCCCGCCGGCGGTCGATGACTAGGTGACCAGGAAAGAAGTGGGGAAGGTGGTGGGTTGTGGTTTGGGGTGATAGGAAAGAGAGAGAAAGAGATGTTGAGAGAAAGTGAGAGAGAGAAAGTGAGAGAGGGAGAGTTAGGAGAGAGAGAGTCAGAGAGGCAGAGGGTAAGTCGGTGATGGTGAGGTGGTGGCTTGCTGGGGAAGAGAAGAAAATGATTGGGGAAAAGAAAGAACTATTTAACATTATTTAATTAATATTTTAATTGGGTCAAAATTTCATCAGTTCCGAATGGTTCCCAAAAATTCTATAAACTAAGAAATATTACGCTGAGGAGTAATGTAAAATCGCATTCAAAGAATTCAATCTGGTTTACAAATTAAAAATTCTAGAATGTATCGAAGGTACCAGTCGACACTGGTTCTGCTGGATTTTCAATTAATTCAGAAAAAATCCCCAATATGCGCTAAAATAGAAAATATGATTTAAAAGAAAATTTTAAAAGTAGATTCTTGAAATTCAACTCTATTTGTAAATAAAAATCATATAGTCAATTATCGGTACGGTCGACACCGAATTCAGACATTTTTTAAAATAATTCAGAAAAAATTTAAAAATTTAAAATATTGAAAAATAATATCTTAAACTGAAACCGGTTTAATGTGACTACCAGGAAGGTCAAATCAAATTTGTACGCTATATCAAGTATTGATACTGTGACACGTATATTAAATTGGGGGTTTCATGCACACATGCATTCATTCATAGATTAAGGACAATGCATGAGATAGATGTGGGAGAGGGTTTACTAACATGCTAACATAGGTAGGTTTACTAACCAAAAAAAATTTCTTTTAAAAAACTTTTTGAAAAAGAACAATATTTTGATTTATTTTTATAAGTAATTAAGTTAATTTTAAGGAATAAGAAAGTCATAATTAGGATTTCTTAATACTTGGTCAAAATAAGATTATTTGTTTGATTTTTAGGTTTAGGAAGAAAAATTAGAAAAATAATTTATTGTTGAATTTTATCTTGATGAA